>CAVLJG010000010.1:61104186-61220156 GCA_963669975.1 Acanthoscelides obtectus | reverse complement strand
TTTTGAAAGCTATTCAAACTGATAAGCCGATACTTATACCGTTTAGAAAATGGGATCTGAATGAACTGCCTGCAATTACCGCAGATGCGAGAAGAGAAATATGGTCAGTTAAAACTAGCACCGCAATCGAAAGACCACGTTTCATTATAGTATGTTTCCAAACCGGTAAACGTGACGTCGCAACCTCAGACCCTACCCTGTTTGATCACGTGAATGCTGCTAGTATTCGAGTATCTTTAAATGGTGAATACTATCCCAACGAACGTATGCAATTGGACTTTGCAAACAATCACTTTACTGAAGCTCATTTCAACTATAGCGACTTTCAAACCAGCTATACAACTTCTTCTTCTCCTCTGAAGAGATGTCTTTTAGATTATACCGCTTTTAAAAATCGCGCTTTGTTTGTTATTGACTGTTCCAAACAAGAGGAAACCATGAAATCATCAACTGTTGATGTTAGATTGGATATCGAAGCCGATACTGGCTTTCCAACCAACACCAAGGCCTACTGCATCATTATACATGACTGCTTAATCGAGTACTTCCCCCTCACCGAAGTTATTAAAACCATCTCGTAAGCAACGAAGGACTCTCAGTTCCGCATCAGACATCATGAGGATCGCGTTTGTTGACATTCAAGGCTTTACAGTTGACGGATTATTCGTACCTAAAGAACTATGTATCGAAATTGGTTTCAAGAAAAGTCATTACATCTTTACACCTCCGCAACCTTTTTCTACATTAAATACTAAAGACAAGAAAACTGTCGCTTACTTGGAGAAGAATTTCCATGGGCTTAAATATTCTTCCGGCGACGTTAAATATTCCAAGTTAAATGAAATAATTAAAAATAAGGTGATATATGCGGCTGACTATGTCTACGTTCGTGGAGAACAGAAAGCAAACTTTTTACTCAAGAAATGTCACATTTTTGGTGTTTTTCCCAACATTATTGATGTTTGCAAGTATGATGGTACACCGTGTGCTACTGGAAACTTTGTTGCTGATTCCAATCCATGCCACACCAACGGACACTTTTCCTGTACCCAGAGAAATGTTGAACGTCCACGCCACTGGTTTTCAAATATCATATTACTTATGTAGTTTTTTTCTATTTTCAATAAAATATTAAACGTATTATTGTAGTTTTATTGAAAATACCTCTGGTTTGCGAAATAATTGTCAGAATGTCTATACTATTTTCATTTTGAACGGTATCATCCTGTATAATAATAACAGTACATCGTATACAGGTTATGAGACATTCTGACCGACCGACCGACCAGAGGAGCCCACCACGCTATTTAGGTCACGCCTTGCTATATACGATTTAACGATATACCGTCGGTCCATCGATCCGCTATTTTTCGATGCACCCCTGTATACACGTTGCCCCCCGTAATCCACGCCAACACCAGACATCAATGGCAGCTGTCCAATGACACATAGATTCCGTTTGGTTTGTACAGCGCCAAACAAATCGGCGCCATCTATGCGCGAGATGCCCAACCCATCAATGACAGGTGTCCAATGACACATAGATTCCGTTAGGTTTGTACACCGCCAAACAAATCGGCGCCATCTATGCGCGAGATGCTCAACCCATCAATGACAGGTGTCCAATGACGTATGACAGATGACGTGTAACGCCATCTATGCGTGAGATGCCCAATGACGCATGACAGGTGTCCAATGACACACAGATTCCGTTTGGTTTGACAGCGCCATCTAGCGGCGGAATCCCCAACTCATGAATTTCGATTACAGATTCCGTCCAACAACCTATCAATGGCGCGCGACGCCAGCGCCTCTGGTGGCGGATTTTGGAACTACTGAGATCTAATCCCCATAGACCATCTACTTACCAGGTACAAAATTCGTGGCACAGTAGTTCCTCGACCGCATAAATCTATAATGCAGCGATCATATCTCTATTTAGCGTCTAAATTTTATGAAATTATACCTAAAGACTTAAAAGATTTACGTTTCGGAAATTGTTTCAAAAGAAATTTAAAAAAGTGGCTACATTCTATATCTAGGACTGAAATTCATAAACTCATAAATACGAACATCAACTAAATACATAATCTACTGTAGCTAATTTTTGTCCTTTTTTGTCATTTGCATTCTACAGTTTCAACTTAAATTTATTGGTCCATGTACAGGCGATGCCTTCTATTGGGCCTGTTTTGATTTTATATTTATTTACTCATATTGTTTGTTATCTTTGTACATTGAGTGAATATATATTATTATTATTATTTGTGAGAAACCTTTTGATGGAAACGAAGTGAGAGTTAAAGATCATTGTCACTTAACACGTTCGCTGCGACCTGCCTCGCGCCGCGCGCAAGGTAGCGGCTGAACGATTTTAGGCGCCTGACAAGCGAAGCGCGGATTCGCGTCGTAAGCCTATTGGATGTGCGTTGTGTAATTGAAAACGATTTCATATATACATTTTCTTCTTCTATCTCGTTTTTTTTTTCGTGCAGTAACACGAAACATGTCTTGAAACCCTATTAAAGATGTTTCTTTAATTAATTTCAGAACACCACAGTCTTGTGAGTTTATATCAGCCAGAAGCGCGGATCCGCGCCCGCCGCCTTTCGTTGAACATCGGTCGGACGCGGATCAGCGTCGTTCGCAGTGAACGTGTTAACAGGTAAATATAGGGGAGCAGCTCATATGTCTTGTAACGTAAACTATTGGAACTCACGTACTGTACCTGTGTTCTTCCACAATTTTTCTGGATACGATGCACAGAGCTCTCAGCACTAATATTGAAGGAAATCTCAATTTATTACCTTTGAATAAAGAGCGTTATATTTCGTTTACAAAATACATTGCCGGTACTAACATCAGTTTTCGGTTTCTTGATTCTCTCCGGTTCCTACCTAGTAGTCTGGACATGTTATCCTCATATCTAGATCATCATCAAAAAAATAGTCAAGGAACATTTTCCTGACGATAATAAGTTTGAGTTGGTAATAAGGAAAGGAGTTTTTCCATATGAATATCTAAATTCGTGGGAGAAATTAACACATTGGCTGCCATGTGAAACACCGGTGATACACAGGCGCGCTTTGCTCAGAGGCCACGTGACTCACATGTGTTTCACATGCAGTATACTTCTAAATTAGATATATATCCGCTTGGCCTGTGAATTAAGTTTAACTACTTATACTGTGGCATACTGATAATATAAACAACTCATTGAGATACATAACATCACTGGTTGCCTACCTTTGTAGGGTAAATTTACGACTGCACTTTTACTATATTCAGGTTGGTTCTTGTACAGATTTTGCGGTTTATGGGTTATGTTTAATGTTGTGAGAACCTGCAAACTAAGAGGGGTGTTTTAGAAATATAAATTTTAGTAAATCGTGTGTGTGTTACAAAGTGGTGTTATAAATATGAGTGATGAACCTTCTACAAGTTCTGGACGACCCAAACGATCTTGTACTGGCAATAGCCAAAATAAAAAGCAAATTTTAACACAAAAGGAACTGCAGGACATCGCAGATAAGTGGGACGATTGGGAAGATTTTTCATCTTCAGGATCAGGTATGTAGTAAAAATACATGTTTGTTGTTGAAATTTTATCTGGGGATGGTTCTCTTTTACAGGCGTATAAATTAACACCTTTTTCATTTATTTATTTATAGAGTATCTAAATTCGGAATCTGATGATGGTAGCAATAGCGCAGGCAGTAGTCTTCCAAGCATTCATAGTTTAGATTGCGATTTAGATGAAGTAGACACTGAAGAGAGCCACAATGTAAATACTCTACTACAAGATAATGAGGATTGGCATGATGTTGACGGGACATCCTTGCGTTCTGACATTATTTTTTCTGGTGCAGAGCAATACATGTATCATCACGGCATTTACCCTGGTATTAATATATTTTTTTGTCTATTTTTATTTGGTAAAAATATAAAATATTTTTTCAGATGATTCTAACGATCTACGTCCAACTGATGTTTATGAACGTTTCATTGATGACGAGACTCTTGAAATTATCGTTTCAGAAACAAATAGAAACGGCACACAGCTTTTACAAAAGCCAAATATAAGGCGTTCAGCTAGAATAAGACGATGGGTCCCTACAAATAAAAAAGAAATTAAAAAGTTTTTAGGCATAGTCATGTATATGGGCATAGTCAAATATCCTAAAATTCCGGACTATTGGCGAAAAAATAGGCTGTACAATAATACGTTTGTTCCATCAGTGATGAGCAGAAATCGTTTCCAACTTCTGCTAAGAGTACTTGATTTTGCGAATAATGATGCCGCAGATAAAGACAACCGACTTTATAAAGTGGAAGATATTATCAAAAAATTTCAGACCAAATGTTCCAACGAGGCAATTCCAGGGGAAACATTAGCTGTAGATGAGACTATGGTGCCCTTTCGTGGACGCCTAATTTTCCGGCAGTATATACCCAGTAAAGGTCATCGATATGGTATAAAACTATTCAAATTGTGCGATCCAAAAGGCTATACCTACCGATTGTCAGTCTACACCGGCAAAAAATTCGAAGATACAGGTAAAGGAAAAGGACTGGCAGAAAAAGTTGTAATGGACCTTGTTCATGACTACAATTATTATACTTCATTACCTTTAGCGAAATCATTGTTGGCATCCAAGACTCATCTTCTAGGCATACTTAGAAAAAATCGAAAAGGTCTCTCTAAAGAAGTTATGAGTGCACAGCTAAAAAGAGGGGAAATTGTGGAGAAGGAAAACACTACAGGACTCGTTATAGGTAAATGGAAAGACAAAAGGGATGTTCGGTTCTTGAATACTAAGCACACGCTGGATATAAAGGCTACTGGGAAGAAAAACAGAAAGGGCGAGGAGGTGAAGAAACCTTCTGCCATATTAGAATACAATGCTGGTAAAGATGGTATAGATGTTTCTGATCAAATGGCGAGCTACTTTTCCCCACTCCGCAAAACAATTAGATGGTATCATAAGCTAATGTTTGAAATTCTCCTGAATACGGCTGTCATCAATTCTCTTAATATTAACAAGCACTTCAAAAAACAAAACATACAAGTTGGTGCTTTTAGAGAGATGTTGATTGAGAGCCTCACCCAAGTCCCAAGTGTCCCAGTAAATGAAGATAAACATAGTCTGATCAGTACAGAAGAAAGAACAGCAGACGGGAGAAAGAAAAGGAAGAAATGCATTTCATGTTATGAGAAAAAGGCCAGAGAAGGAGGTCGAGTTGTGGGAATGAAACAAGCTAAATTGATCTCTACCAAGTGCGGGCAATGATGCAATATTCATCAAGGTTTAGTTGTTTCACTGAAAAACATTAGTTTTATTTCCTGTTTCTTCTGTGATCACCGGTGATACAGATCGCACTGGAGAAATACCGATTAACCTAGATGCCATGTGTATCACCGGTGATTTTATTTTTTTTGCAGAAAAAAACATTTTTTTGAGTTGTTTATATGTTTTTTATGTCAATAAAGTTTTCGTAACGATGCTTTTGCGATAATTTAGGTTTGGCCCCTAATAAATGAAAATGACCCCTTATGGAGGCAGCCAAAGTGTTAAAAGATGATTTTTTTAGTACCGTCAAAAACGAAGCTATTTCGAATGATGACTATCAGCATGCACTGAATGTTTGGCAAGCATTTAATATCAAAAATATTCAGGAATACGCTGAATTATACTTGAAAACTGATGTTTTGCTGCTTTGTGATGTATTCGAAAATTTCCGTCATATTTTTTTGCACACATACAATTTAGATGCATTACACTATTTTACTACGCCAGGTCTAGCTTTTGATGCTATGCTTAGAGTCACTAATGTTGAATTAGAACTGGTGACTGACAGTGATATGGCTTTATTCATAGAAAAAGGTATCAGAGGAGGTATATCGCAATGTGATAGTGAATATAATCGAGAATATAATCCTCATTTACCAACTTCGTTTTTGATGTACTATGATATATTCATTTATATGGAGCTGGAATGTCACATTCGTTACCATATGGGGATTTTCAATGGGTTCCAGTTGATAACATCTCTATTAAAAGTATTTTGAGTGCCGATGAAAACGAATACGGATACATCCTAGAAGTTGATCTACACTATCCTCTCCATTTACGCGATTCACATAAAGATCTACCATTGTGTCCTGAGCACTTAGTACCACCTACTTCGTATTCTGATAAACCAAAATTGTTCACAACTTTGTACGATAAACAAAAGTATGTAGTACATTTTGTATTACTGAAACAAGCTAAGCAGCTGGGACTTGTCATTAGGAAAGTTCATCGTTGTTTAAAATTTAGACAGTCAACTTGGTTAAAAAAATACATTGATCTTAATACAGAGCTCAGAAAGCAAAGTACAAATGATTTCGAGAAATTTTTTTTCAAATTAATGAATAATGCCCCTTATGGCAAAACGATTGAAAATGTTAGGAAATATAAAGACATCAAATTGGTTACTAAGTGGTCAGGAAGATACGGTGCAAAATACTATATTGCACAACCTAACTTTCATAGCTGCACTATATTTGATAAAGATATGATCATAATTGAAATGAACAAACTGAAAGCTACATTAAACAAACCAATTTTCATTGGTATGTCGATAATGGACATATCTAAAACTTACATATATGATTTTCATTACAATTATATTAAACACAAATTCAAAGATGATTCAAAACTACTATATACTGATACAGATAGTTTAATATATCAGTTTTCAAATATTGATGACATTTACAAACACATCAAAGAAGACATTGATAGATTTGATACGAATGATTATCCAGAAAACAACGTTTTTGGAATTCCATTGAAAAACAAAAAAGTTATAGGGTTAATGAAAGATGAAAATCAAGGTCGAATCATGACACACTTTATTGGGTTGAGTTGAAAAATGTATGCTTTGAGAACTTTGCCTGAGCCAGGAAACAAGGACTCTCATGTTATTAAAAAAGCGAAAGGAATTCAAAAGTCAGCTTTGAAGGAAATAACGGATTACCATAAATGTTTATTCCAAAATACTCAAGTAGCTGTAACACAGCAATCCATAATTTCGAAACATCACAATGTATTCACAATTTCCCAACAAAAAATTGCATTGAGTCCATATGACGATAAAAGAATTGTCAATTATATTTATACAGACACAAAACCATGGGGATATCATGATTACTTTTGATTTCTTCTTTAATTTTGGATTCTGTTTTTGTCCATAAAACTAATCTACAACCACGTTAACTCTTAGGCACAATAAGCTTTGGATGTAAGTATACATATAATATTTTTTTTATTTTTCTAGAATGTTTTAAACTGAAGCAACAAAACATTCAAAATACGAAACCCAGCAAACGAATACGACCAACTACGATTTCTAAGAGACACTACGACGACACAACAGAAGGGAGTGAGTTCTGTGACAATTGTAAACATTACTTTTGTTTTTGTAGAGAATCAGTAACGAACCATCCAGTAAGGCAAACGACAAAAGAAGAAAATTCCCAAGTCGTAAAGAACAGACACCGACAGCGAGTAACAGAGAGAGAGAGAGAGAGAGAGAGAGAGAGAGAGAACATATATACTCTAAAAAGGACTCTAAGAAGAAAACCTGCTCATTCTTCGTGGCACACGTCATCAAGGTGACCAAATGTGGTGTTTGCGGAAAAATTATAAAGGAGCTACCAGCGGCGGCTACCTTGGACGTCGACTGGAGACCACAGAATGTATTTGTTAGATATTGTCCTGTGTGTCTCCAAGCAAGACCCGGCATCCAAGAAAAAAGAACAGACTGGTTACCTGGCTACTGATTGGAAAAATGAATAAAGGCCTTTTTTGAAAATATCATATCCTCTTTCTTTCTTTCTCCCCCCCTTCCTTCATTTTCTATCATTTAAAGATAGCTTGAAAAATGCATACATTCCTTCTTTGTAACCAGTTTCATTATTGCAGCAGCGCAGTACTATTAGAACGACATGACAATTGTTAAGCAAAAAACAACCTTAGATATTGATAACAGTGATATATTCAAGGATACGTCTATCCAAAACAAACATGGTGTGCTGTTTCCTTCAACGTTGGGATGCTTTATAGTTGGACCTTCTACTTGTGGAAAAACAAATCTCATGATCAATTTGATTGAACATGAAAACGGGTTAAAATTTGAAAATGTTTATGTGTATTCAAAGTCTTTGTATCAACCAAAATATAAATATCTGGCAGAATTGTTAACACCTATAAAAGGGATAAAATATTTTCCATTCAATGCGAGTGACAACATTTTATACCCTTAAGATGCCAAACCAAACTCCATATTTATTTTTGATGATGTCGCTTGATAAAAGTCTGTCGACCACGCTATGGAGTAGACGCGCGTTTGTTGTGCTGCTGCAAAAATTGAATTTCTAATGAGAAATTGTGCTATTATATTTTTGATTCTTTCCAAGTGGTTTGTGCTAGTGATTGCCTACTGAGCAGTTGTTGTGCTATTGTGATTGGTGCATTGCTTGATAGTATAATCTGAATTTATTTTTTTCCATTATGAGCAATACCAGGCAAGGTAACAGGTGAGGCGAGGATGAATTGCTCGTAACTGTCAAGGATTTAGTCTCGAAGATCTGCTCATCTGAAGATTTTATTGGTCAGATTGCTACCTCAATCACGAAGGTAATAAGTGAACAAGTGAAAAAGGATATTGATTCTTTAAAGCAACGAAACAAAGAAGTTGCCTCACAGTTGTTTAGCGAGCAATTGTGGATTACTGTTAAGTTGAATAATAAACGTTTTGCGATTGGCGTTGTTTATAAGCCTCCATATGTCGAAATAAACAACTTTTTGAACGAATTTGAGACAGCTTTGAGTTTGATATATCCTACTGTGGATGATGTTATAATAGCGGGAGATTTTAATATAAATTTGTTGGACTTGAATAGTGCTGTTAATAACTTTTATTCTGTTTTAGAGGTATTCGAGCTAACACAAATTATTGAAGGACCAACGCGAATATCGGGTGTTTCAGCAACGCTCTTGGATCTTATCTTATTACGGGAGGAACTTGTTTTAGACAAAGGAATAATTGATGTTGGCCAGGTATCAGATCACTTTTTGGTTTTTTGTAAAATGTCAGTTTGTAATCCACATTCAAAAGAAAAATTTATCACATATAGAAGCTTCCAGTTTTTCAATGAGGAACATTTTCTGAATGATCTCCGTGGTATATCTTTTTTCCAAATGTTCGACCAAGACAGCATTGATACGAAAATAGCCTTTTTCACTAACTGCTTAGTTGAATTATTCGACAGACATGCCCCTTTAGTTAGAAAACGCGTTACAAAAGGTAGGGCGCCCTGGATGACTGATACGATCAAACAAATGCAGCAGCTCCGTGATGAAGCACTTAAAAGTTATAAACGATCAGGTACTCATGCGCACTTACAGTATTATAAAGATTTAAAGAATTATGTCACTAGCGCTATTGGAAGAGAGAAAAGAGCGTATTTCTTCCATAAGTTCTTGCATAGCAGCTCCCAGCAAATGTGGAGGATATTAAAACAAAACAAGATGCTAAAAAATAACTTTAATAACTCATTGCCCCCTAACCTAATGGATGTGAACCTTCTGAATGATTTTTTTATAAATTCCATCTCCCCAAGTGAACCTCCAGATTCCTTAATAAATTTTTACAAAAATAACTGTCTGACAAACTCCAAATTCAAATTTAAAGAAATTGATGAAATATTCATATATCAAGCTATCTCTGGTATTAAAACAAATGCTGCAGGCTGTGATGGCTTGAGTATCTTTCTAATAAAACTTTGCTGTCCACATGTTATTCCTTATATCAGGCATATAATAAATTGTTGTTTGATTCAAAATGTTTTTCCAGAAGCATGGGGGAGTGCAGTTGTAAAAGTAATTCCCAAAAAGCTAAATCCTTCAGATTTTAATCACCTCAGAAGAATAAGCATTTTACCAGCACTGTCAAAATTATTAGAAAAAGCGGTTGAGTTGCAATTGATGGAACATCTATCAAAGTTTTCTTTGCTTTCTCCAATTCAATCTGGTTTTAGAAAGAATTTTAGCTGTACAACTGCACTTCTACATGTAACAGATGACATTATCAGAGCCACTGATCAGGGAAGGTGTACAGTTTTGATAATGTTGGATTTTAGTCGAGCTTTCGATACGATCAATTTTAATTTACTCCTAAATATATTGCATTTTATAGGCCTCGATTCGGATAGTGTCAACTTTTTCAGTAAGTATCTAAAGAGCAGAAAGCAAAAGGTTTTCTTGGAGGGAAGTTATTCTGACGTATTAGCCTTAAAATCAGGCGTGCCGCAAGGCTCTATTATGGGTCCACTCCTTTTTGCAATTTATACTTAATACCTGGGCAAAGGCTTAAATACTTGCAAAATGCACTGCTATGCTGATGACACTCAGCTGTATCATACTTTTCTACCCAGTGATGTGGACACTGTGAGTGCAACCATCAACAGAGATTTATCATTATTGACAAAGAATGCCGAAGAACATTGTTTGCATCTTAATTCTAGCAAATCTAAAGTAATTGTATTTGGGCCAAAGCATGCGCGCCAGGCTGTTACTAACTCAATTGACTTCACCATCAATGCACAACAACTTGAAACTGTCAGTGAAGCAAAGAACTTGGGTGTAACATTGGATGTAAATTTAAGATTTGAAAAACATGTAAATTCGCTCATTCGTAAGGCATATTCCTCTTTAAAAATATTGTATGGCAACAGACGTAACCTTCCCGTTAAAGTCAAAATAAATCTATGTGAGTCGTTGGTGCTCTCGCACTTCAATTTTTCTGATATGTTGTATGGCCCATGCTTAACTGCCACTTACAAACAAAAGATTCAGGTTGCGCAGAATTCTTGCCTCAGATTAATATATGGCATCAGAAGACGAGACCGAATATCCCATAAGTTGAAAGATGCGAATTGGTTGAACATGGAAACAAGAAGATTTTTGCATGCCGCAACATTATATCATAAAATAATTATGTATAAGACCCCCACTTACTTATTTGAAAAAGTTACATTTCGAACAGATGTGCATAACATCAATATAAGATCCAGGGGGTTGCTGACACCGCCGATATTCCGAACAGCCCAATTTGAACGATCGTTCAGCTACCAAATTTGTTCCGTTTATAACACCCTTCCGGTACAATATAAAACTCTGAGCATCTCGAGTTTCAAAACTCAATTAAAAAAATATCTGTTATCCCAGCAGTAGTAACCATGTCTCAGGAAAATATTGATACAAGTTTATGATTAATTTTAGTAGATGTACTAATGTAGGCAATGCATATACATTTAATATTTGTAATGTGTAGAAGAAGTAGGTCTCACTCACCTTTTGTACGGACTTTTTTTTATAGCGGGTTAAGTGGAAGAGCAGCTACAGCTGAACTTCGCCCGTATTTGGCTATTTTTTTATATAATCAGTCCATTTGGAAATAAAGACGTTTATTATTATTATTATTATAATCAGGATGTTATCAGAGAATATTTCAGTATGGGACGTCATAACAGTATAGATTCTTTCTACTTGTGTCAAACATATGCAAAAATATCTAAACATCTAATAAGGGATAATGCAAATATCCTTATACTTTTCAGGATGATTTAAATTTAAAACATATATATATATATAATGATCATGTGGGTTCTGATATGCCATTTGATGATTTGAAACGTATATGCACAGTATGTTGGGAAAATTCGTATGATTTTTTGACCATATTCAAAGACTGTAACATTGACAACGGTCGATATAGGAAGGGTATAGATCATTTTATTTATATGGATAGATCTTTGTCCGATACGTTCAGAAAAGACTGACAACTGATCAAATCCTGATGATCACCTAATCGCACGCTGTTTACCACCTGATCGTAATCTGATTACCTGATGATAGGATTATTATTATGGATAAACTATTCACTGGAAGTCGTCTCAAAGAGAGACTTATATTGAAGTGTCCAAACGTTCGAAGAAAATTACATCAACTGAAACGTACAATCCCATCACAAAACATTTAAAAAGTATCGAATCTAAACTCCAAAATTATACTAGTGTCAACACCGTACCTCCTCCTCCTGGTACCTCAGTTTCTTCTCAAGTAGCTGAAGCTGCTATAAGGCCTCAAGCAAAACAAGAAGTATACCTGGACACATCCAATGACAGGGTATTAGCACCTCATGATGAAGGAGCATTATGGACAACTGCTACAGCTCTGTCTAAATCACGTAAAAGGAAATTAGTATTTAAATCAGCGACACCCAGAAAGAGGACAATTTCTAAAAGTGAGGAACACTCCGATTATGATGTCAATGATGATGATGATGATGAGGATCCACCAAGTAGTATAAAAAGATCCATCATAGACGGTATAAGTTCTGACTATGAAGACAATGATTCTACTGGATCGGGGAATGATACTGCTGTTGCTACTGCTGCTGCTTCTGATAAAAACAGATTTTATGATACTGCAGATGATTACTTAGAACAATATGATGACCCGTTACCTAGAAGATACATCAGTGAAATGTATGCAGACAAAAATAATCGAGAATTTGATCATAAGTATGGTGTCAGGCTCGATGAAACCATCCAACAATTTATGATTGGTGATTCTAAATTAGACTTTATGGGAGCTGATATATATGTGAAAGGTAAACGGTACAAGGGCAGTCAAGGTTTATACGAATTGTTATTTAGAAAATATCCGAACATGAATTTCTGCAGCTCTGACGATGTCAACACCTACAGGCAAATTGTATATAAAACTAATGCCCACAGGAGGTACTACAGATCTAATACTCAACTGGATGGGAGTAAGCTACAAAAATATAAAAAAATTATAGCACCTCCTTTAAAAATGGGTTATGGAATAATGAACAATAAAAATATGGCCACTACAATCGAATATTCTAGCAATGATAAAGATTATATATACTGGGATGATCCAAATGAACTTGTAAGTCGTCTACGCTTGTTGATTGCATCAAGAGCTGCTGGTCACTCGGGTCATGTTAATGAGATCAATTCGATAGTTGAGGAATTAAGGGAAAGTCAATATATTGAATAATGGTTAAAACATTTAAAACAAACATAAAACGTCAAGTCGTTGAAGAACTACACAAACCTGCACGTATAAATTTCCAAAGAAGACGAACCATTTTGAAATCTCTAAACGACCTTTTCCAAGCAGATCTTGTAGAAATGATACCATACTCGAGTGAAAATAAAGACAACAAATATATACTAGTTGTGATAAATTGCTTTTCTAAATTTCTTTGGGCTCTACCTTTACAAAATAAAACAGGTAAGGCGGTTACAAAAGCTATGGAAACTATACTAAAACAATAAACACCAAAAAATGTACAAACAGACGCTGGACTGGAATTTTTCAATCATGATTTTAAAAACCTAATGAAGACATATAATATAAATCACTATCATACATTCAGCGAAAAGAAGGCAGCCATTGTGGAAAGAGTGAATCGAACTTTAAAAAATATGATGAGTAAAAGAATTTAGTCTGCAGGGAAATTATAAATGGATAAGTATTTTACCACAACTGGTTGAACGATACAACAATAAGAAGCATAGAACTGTACAAATGAAGCCAGCTGATGTTACAAGAAAGAATGAAAAAAAAAACAATTATCTACTGTATATAATCGCTTGAAAACGGTAAAGTTAAAAACGAAATTCAAAGTGGGTGATTATGTACGCATTTCTAAAATAAGAGGTGTTTTTGATAAGAAATATCAGCCAAATTGGTCGCCTGAAATTTTCACAATACGAAAAGTAACACTAACTAACCCAATAACATATTGGTTGAAAGATGAAAATAATCAAAATATTTTAGGAGGGTTTTACACAGAACAACTGCAAAAGGTAAAACATCCTGATGTTTATCTTGTAGAAAAAATATTGGAAAAAAAGGAGACAATATCAAGGTCAGATGGTTAGGATTCGATAAGCAACATGACAGCTGGGTACATAAAAAGAATATTGTCTAGTAAACAATCTCAATTCATTTTCAGTCTTCTTGTGCAGCGTTTGCATTCGACAGTCCACAAAAAAATGATCATTATTGACGTTCAAGGGTTAACTTGTGGCTCCAACTTTATTTGCAAAGAAATTGCTATCATTAATACAGCAACGGGATATTGGCAACAAAAATTAGTTAATCTACCCGGAGAATTTACAATGCTCAACAAGAGCACACAGTCACAGATCAACTGGACTGTAGACAATTTACATGGAATTCCTTGGGATTTATCTCCTTCTGAAGAGTCATGTCTTCATTATGAACAGTTGGCATCGTTCATCAAAGAACATGTTCAAGATCAACCAATATTTGTCAAGGGACGTGCGAAGAAACAGTGGTTGGAAAGATTCATCACTAATCCCATCACCGATCTACATGAAATAGGATGCCCAAATCTTGGCAAGCTAAAGGAAATGTTCCAGTACAAACATTGTTATAAACATGTGTATAATAATATGCGTTGTGCTTTAGAAAATGTTCATTTGTTATGTAATTGGAATGTTATATCTAATGCTGTAACATTGCAAACATTGTAATGCATAAAAAATATCACACTGCCGCTGTCGTTTCATTTCTTCCCTCGCACATATGACTATTATCTCATGACATGAAGGATGGTCGTCGTCGTCATCGGTCGCAATTAGGCCAGGCTAGGCTAGGCTAGGCTAGGCTAGGCGAGGCTCCTCTCATGCATATGTATCCGTACAAATTTCTTACCACCAAAGAGAGGCTAGGCGAGAGACTACTCTCTCTCATGCATAATTATATATCACGATTACACACACTTTTCTCACTCACTACTTTCGCCATTTCTGCGGGTCACATGGTATTCGGCCTTTATGGCATACGTGACGTCATGGGGGTGGGTCACGTGGTCTGTCACGTGGTCTTTGGGCCTTTCTGACCTGTTTGGGAGGGGTGGGTGGGGTGGCTGAGGCAGGTTGGCTGAGTGAGTTAGAACCGATGTTGTTTCACTAGATTTATTCATTTAGGGGCCTTTCATTTTGAAATGTCTTTCTTCAAGGCAGGTGGCATTTTTATTGAAGATTGTGGACTGAGTAATATCATGAGTGCGAATTGATCGGTAATGGTTCAGTTTCAGGTTTTATAGGCGGAAAAGATTACAACAGATGTAAACGATTACATTCTATCCTGACATTGGCATTGCAACAATTGCACTACGAAGCATTTTTAGAAGACAAACAATTGACAGTTGGGGAATCAGTGTTAAAATATCTCACCACATTTTTGGCTCATAAAGATGTCTCTCCACAAGTTCAGCATACAGAAACACAACGTCTTATTGAATCTTATGAGGAATATACAGAAGACACATTGGATGGCAAGCACGGAAAAACAGCGCAATTTTACGCTATGTACATAGATTTTGTAAATCTTTACCACTTATTCATTAAAAGTATTAGAGTTGGATATTTAGATTTGTACTTATATACCATTGCGAAAATCGTCAGCTTATTCTTCTATTACAATCAACTAAACTATAGTCGATGGCTAGTGTACTACATTAATTTACTTTAACACGTGGATAACACACATGCAGACCTCCGAACTGAAATGGCTAAGGGTTCGTTTGGAATCAGAAGAACCATCAAGGCTTTCTCACGAATTCCTGTGGATTTAACATTTAACAATAAATGGTGATGTTGCTCGTCGTCTTACTGGAATCGTTAACCTTACAAATTGAATTGCTGCTAGACAACGTTGGGCTAAAAATCATGGGACGCGAACAAGAACCATATCTCATGTACTGGCTCATGCAGAACTTGATAGAAACTACAATGATATTGCTGCTGATCTGCACCCAGATAGAATGAAAAAACAACACATCCAACTTGAAGCCTTTTCGAACAGTCTCCTGCAGATCATTAATCCATTTTCTTCTTCAACTGATAAGGATCAATTGTTTAACATTTCAACAGGGCAAGCTGCTCCTCCAGAAATTGCAAACTATTTGCTAAAGACAGTGTCTGGGGGAACATTTCTGCGTTATCAATTCATAATGGAATGCAATTTATATTCAGAAAGGTTTCACCAGCCATTAAAAAAAATACATTGTAGGCTTTTGCAAACCTCAAGCAGAAAAAAAAAAGAATGAAAATTGGTGGAAAAGTCCACGAAGTTAAATTGCAGCGAGATTTATTTGGTCGGTTATTGGCTCTATATCTCTTGACACGAATATAGAGCTGGAGAAAGTACTTTGTTTTCCTATAACTCCTGTGCCGTTATCACTGTACCATATAGATGGTTCTTTAAACAAGACTTCCTTTATTAAGCAGAACTGTTTCTACTCACTTTTCTCCCAAACAAGTACATCTAGAAAAAGCATCCTTCAAACTCACATACATTACAAAAAATGACTTTACCAGCGCAATTTTAGAATATCACACCAAAAATCATAATGGTATTTCAGAAACATATGAACATTTCAGAAAGCTCCTCTTCTATCCCCGTATGAAAGACATAACTAATATAACTAATAAATGTGAAACCTGCTTGAAAACAAAATACGAACGAAGACCTTTCAATGAACCTCAGAAGGGCCTTTCTTTTCCACCAAACCATTCCACTTACTTTTTGTAGACGTTCTTTCTACAGAAAAAACTAAATATCTAACTTATCTTGGCCAGTTCAGTCGATACGCCCCAGCATATGAACTCGTCTCTCGTAACGGACCCTTAATTCTAAATAAACTAGAAGACTATTTCTCACATCACGTATATCCATTACAAATAAAAATCAGATCCTGGCGAATTAAACTTTCGCTTAATCCAAGACTTTTGCAAAAATCATAAAGTACAACTATTGGAGGTACAAAGATGAGCCATCCAACTTGCCTCTTGCATCTTCTGGCCTCCAAAAATACCGAATTGCAACGTTGTATTAGCACCGAAGACGGTCTAAAAAGCATGATTGATACTGGAAGGTAATGTCCGAGCAATAAATTATAGATAAAAGGAACCGCATTCTATAGAGGCGCGTGGCTTGGTTATCTCCAGTGGCGGTGGGCTGTTGCTGTTGATCAGGTGCAGGCTTAATTAAATCGACTATATTAAGCGGTGATCGATTGTTCGAATTGGTATAATTGGTATAATTTCTTAGGGGTTCGGAAATTGTCGTATGACGACGACGCGGTTTTTCCGGTTTTTTTCCCGGTTCACGAAACGTTCGGAAGGAAAGCGATACCGTTTCGGAAACTAGAAACTCGGCGCTTTACGGGGGAGCGACAGCCGGAGCGGTGAGAGGAACGGATCGGATCGAACACGGCCGGTAAAGTCGAAAAATCGACCGTATTTCGGGCGGTACGCGGCGTTATTTCACACTCGTTTCACCGTTTATCGAAATATCGACTCGAGATCGGTCTCGTTCGATAGCTAAACGAGAAATACATCCCAATCAGCTGAATCTGTTCGGTTCCGCGTCTCTGTTTTTTTTTTCTAGAAATGTTCGAAAAAAAGCGACAAAAACGACGAATCGCCCGGAAAACTACGATATCTCCCTTATGCCGAAGAGAAAAGAAATTTCGCGCGCCGCGTTTCGTACATCTCGGCGAGCGCTACAAATTACGCGGAGAGAGTTTTTTTTCGTTTACGGTACCCTTTCGAATAAACGAACCTCGAACGTCGTCAAGAAGACTTTTTTGCGTATAAAGCGCGCTGCTTCGCCGTTTATCAGACATCTACTCCGACGATAACGAAGATACGGCGACTTTCGCATGAGAAAGCCCATACTTCGGACTCTCAAGTAATACTATTTTCATCGTCATTATTCGTTTAGGTTGAAAAGTTTCGATTTTTTAAAATCGCTCGACAATATGCTACATTTCGATGCGTGAAAAAGTCATTTTGTCATCCGGCTCTGTCTTCGCCTATTACTACCGTACGTGAGCCAGTAAAAATTATACAGCTATCGAAAAATAACGATGATGAGCTGAGGAAACGATTCTGACCGTTAGAATTACCGTCAAATTTCGAAAAAGTAAACTTTGAGCGCCTCAAAAGTACCGATGACAACCGTTTTTCGGCGTACTTTGTCTTCGTCGATACGGACCTGCGTTACGGAGCGACATGGCTACGATTTTTTTTCGCAAAACGACAGACCAAAGTCTCCTGATTAAACCGACATACTACACGTTACCCGATCGCATTTTTTAAACTCGGCAGATTACAAAATTCAAAGATATGCAGATATTTTTAGTTTGAAGTTTCAATTTTGAATTTCCGCTCCAGATCCGCGATTCCTGTTAGGCGGGGTATTGTAGATACGATCGTATTACGAAAGCGAGCGCGTGCGAGCGAAACGTCCGAAACGTGCTATTTTCGGCTTTATGTCGGTCGCTTCATCGAATATAGGATCACGCCGAATACCGTTGTCCTTTTTTACGCGTGAAAATAAACATTTTCGAAAAGATTCAAAATTTCTATATTCCATAGTCTAAACGGACCGGACTATAGCCATTAAAATCGTATGAATCTAGTAGTTTTTTATGTTTACAGATTGCGATGTTTACCGCCAGAGGGTGAAATTATTCTTTGACGTTCATCAGTTTATTGAAATCATCATCGGTTTATAAATACGATAAAAATATGATTGTAAGCCCCAATCCTTGTTATAATTTTACACCATATCGCATACGGCTTCCTTCAACCGATTGATATAAAGCGTATGTCTGATTGCATCACCTCCTTTTTCTAACCTACAACGTATGAATGTAAACATTATCGAAATCTTAATAATGAGGATCCCGTTGATAAGGATTAATTAGAAGCTTAGAACAAGCAATCGCAACTACAAATAGTGAAAGTGTTGTGAAGTGTTTACAGTGTCCGTGCAGAAGTAGATATTTCTATGGCAAATGTAAGTAGTCAATCACGTTTCATTTGAATTTATCACTTGTTGATTTAACTTGAGTTAGGGTCTCTGTTCTCTAAACTAAACTAAACAATCATTCAAAATATGTAATAGTAGTGTCGAAGTACCCAAAATTAGAAGGTCTTATTAAATTCTTAAACAAGTTTTTAACTATATTTGAGAGTCATCATACAGATTTTTTTAGAAACGATGGATACATTACATGAAATGAAGAAACTCACAGTGTTATTCAATTGCTTTGTGACTACCAAAGCTTATTTTTAGTCAAAACAACAGACACTATCACTTGTCAAAAAAGAATGACCACAGGAGTGCTTGAACTGTTCAAAAAAGACACGAATGCCTGTTTGACTAATGCTGATGAAGTTTAGAAGCATACACAAAGATCTAAATTGTTATTTTCAGTACCTAATTTGCTAGCATAGCTTCATCAGCTTTTTTCGTTTCTCTGTTCGCATAGGGACTAGGTTTGGGTTGTAAATCATCTAAATACGAAACGCACATACAAGATAGCTTTCTCATAGAAGTACATGTTTGTTGAATAGCTTTGAAAAAAATCAAGGGACTACCCTGTTATAGCTGGAGTACTGAACTCTACATTAAAATAATTTATGATGCCATGTGTTGTATCTAGAAAAAGCTAATGACAAAAATTATAATCAACAGTATGCTCCTTACTGGTAAACTATTTTTATTTCTACAGATCACATAACTATTGCATACATCCCTTAAAAGGGTCCAATTTGAAGTAACATATTATAGAGTTCAATTTTCAAATTGTTGAGATAGTAAAAGGTTTATCAATGGTCTTTTTACGGGTTCTTCTTTCTGGCGATGGAAAGTTCAATTGCTTCTCCCTATTATACTTAAACAATGTAGGTTCATTTTCTTTTTTCCCATCCACAAAATGACTACATAAGTATGCGCCAGGACCTGGTTCAACTGTTCTCCTGCAATCAAATGACACAATACATGTATTAATTTTATTGTATTAAATTAAACATTTCCCATGTTCCTATCAAATAATAAGTCTGGTCTTTGCGGTGTTACCTTGTAAGTTTTATCCAACGATTCCTTTTCCTTCTTTTTCGATCTTTGGGAAACCTGGACATCTTACATGTTTCTCTAACATTATAGTGCTTACAGTCGGGTGCCCAGCACTGCACCATTTTCTGTAATAGATAGTAACAGTCAGACGAAAGTTCAATTTGAAAATATCCTATCAAAGAACGGTAGCATATTTTCAACAAAAATTGTTTTAAAACTCCACTTTGACCACTTGATACGGAAGAAGTTTTCTCAAGGTGTTTATGTTTACTTTTTTGATAGTTTCACGGATTTCCTTACTATGATATTTAGGAATTAACTTTCAGAATCTTACTTTTTCTTTCCATTATGTTGTAGATGCACATCATCTCACAATAGGGAGTTATTGAATTTTAATTTTAAACAAAATAGTATTACATTTTATTTTCCAGGTTAGAAAAAATTACCTATGACAATGACATTGACATTACAAAACAGAAAACATATACACTGAAGAAAGTATAGTCCACTGCTATCCATAGACGAACATGGTTGACATATGTCAGTGTCAAGCGCCATTTTTTTGCAAGTCGTGTGGTAGCTAGATTTATGCGACTTTGCCGGATCCTCATATAAATCTAGGTCTGCTATACAATTTTATAGAGAGCATTAATGCTATATGGAAGATTTTATAACGCCATGTACGGTATTAACAACAACACATGCGACGTTGCCGGCATCTTACATAAATCTGAGTCTGTTATACAATTTTATACAGGATACTTTCAATGCTATATGGAAGATAACAGACAACAGATAACAGGTAACAGGTGGTGACAGGTACCAGATGGTAACAGGTAACAGGTGGTAACATATAACAGATAACTTATAACAGATAAAACATAAAAGATGACAGATAACAGATAAAAAGTAACAGATAAAAGGAAACAGGTAACAGATAACAAATAACTGATAACTGAAAACTAAAAAATGAAAACTGAAATCTGAAGAATGAAAAATGAAAAATGGAAAATGAAAAATGAAAAATGAAAACTGAAAAATGAAAAATAAAAATGAAAAATGAAAAAAGAAAAATGAAAAATGAAAAATGAAAAATGAAAAATGAAAAATGAAAAATGAAAAATGAAAAGTGAAAAGTGAAAAGTGAAAAGTGAAAAATGAAAAATGAAAAATGAAACCGATACCAGATACCGGATACCAGATCCACATACCAGATACCAGATCCACATACCAGATACTAGATACCAGATACCAGATACCAGACACCAGATACGAGATACCAGGCACCAGTTACCAGATATCAGACACCAGATACTAGACACCAAACACCAGATACCAGATACCAGACACCAGATACCAGACACCAGACATCAGATACCAGATACCAGATACCAGATACCAGACACCAGACACCAGACACCAGACACCAGATACCAGACACCAGATACCAGACACCAGATACCAGATAAAGAGATAACAGATACCAGATACCAGATACCATATACCAGATTCCAGACACCAGATCCAGACATCAGATACCAGATACCAGATTCCAGATACCAGACACCAGACACCAGATACCAGACACCAGACACCAGACACCAGATACCAGATACCAGACGCCAGACACCAGACACCAGACACCAGACACCAGATACCAGATACCAGACACTAGACACCAGATACCAGATACCAGACACCAGATACCAGATACCAGATAACAGATCAAAGATGCCAAAGGATAGAAAATGATTAGAGATAGGGATAAAGTATATGTCGCTAGCATTGCATTAGCATACCAGCAACTGCGCTACGGCTGGTTTTAAATAAAGACATCAACGGACAATATTTAGCATAACGTTGGCATGCTAGAAACTGCGCTAGTCGACGATATTAAGCGGTGATCTTTTGTTCGAATTGGTATAATTGGTATAATTTTTAGGGGTTCGGAAATTGTCGTATGACGTCGACACGGTTTTTCCGGTTTTTTTCCCGGTTCGCGAAACGTTCGGAAGGAAAACGATACCGTTCCGGAAACTAGAAACTCGGCGCTTTACGGGGGAGCGAGAGTTGTCGCGATAGAAAGAACTAACGCGATCGAAAATGGCCGATAAAGTTGAAAAATCGGTGAATTTTCGTGCCGTTCGACGCGCTTTTTCGATCTCCTCCGAAGATAAAGGAGCTACGAACCTGACGATTTTTGCGTGAGAAAGCCCGGACCGTTAGAATTACCGTCAAATTTCGAAAAAGTAAACTTTGAGCGCCTCAAAAGTACCGATGACAGCCGTTTTTCGGCGTACTTTGTCTTCGTCGATACGGACCTGCGTTACGGAGCGACGTAGCTACGATTTTTTTTCGCAAAACGAAAGACCAAAGTCTCCTGATTAAACCGACATGCAACGTGCTATTTTCGGCTTTGTGTTGGTCGCTTCATCGATTATTGGATCATGCCGAATACCATTGTCCTTTTTTAAGCGTGAAAATAAGCATTTTCGAAAAGATTCAGAATTTCTATATATCATAGTCTAAACGGACCGGACTATAGCCATTATTATAATGATAATCAAGTATGCCTGGGCAACGTTGTAATTTTACCAGCAACTAAGCATTTAGGCTTTGACGTTTAGCGATTTGTTTACAAAAGTCATCATCACTTTCAATACGATAAATAGGTAAACCCTAATGAGTGGCATAATTTTAGATGAACGTTTATATGGATCCATCCTAAAAAGGCAACAAGTCCACAATATAGCAAAACTTTGTGCTTATAGCAGTGTGTCTTGCAAGTGTCTAGTGATGCCGAGTGTTTACAGTTTTACGGTTCAGACGACGTACCACAGTGTATCTATAGATAATTTAGTTCATCTTTCAAGACGTTTGAGAGCGGTTTAAAGGTAGCCTTATTAATCGTCAGCAAATTTAAATGAGGTAAACAATTTTCATTCCTGTCTTTTACCCCCAACTATGTAGTGGAATCGGGTGTGACGTTTAGCAGTTTATGGAAATCATAATCAGCTTAAATACGATGAATATGATTGTAAGACCTAATTAGTGCCAAAGATCAATTCCTGAAGAGACCAGAAATCCACTTTGTGCTTATAGCATAATATACTAACAGATAACAGTCTAGTGATACCGGGTGCCGAGTGTTTACAGTTTTTCGGTTCGGACGAAGTGCCTCAGTGTATATCTATCGTGATAATGTATTTCATCTTTGAAGAAGTTTTAGAGGTACCCTTATTAATCGTCAGCAGATTTGAATAAGGTAAACATAATTTTAATTCCTGTCAAATTATAAAACATTTACACTGAAGAAAGAACATGCTATCCTTAGGCTAACACGGTTGACATATGCCAGCGCCATTTTTTTGCAAGTCGTGCGGTAGCTAGACTTATGCGACGTTGCGGGATCCTCACATAAATCTGAGTTTGTCATACAATTTTATAGAGGGCATTAATGCTATATCGAAGATTTTATAATGCCATTGTGTGCTATTAATGGTGACACATGCGACATTGAAAAATGAAAAATGAAAAATGTAAAAAGAAAAATGATCAATGGAAAATGAAAATGAAAAATAAAAAATGAAAAATGTAGAATGAAGAATGGAAAATGAAAAATGAAAAATGAAAAATGGAAAATGAAAAATGAAAAATGAAAAATGAAAACTGATAACCTGTAAGCGCTTTTGAGCCGAGCATTCCAAGTGAACATTCGTTGGATACAAATCATGAAATTTGTAATGTAACACTTGATATAAGCATTACATTACAGCGCTCGGCTTCAGTCAGTCGGCGTCTTTTGACGTTATGTACAGTTGTGTGCAGTTCATATGTATACAAATTCAATTATCAAGAATATACATCAACACGAAAACATGAAATCTGGCAACATCGCATATAATAAAATATTTCAGAACTTTAATGTTTGCGCACATTTTCAGTCTCATTTCTTTCATCTACATCCAAACACTAGGATTATAAATCATTTTTTATCAAAAACGGAGCTAGAGAATTGTGGGAACAACTAGCGATGCGGCCCTGAGTCATCGATAGCTCTCTGTACCCAGAACTAGATATGAGCAGTCAACTGTCAAGGGCTTGCCTAATTTATCCATTTAGGTTGGCTAACCTCATGAAGAAACATATGGCAACACTGGTTTCGCGAATGCTATTGTATCTTGTATAGATCAACCGTCTCTGAATGTGAAATACAATTTACATGCAAAATTTCTCCGAAAATTGCTTTTATTTATCTATTAACACTTTATTTATCTACTAACACTTTAATTTTCAGCTTTTGCTCTTTAGTAGGTATATTTAAATTCTTATATAGCAAAATGCCCAAGAAGAAAGTAGGAAATAAGTGGTATGGTAAGAAGCGTACCACTGTCGTGGACCCTGTATCTAGAGATATAAATGATACCTTTCAAGATGCATCCCAAACGGAACATTTAGTAGAGTCTTCAAATGTAGAACAGTCACAGCCTGGTCCTTCAACAGTTAGGTATGTATTTATATTCCCATTTTCATAGTAGGGGTGTGGCACATCCCAGTTGGACCTTAAAATTTGAACAAGTAGCAAGATTTTTGTGTACAGTATTACTGTTCATTTTCACAAAAGATTTAAATTCTGATATAGCAAAATGCCAAAAAAGAAGATAGGAAATAAGTGGTACAGTAAGAAGCGTAATACTGTCGTGGACCCTGTATCTCAAGATATAAATGACACCTATCAAGATGCACCTCAAACGGAACATTTAGTAGAATCTTCAAATGTAGAACAGCCACAGCCTGGGCCTTCAACAATTGCGTAAGTGTTATATTCACATTTTCATAGTAGGGGTGTGGCTCATCCCTGCACCTGATAATTGTCCTTAATTTTTCTAAAAATGCATTCCATGAGCAACTAAAGGCTTGTATACAACACATTTAATACACAATACTTGAAAGATCAACAGTTCTTACATTTCCTGGTATGCTTAAGGTACAATCAAAATAAATAAAAGGAAAATTATATTTTTAGAAAAAAATTGTATACACTTGAAAATGCTTCACGCCTTCAATATGTTGCAATTGATACCTCAAAAGTATCCATTGATCCTTGCAATGCAAAATTTTCTATTTAGAGATACGTTTTAAAATTACATTATTTATTAATTGCAATAACATATTGAAAACCCAAAACATCTTTCAAGTGGGTATGAATTTTTCAAAAATACGACTTTATCATTTGTTTTGAGCACGTCTTGCACAGATTAAGAAATATTTGAATGGTATAGACTAATACTAAGTAGCTTCTTTTGTGAATTCTTGACCATTTCATATACAAATTATTTTATATACAACCTTTGCGAGTAGAGGGTATTGTATTGTTTTGGTTTGCTTCAAGTTAAGGTATACTCATGAAAAATTTGTGAAAATAAGTATCGATTCAATATATTTGCCTTTGCATAATTTTTTATGCAACTTTGATTCCCTCCCTCATTCCCCTTACCACTAAGAAAGTTGTCTAGCCCCTGCTGTTCAAAAAGTAGTAGAGAGACACGCTTTCATAAAACATTATTTTTGGTTAATGATTGGTCTATTTTTGTAAAATATCAGGTATATATAGTAATTAACTATATTTTTATTAAAAGCTCTTCAACACATTTTTATTAGTTTTATCTCGGTGGTGTAATTTGTTTCTGAGGGATTCTATATAAAAATGTTTAGAGGAAGCCCTACTCATCTGTGTTGAATCTCAAAAGAAGAGTAAAATTTATGATGAAAATAAGTGCTACAATGTCTCCTTTATATCCTGGTTTAATTACATTCCATGATTAGGGTTTAGTAGGGTTGCCAGCAGGTTTGGAAATTACCTGTATAAAGCGCAAATGCAAAATTCAAAATTTATTTTCACATTTTATTTTTTCAACTCAACACTAATTTTTTTTTCATGAAGCTCACTGCTACAGTATCTCCTTTATATCCTGGATGATGATAGTGGTATATATCAGAGAATACAACATTTACTTGTATCTTGAAACTACTTTAAATTTCATTTCGTACAGGTAACTATCGTGCCTCCTGGTAGGCTCACTGTCTTGACCACAGAATTAATCCGAATATAAAAGAAATATTGTAGCACTGACTTTCATGAAAAAAAAGGGGTATTGATTTGAAAAAAAATTTCTTGATCCGCTTGGTAGGCACATCTGCCCTAGAATATAAATGAACTGGGACATAAAGCATATATTATAGCATCGACTAGCGTGGAAAAAAGCTGTCGTTTTTAAAAAAAAATAATTACACAACTTTCGCACCCCGTGGTACTATGCTCCGATTACGGAATTTAATTGTTCTAGAATATAAAAGCAATATTGTAGCATCGACTTACATTGAAAGAAGTGATTCTAAGTTGGAAAAATAAATTGAGAGAATTAATTCTGAATTTTGCATTTAAGTTTCATGTAGGTAGCTTACTATGCTCCGATTACAGAATGTAATTGATCCAAGATATAAAGAAGACATTATAGCACTGACTTTCGTGAAATAAGAAATGTGTTGATTTGAACAAAAAAATAATAAAAACAATTTTAAATTTTGCATTTGCATTTCAAACAGGTGATTTTCGTGTTCCCTAGCAGACTTCCTATGCCCCGGCTATGAATTGTAATCGATTCGTGTTATAAACGAGACATTGTAGCATGAATTTTCGTGATAAAAAAGTAGTGTCGATTTGACACAAATTGAAAATAATTTTGAATTTTGCTTTTGGATCTCCTACAGATAGCTTTCGGATCCCATGTTAGGCATACTGGGTCCCGGTCACTGAATGTATTTGGTCCATAATATAAAGAAGACATTGTAGCTCTGAGTTTCGTGATAAAAAGTAATGGTGATGTGAAAATAAAAATTGAATAATTCTGGAGTAGGGCTAATAAAAATACAATAATCTTGGGAAAAATTGGAATTTAATATTTGCAATAAAAATGGATTTGAAAAGCTGAACTTTACAACAGAACAGAACTTATTTTAAATTTGAAAATTTAACCAATCCAATATGAGGTGACAAATATTCAGTGCGATAATTATTAATATAACTAAGTAATTTTAAATGTCATGTAGCTGATATCAACTTCAAGGAATCAACTTCACTCTGTGACGGAAGAACCTTATTATTCTTTCAAACTTGTAATAGGATTTTGTTATTGTTTTCAGACAAATTACTTTATTTGCAATCTTTTGAAATGTTGTATGATTCAAAAGAATGTCAGAAAATAATGTTAAAACATCTTTACATATTTCACATTTATCTATATTTACCATTACCTTATTTCTGATGATAATATATTATATTGGATGATCTTATTTTATACCTTAATTTTGTCTTAATGATTTGTAGAAGTACTTCAGATCAATAGCAAGAATCAAACATCTCGGTACGAGGGAAGAAATGCAAATGTAAAATAAATATGGATGAATGCAAGCCAAAGCAGCATACAGCAGTTCCCACTACTTCATTACACGGTCATGACTCCTCGCAGTTACTTACATCTTTTATTACATCAGATCAACAAACTGTTGCCCATAACAGTACAGCAATTCCTGTACAATTAACAACAAAGTAAGTATACACAAATGATTCATGCATTGTTCAATCAAATTCTATGCCAATCATTACTATACTGCTCGAAGCTACAGCTATACTAGCTGAAAATTGTAACTTCGTTATTACGTGTAAATTAAAATTAATCTTAAAAATGTAACGAACAGAATATTCCTTACTTCGATAATATTTTTATTTCCACTGTGTGATTCATTATTACATGGTGACAAACATATTTTTTTAATGGAACAACCTATATTTTATTGCAAATTCAAACAGATCCTACTAAAAGAACCAATTTAATATAACATACTAGAGGGATCTATTTTCAAATTATTGAAACATTAGGCAATCATAAAAAAAAATTAACAACATGACTCTTCACAAGTATTATAACTAAAGAATTAAACTTTTTGTTGAAAATATCTTATATTGCTGATATTTTTCATTGGTAAATAGACCCCATTTACTGTTCTGCCAAAATCATCAGCCATCTGGCAGTTACATGGTGACTTGTCTGATAAACGTGAATTGATTATCTTTCCAGTACAACTACTGTGCATTTTCCATAAATGTTCGATTCAAGTAATAGATGATGCTTTGTTCTGTTTTATTTCCTCTATTTTTACATTATCTACCCATTTTTCCAATATTTCAGTTAGCTAATGCTTATGCCCTTATATTTTCACACTTTCTAATTTCCCTTTTCACACGTTTTTTTTATATAAGATTTACGGTGATTCATACAATTGCTTTCCAAATTACTTAAAGGACATATTTACCTCCTTGATTTTCCATCTATTGCATAAGATTAGACTTCATTTACAATGAAAATACATAAATGTTACATATCTGCCGTAACTAATTTCTATTTTAATTTTGAAATGCATTGTAATATTTTTTGTTAACTTCAATTTCGATTTATACAAAGGTCAAGTATAATTCATAATTCACTCGAACAAACTCCCATAAATAAACCTTATATTGTGAAAAACCCCGGATATAAAAGGTGAATCCAAAAGTGTAAAAATATATAGGTTCTACCGTCTGATAACTATCAAAAATTCTTCCTTTTCGCATTCCTTATCATAAATGAAAACAATATCTTCATAGGAAAAACATTTAAAATTATTGATTGTGATGAGATCTAAAATATCTCGAACTGTGGCAGGCATGGATTTACTCTTCAGTATTTCAAAATTCACATAATCTTAATCAATGCACGATTCAACGTCACCATAATTGATACATGTTTCAAATATTTGATAATTTTGGTAAAAGTTACCTGGAAACGTGAAAAAATTCAATTAAAATATCGAATTTTTTTTAGTGATCTTCACAGAAAGGAAAGGCCTTAAATATATTGACTTGATACTTCCCAGGCATTATTATTCATTTATTTTCGAATAATTTTAAAATTTCCAGGTACACAAGATATTTTAAACGCCAATAATATTTACAACCTGCTGAATGAGACTTTTTTTAACCTTCTGAAATTCACTTTTCTTCCATTTTATGATGAATTAAAATTTAACTTTTAGGAAATTGCAAGTTGAATAGCATTATATTCTTAAAAATGATTGGAACAATTAGAAATACCTCAAAGGATTTAATTCCATATATCCATCTTTAGAGCAAATTAACTTTTTAATAATTTTTTTCTATAAAATCAAAAGAAGAAAATTATACTCTATGTTTTCTCTCCTGTCATCATGGTTTTCATTATGTTATAAGATATCTACCTAACAACTTACTTATTTATTTTATACTTTTAGGGAGAAAATGGAGAAAGGCAAAACACCATTGAAAAGATCTAAAAAAACAAACCAACCTCTGCAGTCAACATCTATAATCATACCTCAACATCTATCAAAAAACTCAACAAGTCAATTAAACGACGGAGTTATTCTTAACAAAACAGCCAGCACTACAACTGCACTCCCCAATAATCCCATTGGCATACCAGGCCCAACAGGACTCTCAAATACAAGGTAAAATATTTAGCTATGTTTCAATATTAATTCAGATCCAAAATCAAATAAAATATAATTCAAAATGAAATAATAAATAATAATACCTAGAATAACGAATATTATTCAGTTACTTATTTAAATCATTTATTTACAATAATTACATTTGTCAATACGCACTATAAAATGAACATAAAAGAAATTTTGTCATATACAACCTTTTTTACATTCATCTACATTAAATAACTGATCCGCATAATGTTATAATACAATATGAACAATAATTGTATGTGACACAGACTGATGTAACTTGAAAATCAATAGTCATATAGGGAAACTACTGAAAGATCTAATGGTGACTTTGGATCTGACCTTCTACAATGATGACCTTCAAGATCATACTAAAGTCAATTCAATTTTTTTAGCCATGAAAGAATCCTGAAGAAATAGTAAATTCAATTTATCTAAACATTACAGTAATTTGAATTATTAAGAAATTAAAATATAATTTTGCTCTAGAACGTATTGTAACAAAATTGTTCATTTTTTTCATTTCCTCGGTTAAAAGTCTAGGATCCTATTGAAAAAGAGTTGCCCTTGAACGACCTTATAGGTCATGACCAAGTTGATATAACTTAAAAATTAGTAATGACATATGGAAACTATCGAGACATTATTTTCATGATCTTCCCCGGATATCCAATGGTGACTTTGGTCGCTCTCTGTGATGGTCGATTCTACCATCATGTATAGCACTTTGTGCTGTCATTTTCAGAGACTCTACCTTCGAGATAGAGGATCGTTGGGATACTTTCGTTCGTTATTTAAAGATGAAAAGCAAAACCTAGGTCATGCTGATGAGTAGTCCATAGTTGGTTATATTTTCACTGAAGGGACGAAAACATTATGTTTAATATATTTCTAATGTTTCATTTTTATTTTAGTATTGTTACTCAACCCGTTGCATCACAAATGACATGTATTAGCAATCCAGAGATTGTTATCCATTCATCAAATATGTGGCCATCCAGGCAACAGGACGTCGACGGAAATGCCTCTTTGCTAACAAATAGTGCTCTTACACAGATGGAAACTGATATATTTTCACAACACATTGAGCCAACGGAAACGTCATCTTTACCTACTTTACATCAACAAGAACAGAATGATGACAATATTACTATGGCAATACAAGACGATGAACTCAATGAAATACTAGCTAACCTCGACATAGACAATATGTTACAAGATACCAACAATATAATAGCCGAAAATGTAACCGAACATATCAATCGAAGAGGAAGTCATTACATGTCAGCAGCTGAGCATTACACAAGTTTATATACATTGGGAACTTTTACTTCTACTTGTTCTCATTGTGGGGCTTTACACTTTTTCTGCGAAAGAAATTCCAGAAATATTTACTCGCAATGTTGTAAAACTGGTGCAGTACATCTGCCTCCATTCAATCCATACCCTGAACAATTAAGGGTACTATTTCAGAATCGAGAATTCATGGAAAATGTGCGTTATTACAACATTAGCTTTGCCTTTGCCAGCCTGGGTGTTAATACTGTAATCCCAGCTGGTCGAGGACCTTATGTATTCAAGGTAACCAGTAAAAATAATATATGTAGTATGATATAAATGAAAATTAAAATTCCACAATGTTACTTGAATGATCATTTTTCAGATCGAACTATTTTTTTTTCCTAAACATAACTTATGAAGGCATGAAGCTCTATAAAATTTCAGTCTTGAAATGAACAGTTCACTCTGGAGACGCACTCAAAATATGGAAATTCGACCAAAATGTAAATTTTAACGTGTTAGCAATCTTTATCGCTACTCCTATCAATGAAAAGTAATAAGCATCGTAAGATATATATATATCTTAAGGCAAAATTATCCAACGAATTAAGAAATTATCTTAAAATTGCTATATAATGATTTCTTGGACAAAAATTTCAATCAAATATTTTTTTTCGAAATTATTTACTGGTTCAATATTAGGTAGACAATTAGAATACGTTACAAAACTAAAAATTCACAAAACTATTTTTTTCCATATAGCAGTTAAACCTCCTTGTCCTTATATATAAATTCGTAATGGACCATTTACATTGATCAGAAAAACTTTGTATTCAATTTTCGATGTCTCAAATCAAAATTGACAATTCCCATAAGTCTATAAAATGACTCACGACTCATATCGCGTTCAATTGTTGCTGAAGCGAACCTATAAAGACATAACATGCCTTTTTCGTTTTCCCCGAGAAATTGAAAACTTGCTAAAACGCTAAAATTTACATTTTGACTTGCAAACTCCAAGCGCGTATTTAAACCGGATTATTCGACCTAGAATCCTAAAATTTCACAAAGTCTCATACCTCTATAGGTACTTTCCAGAAAAAAAAGCCCAATCTGATATATGACCTGCCAAGCCAAGTCGTGGAATTTTAATTTTGACCTATATACACTTTAACCAAAGAAATACTGTGTACTTTTCCTCTCTGTCGCTCGTCTTACAACCTTTTCCATTCAAAATGCTTGGTCAACAATTTTTAGATTAAATATCAATTCTCACAACCTTGTGAAATACCCTGTATATTTTAAAATACTTTCAAGATATACTTTTCATCAACTCACATATTTCTGTATAGATAAAGTTTCTTAAAAACCTTACCATTTAATCATAACAGACTGTGACACCCAAGATGAAAAACATTATATAAATATGAGATATTAACACAAAATCTTTTTTTAACTATTTAAATTAATTTCTTATCACTATCGCAAAGAAGTAATATATATATATATATAATTCATATCCTTCAATCTGTTTTACCTTTTTCTACAATGCTATTTATTTTATCCACATACATTAAAAACCGATTATTTCATTTTTTTTAAAATCAATTATATTATTAATAAATTCTTTATCCCTTTTATAATGAATTTACTTTTCTTTCCAGCTACAAGGAGAAATAAGACATCATATCTCAAATGTTTCGACTAATATTCCAAATGAACGCAGACAATATGGCAATTTATATTTTTTGGATACTGAACTGGCAAATCAACTTCGGTCTGCTGGCCCACAAAATCGAGCAGAATTAAATCGAGAAATCGTCGACCTCATCTCTAATTACTTGTACAATCACAATCCATTTGCTCAAGCATATAGATTTCTTAAGGATGTCTATCAACAACAACAACAAAGCAATCGTTATCCAACATTGGAATTGTACATCAATAACAACCGTGCTCGGGATATTAATTTCAGACAATATGGCGCGGTACAGGCCAATGAAATAGCAGCCGTATTTATTTCTGAAGATGGGAGACCGCCCCTGGATCGTTGCGTACATGTTTATTGTCGAGACAACGACCAGACTATCCACAAATTACCATATCTTAGCGTCAATTGCGATGCAATGACCTATCCTCTATTACATCCAAGAGGTGAAGCAGGATGGCAGTCTAGAACACCACATCAAAATAGAAGAGGCTATATATCGTTACTGGAATATTATAGTTTCAGAATAGCTGTTCGACCAAATACCTTCAACCAATTTTTAATGGCAGGCAAGCTGACAGTACATCGTAGATGCATACGTAAAAATCGAACAGAGTCGACTACAATTTATTACTGAAAATCAACCACGTATTAGGCAAGAAATATTTCAAGGATTAATCGACTATTTAGACTCGAGACAATTAGATGTTCATTATCCACCAGGAAATATTTTCATCCTACCGTCGACATTCATAGGAAGTCCACGCGCATTTAGACAAAACTATTTGGATGCCATGTCTATAGTCACAAAACACGGGAAACCAGATATTTTCCTAACATTTACTTGCAATCCTGCATGGCCTGAAATCAGGAATAACTTAGATGCAAATCAATATTCCTCAAATAGACCTGATTTTGTATCCAGAGTGTTCAAGAGCAAATTAAAGGAATTAATAGAAGATATTGATAAACGACATATCGCTCACCCAATATTACAAAGTCGTATGTGACAAAATTGAAAATAATCTGATTTCACTATTACCAAGTCGTATGCTGTCTGAAGAAACATACGACAAATTATTGTGAATGTAACCCTGCTGGTTCTGCTTAAAAACATAATATTTCATTGGTGTATGTTTTCAAACAGACAGAATGGTACAACAAAGTCGTATGTATCACATACGACTTTGGTGCAGTATTTCCAACTAAACGTCACGGGTGGTCACGGTTCAACAATATCGTATGTGTTACATACGACCTTGGTAGTCTGAAATTGTTCTGGTCAACAAATCATAAGGTAGTATGTCATAACTTACGGCAAGGTGCACTCGTGTGTTTAATATTTTGAGGTTATGTTTTTAATCGGGAATAGTTATTAACCTGAGGATTGACACCGCATTTTCGCTAGTAGTTCGTGAATAATGGAACAAATAGGTGATAATGAAGCGTACTGGAGTGGATACGATTCACATATCGATAAAGAATATATTCCTCCTAAAAAAACAAGGTATGTAGACATTTCGATTCCTTTTTATATTGCTCTTTGTAAATAAGATAAGACAGAAATATACGTACTCCTATTTTGCAGTGGTACCAGATACATACAAAAGCTTACTTAATTTCGGATTTTTAGAAAGTAAATAAAACTAGAATGTTTTTTAGAATCAAGATTCGTGGAAAATTATATGAGGTAGAAGCCGACAAGACTCTGGATACAAAGACTGACGAGTGTAGTCGCAAACTCGACTGCCATAAATTTGCAAAGCCAAAAGAAAATTTGAATAACTACGCAAGGTATGCTAATTTTGATATTGTTTCTGAATAATAATAATCATAACATTAATAACTTTTTCAGGGTTGTACCTATGAAAGGTTTTAATAAAGTTAGCCAGTATGGCGAGTCTAGCAAATCAGGGCAGAATGAAAACACCGTAACAAAACAAAATCCTAATCAAACAGAAAAAGAAAATCTGCAACCATTCAATGAACAACAGCAAACTGAAGAAAATAATGAAGATGAGCGAAACAATGCTCACAAATCTGAAAATGTTACTAAGATGTCAAGAATAAGACAAAGAAATATTAAAAGTTGGGCGAGCCATATTAGAAAAGAAAGATTTGATAGACGTCAGGAATATATTTCTGTCAGAAAAAAAATCGTACCGGCTAGAAAAATCAAAACAATAAAAGATTGCATAGAGAAATGTAAATTCAAATGTGAGAGATATTTTCAAACTACTATAGGCTGAGTGCTTCAGAGAAAAAAATGTTTATACTAAGTACTACTGACATGGGTGACCCTGAAAGAAGAAGGCAGGGAAAAGATAATACTAATTCAAGGAAAAAATGTACTCTAAGATATTCATTTATCATTAACAACAATAAAATACGTGTCTGTAAACTCTTCTATTGTGGCACTCTGGGTATAAGTGAAAAACCAATTTACACAGCCCACAAAAACAAAACAACGAACAATACTAGTTTACCGAGTACTCAAGGGAAACATCAGAAAAAAGTTACTGCTGCAGTGGATGCAGATCTTGTGCGAACCCATATATTCCTCGCGTGGAGTCGCATTACTGTCGAGGAAATTCTAAAAAGGAATATTTAGACGGCAATTTAACAATTCACAAAATGTACGAGCTTTACAAGGAATTTTTGAAAGAGAAAGAAAAAGAAAGGAATCCAGTGACTTTTTGTATTTATAGAAAAATTTTTTGTACTGAATACAACTTATCTTTTTATAAACCGCGAAAAGATAGATGCGACGTATGCGAGGAAGTAGGATTAAAGAGAAAGGAAAACAACCTCACTGTACAACTGGAAAGTGAATTTGAAAAACACATAAATGAAAAGAACAGCATGAGGAAAGAGAAAGATAAGGACAAACAAGGTTCAGTTCCGATTTTATGTTTTGATCTAGAGAATGTTTTGAGTTGTCCCAAAGCTGAAGTAAAAAAATTTTTCTACAAGAGCAAACTGAATGTATACAATATGACTGCCCATTTATCTGTTAACAAACAAGTTTACTGTGCTGTTTGGTCAGAATCTTTACATGGACGCTCAGGAAATGACATTGCTAGTGCTGTTTATAAGATACTAAACCAGGTACTCTTCGACCACCCAGAGTTTGAAGAATTGATACTGTGGAGCGACAGCTGCGTTCCACAGAATAGAAACAGTTTCATGAGTTTTGCGGTTGCTCACTGTATTCAGCGCCATCCTAATTTGAAAAAACTTACCATGAAGTTTTCTGTGCCGGGTCATTCAGCAATACAAGAAGTAGACGCCATCCACAGTTCCATTGAAAGGACCCTTGCCAAGACTGAGTATCATTCACCAGTTTCCCTTTTAAGGATCTTACTTAAAGTAAATCAAAAAAAGACGTTTAAAATAATGCAAATGCAGAAAAAAGATTCCTTTGATTTCCAGTTTTATTCTTCCAAAATGACCTACAACAACCTTCCATTTTCGAAGGTATGTTGTTTGCAATTTTCAAGAGCTTTTCATCAAATTAAATTCAAAACTACCTTTACAGAAGAATCAGATTATGTTCCTATAGATTTGAGACCAAGAAATTTGCGTAAACATGTTATTGTCACAGCGGATTTTATTGCAGACATCCCAATCGAATTAAAAAAGCACGACGTTAAAGCAAAATTGCCCCAAACCAAAGTAGATGCATTGTCTTCTATGTTTAAATGGATGCCAGCAGTGGATAGACTATTTTATGAAAATGTATTTCATAATATGTGAACCCATTATACCTAAAATGATACTTTTTGTTCCGTTTTTATAAGGTGTATGTTACAAGCTGTTTTTTTTATTAAGATTTTCAGGATAACAAAGTCGTATGTTTTTTTTCAAATCGCATTTTTTATTCTGTAAAGAGTATTTTAGTGTTTATGTTTATGAAAAATAAATGTCAAGTTGCTTATGAATTGCACCCCGACTTTGATTTTGAAACAATTTTATATAAATCATAAACTTTACCTCCCAAATTTTCAATACTCTATTTCTCATTTTCGTGTTCATGTTACATACTACCTTGTAATATTGGGTGAGCGATATTATGGGAGTTTGTGCTGCTTACGTTTACGTAATAGAATTTCAGAAAAGAGGACTCCCGCATGCGCATATGTTGATTTGGTTAGAAGAATCAGAAAAAATATTGGACCCTGCAGCAATCGACCGTTTAATTTCAGCAGAATTTCCCGACCCTATCGCGTATGCCAACTTGCAGGAATTGGTCAAAGTACATATGCTTCATGGACCTTGTACCAGTGCTCGATGCTTAGATGAAGAAGGACATTGCAGCAAACAATTCCCGAAATCTTTGCGTGAAGATACCTTATACAATCCCTCTGGATATCCGTTATATAAAAGACGGCCAATAGAAACACCTATACATATAGGTCGAAGAACAGTAGATAATGGTTGGGTTGTACCATATAACGCTTATCTACTTGAAAAATACGAAGCTCACATTAACGTGGAGGCTTGCTCTTCAATGAAAAGCGTAAAATATTTATTTAAATATATATACAAAGGATTTGATAGAGCTCAAATTGTCGTACGAACCGTGGAAGAAGACGGCCAATCAACAACTATCCAGGAACCTATGTACAACGAAATTTAAATGTTTCTGGACGTTCGCTATGTTAGCGCGCCTGAGGCGATGTGCAGGATTTATACATTCGAAATGCACGATATGTCTCATGCTATTATCAAACTCTCTGTACATCTTCCGAATATGCAACAAGTCTATTTTAATACAAATAGTACCATTCCTGACGTCGTAGAAAGGGCCGCAACACAACACACTACGTTAACAGGATGGTTCGCCTTAAATACCCAAGATGAAGAAGCTAGACAATACACATACGTACAGATACATTATAACTATGTGTGGAAAATAACACAAACAAGAATCTGGGTAAAACGTCAACGTCATTTTACTCGTATAATTCCTAGATTATATTTTGTACATCCTAGAGAAGGCGAAAGATTTTATCTTCGTCAACTTCTTTTGCATAAAACAGGATGTAGATCATTCGAAGGCATTCGTACTGTACATGGCCGTACGTACGAAACGTTCCGAGACGCTGCTATTGCGATGAACCTTCACACGGACGATAGTATTTGGTTCACTACGATGCAAGAAGCCATACACGTACAACTTCCACGAGCTCTTCGTCGTATGTTTTCACAGATGTTGCTGTTTTGTGAAAATTAGCATTGTGGGAACAATTTAAATATCATTTATCTGAAGATTATATACGACGCTTAAACGATAACGACCTAGCCTACAACTATGTCTTGGCTTACATCAATCGATACCTAGCACTACAAGGTTAATAATATTTCTATCAATAATTACTTTTATTAATTCATTTAAAATTGATACTTACGTTTTCAAATACCTTTTTTTATTTCACATTTTTTAAGCATATTAAAATCGTTTATTTTCATATTAGAAAATTTTTGAATTTAATCAGTTTATATGTAACAGTACTGTGATGTATTATGAATTCAATATTTCAATATATTTATCGCTATTAATTTAACACAACATAAGCATTTGTGTTCCAATCAATTTCAGATGAATACAAAATTATATTAAAACTATATTAATATGATAAGTAATTACTCAATATAATTATATAATGTTTATACAACTACTTATTACATTTTTATTTTTAGGCAAATCAAACAGAGACTTTCAACTGCCCTTACCCACTGAACCAGTAGAACACCTAATCGAAGATGAATACGATTATGATCAAGCAGAAGAACAAGAAATTGCTAATAGGAACATTCCCCTGTTAACTCTTTCAAGGGCGATGGTATATAAAATAAACCACCTCAAAGCATGCTTTAATGAGGCGGTGGTACATATTTAGCACCACTGCTAAAAATTTCATTTACAGAGCGAGCAGCGGTTCATTCCATGAACCACCGCTCAAAGTAAGTTGTTCACGTGTCTATAAAGAGCGCATGCACCGACAATAGCGCGGGAGTTCGGAATACCGCATGCAAAAGCAAATTAAGGTTATGATTCATTAGTCAAGAATATATACCAGCTGTGAGTGGAGAAACACTAAAAAAGTAAGTAACATTGTATGATTTCGATGTAATTATCCTATTAAAGTTGTTTTGTTATGATTTTATCCTATATTTATTTGAAAAAAAACCTCTATCATTTTATATTTACTGGTACTCAATGCGTACCACCGCACACATTACGTTTTTATTTTACACCCTATTTTTTTTTTATTTTCAGACTTACAACATGTCTGACCTGCCATTTAAACTAGTCGATATGACGGAAGGTGAATTATACACCGAACTCGAAAACATTTATTCAGAAATGGAACAAAGTCGTATAAACGGTGAAGAAATTCCATCTGATTGTGAATCGTTAGCCAGTAGCAGAGACGACCAAGAAAGTGATACAGAAACTACTATTAGAAGCAACGTGTTGATATGTTCATATAGTGACTCAGAAGATGATATACCTTTGTCAACTATCGCTGGAAAACTGCAGCTAGCTTCATCTGCCTCATCAGTTGGAAGAAAGTCTCCAGTTTGGTCTAATGTGAAAACTCCTACACCACCTCCAGATTTTACTGCGCATTCTGGTCTAGCACATTGTGTAACGAATATGACAGATCCAACACCGTACAAATTATTTCAATTATTTTTTTCTGACTCCTTGATAGAAAGTATTGTTTTTGAAACGAACCTGTATGCGCAACAACAGTTCAGCAAGCATAAACCAACTGATGTTCGTGAAATTAAAACATTTTTGGGGTTAAATTTACTTATGGGCATAAAGCGCCTTCCAAGTTATAGGGACCATTGGTCTCGCGCGCCAGATCTACATGACTCTTATGTCAGTAATCTAATGTCGGTAAAGCGATTTAGTTGGTTGCTTGGAAATATTCACTTGAATGACAATTCATTGATGGCAAAAAAAGGCGAAGCCAATTACGACAAGCTGTACAAAGTAAGGCCATTGTTGAACCGTATGTCAGAGGCATTTGGAAAATGTATGCTGCCAAGTCGTGAAGTTGCCATAGATGAATCCATGATAAAATTCAAAGGGAGAAGTTCTCTCAAACAATATATGCCAAAAAAACCTACTAAAAGGGGATACAAAGTGTGGATGCTGGCTGATAAAAATGGGTACTGTCTAAAATTTGATATTTATACAGGAAAACCTAGTGGTGATGTCGAGAAAAACTTGGGCTCAAGAATTGTGAAACAGCTATGCGAGGGTCTCGAAAATAAAAATCACTTGGTCTATTTTGACAATTTTTTCAACGGAGTCGAGCTAATGGAAGATCTAAAAAATATGCAGATACATGCCTGTGGTACTGTTAATTCTTCTAGGCGGAATATTCCGAAGTTCAAATCAGATAAGAACATGAAAAGAGGTGATATCGAGTGGTTTACAAGCAATAGTGATTTGTCTGTTATTAAATGGCGTTCCGTTTTTCTCCTGTCTAACTTCCATGACCCACGTGATACTCTTGAAGTGAACCGAAAAGAAAAGAATGGATCAATTACCAAAGTGCCTTGTCCAAAAGCCCTTTCTGATTACAATGCCAATATGAATTTTGTCGACAAGTTCGACCAAAATCTTACTTCCTACAAAATAGATCGAAAAAGCCATAAATGGTGGCATCGCATTTTCTTTTTTTCCTGGATGCTGCTGTTGTTACTGCATTTGTATTATATAAGGAGTTACAGCTACCCACACTTTCTATGAAAGATTTCCGAAGAAGTATAATACAAGGTCTTGTTGTACAACAACTGCTAAATAGAAAAAGATCTTCTTTGTCAACCTTTGAAACTGTTGCCATAAAAAAAAACAAACCATATGTTTCTGAAGAAATTCGATTTGAAGGTTCATCTCATCAACCTGAACGCGGTACTCGACGTCGGTGTGCTTACTGTAGCACTAAAAAAAAAACAAGTAAGAACGGACTGGGTATGCAGCGTTTGCAATGTGCCTCTTTGTTTAAATAAAAATAAAACCTGTTTCCAGGACTTTCACAGAAATAAATAGGAATAGGGCGGTGGTACATATATAGCACCACTTATTTTTTGCCAAATATATGAAAAATTACATGTAAAAATAAAAAATATGAAAAGCTTTGAGTATTATTTATATCCTCAAATAGCATTTTATGTGAAAAACAAGTAATAAAAAAAAATTTTTTTTGTGCCCAAATAGAGAATAAATTTTATAAAATAGTTTGCCCCTGAAAGAGTTAAACCAAGAGCAACGACGTATTTTTACCGATATACTTTTAGCCGTAAACGAAAATGAAAGAGTTTCACATCGTCTTTTCTTTATTAACGGAATTGGAGGTGCAGGAAAAACATTTCTATTGAATACACTACTGGCTTACCTACAAGGAAATAATCACCGTTGCATTGCTATGTGTTATACAGGTATCACAGCCAGCTTACTGAAAAATGGCCAAACGATTCATTCTGCTTTTATGTTACCGGTTCCATTTCTAGAAAATTCAACGTCAAGGATTCGCAATCAGAGTGCGATTGCTGATAATATTAGATATTCAAAAATTATTGTCATTGATGAAATATCGATGGTACATAAAAGTATATTTAATGAATTAGATAGGAAGGTAAGAGAAATAATGAACAATGACATTCCATTTGGCGGCAAGATTATTGTAATTCTAGGCGATTTCAGGCAATGCGCACCTATCGTTCCATTGGCCGGCAAAAATGAAACTATTTCTGCATCAGTGAAATGTTCCCAGCTATGGCAACACTTTGTTCAGTACGATCTTCTTACGAACGTTAGAGCACTGCCACAGCAAAACGAATTCAAAGATTGGCTCATGACCATAGGAAATAATTCCGAAATTTTACGTCACTTAGAAAATGGCAGAGATACTATAGTCAAAGTTCCTAACCATATTATTGTAGAAAATGTTACTGAAAGCATTTACGGTAGCAATTTAATTGAACACGATTTTACACTATTACAAAAAGCGGTTTTGTCTCCGTTAAACATTCATGTGAAAGATATCAATGCAGTTGTTTTAGAAAAACTGCCAGGCAGATCACGACAATATCTAAGTGTTGATAGTATTATCCGAGAAGACGATACAACTGAAAATGCTGCTGATGATTTAGATTCCGCATGGCCACAAGACTTTTTAAATTCTTTGGATGCTCCAGGACTTCCTCCCCACATTCTTACACTAGAGATTGGTGCAGTTATCATTTTAACGAAGAATTTAGATGTAAAGAGAGGTTTATGTAACGGCACACGCTTATTGATTCATAATTTACACGAAAATTCTATAGAAGCAAAACGAGTAGAAGACCTTAATAATGAACCTTCGATCGAATTAATTTCCAAAGTTGACAATATCGCTCTAAACTCTCTTGATCTACCAGTCAACTTGAAAAGGAGACAATTCCCTGTACGTTTGGCTTTTGCAATGACAATTAGTAAAAGTCAAGGTCAAACTTTGAGCAGTGTCGGCTTATTTTTACCAGTAACAGTATTTGATCACGGACAACTGTATGTTGCACTATCAAGGGCAAGAAGTTTTGACAACCTCAAGATTCAAATGACAAATATAGGTGACCGTCAATATGTAGCTGAAATTTCAAATGATCACTCTTACACTGTTAACGTAGTATATAATGAGCTATTGCAAAGCAGCATAATCCAGTAAAATGAAGAAAAATAGTAAGAATTTCTTTCTTGGACAAATATTATACAATATGGAATGTAGATATATTTCAAAGACCATTGTACTCAAGCGCTACAAAAGCAAATAACATAAGGAAATAGAAAAGGTTGATCTAACTATAAATTACAACATAAATGGTAGTGGAGGAACCATAATTTCACAAGCAAAATCATGTTACCATATGCTATTCTGTGTATTCATACTTACTACAATACTAATGGGTCAAATAAGGACTTTTATGTAAGTTATACAAAATATTCTTCTGAACATCTTATTGTACATTTTAATCCGTTTTTTAGATGAATCGTTGAAAAAATAAACTATGCAAGGAATATGAACGATGAACCTACAAGCTACAAACTACAATATTAATACTGAAAAAAGGATGCATAGTTTGCAACAACAGATGGAGATAGTCCGAGAAACTTTTCAATACAAACTGCAGATTACACCATCAACAATCTTTCCATCTTTAGGTCTATTTTTCAGGTTATTTAAAATACTAAACAAAATTATACAATATGAAATGTAGATATATTTCAAAGACCATTGTACTCAAGCGCTACAAAAGCAAATAACATAAGGAAATAGAAAAGGTTGATCTAACTATAAATTACAACATAAATGGTAGTAGAGGAACCATAATTTCACAAGCAAAATCATGTTACCATATGCTATTCTGTGTATTCATACTTACCACGATACTAATGGGTCAAATAAGGACTTTTATGTAAGTTATACAAAATATTTTTCACAAATATTCTTTTGAACATCTTATTGTACATTTTAATCCTATCAGCTACGACTTATTTACCAATCACCATATATTTTTGAAATATAAACAGATTTGTTGACAAAAAATGTATGTCCATTTACGTTTTTTAGATGAATCGCTGAAAAAATAAACTATGTAAGGAATATGAACGATGAACCTACAAGCTACAAACTACAATATTAATGCATAAAAAGGATGCATGGTTTGCAACAACAGATGGAGATAGTCCGAGAAACTTTTCAATACAAAATGCAGATTACACCATCAACAATCTTTCCATTTTAAAGTCTATTTTTCAGTTTATTTAAATACTAAACAAAAAACAATATATGAAAAAGCAAAACCCCACTTGATTAATGTGCACCCAATATTAGATCACAAAAATTACGAAACGCTCACATTTGGAAGGTCTAAAAATCTGTGATTATATCGTTGGTTTGGAAGAAGAATGGCACAACTAAAAAATTGACATTTTTTAGTTTGACCCGCTAACCAACTCAAAAAGGTAAACTTTATTATGGGAAAAATAGTCACAAGTTGCACTCATGTAGTTAACGCTAGATGGCGTCTTATGACAGTTTGACTTTGTGTAACTCGTGCATTTATTTGTATGGAATAGCGGCACATTATTAGTTGCGTCTCAGTTGTTGTGGAAGTCACATCGCGTGTTTTCGAGAATAGTGTCACAAGTGAAAAAGGAACGTATTTTTTGGTATTTTGTATTTAATATTTTATGCAAGACAGTCACATTTCGATTTAGGTAAGTATTCCTCATAGGATATGTGCTTTTAAAATGAATTATTATGTGCAACACAGTCACATTTCGACTTGTGTCAGTATTCCTCATAGGATATGCGTGTTTATAAAGGAATATTATGTGCAATATCGTCATTTTTGACTTAGAACGGTATTCTTCAAAATAATCATGACAATGTCAAAAGTTATTTTATTAGTTTGAGTACTATTTTGATATGTGACATTTTTCTACATAAAATCTACTAATGATTCATTGTTTTTTTTTACTTGGAACAATATTTGTAAAAATAATTTAAAATTTTCGAAGTTGTTTGTGCAATTTTCTGAAATGTACGTATTTGTTACTTCACAGTCTATACAATGAGTTCCCAGCGAGCGAAACTTATATTAAATTTAGCAAAAACCAAAGCAAGAGTAGAGAAGAAAGAGAATGGTGCGCAGGATAGTTGGAAAATTTCGCACCATAATAATATTGGCAATACCAGCAGTACTGCAGAGGAAGCTGTTAATAGCGTCACGGTCAATTGTTTTTCTATTGTTAATAAAAATAAACACAAATAAATGTTCATATAATTTTAGAGTCCCTAAACATGATTGAAAGTAATAATATCCGCAATAGTTTAAAAGAAGCCAAAAATGCAACCGAAGATAAGAATAATATAGAGTCTGTAAATCAGATCGATCTGCCAAGCCAAAACGTTATCTCCCAAATGACAATCATTCCTGGTATCATCTTTGATGAGAGTTTAGAAGATATTGGAGGTGTTACATTAATAAATAGAGCTCGATCTCAGGGCTTACTTAGAGCGGATGAATATGAAGAATTCCCTAGCAGTAATGGTCCTAGCAGTGAGCTAATAGAAGAAGGTGATTTAGGTAGTCATAGCTAGTTAAAAAAATGTTTCTCTAACACAAAATTTATTGTTACAGAAGCCACTTCTTCTAAAGTATTTTCTGTTGAACCTGCAATTCAAACAGATAACAATTCAAGTAGTAGGTCCTCAAGTGATTCGGACCCAACCAGTTCTGAAGAAGAACCTTTTGGTTCTGGTGCTTCAGAAGAAGATCCTGATTTTGAACCAGAAAACATATTGTCTTCCAGTGAATCCGAAGTAGATGGTATACCTCAAAATGTAGCTTTACCAATACGTCGTTCAGTGCACTATCCTTCTGAAACAGAGAAGCAAACTAAAAAACGAAAAAGAGTCCCAGATGAATGGCAAAAGAATAAAGCGAAACGTCTTAAAAACACAGGTAAAAGTTATGAATCCATTAGAAAAATCAAGAGAAGTGATGGAAGTATCGAACGGATGAAAGTAAAGCGAGAAGAAAGAAAGATGTCCGCGCCCCGTGGGGAAAAATGCCGCTTAAAGTGTTCCACCAAAATCTCACAAGATCACAAGATCAGAGGCAAAAAATTTTTGAAGAATATTGGCAATTAGATGTCCTGCAACAACGTGATTTATAGCAGGCCGAATGCTTACTATTAAGCCAAAATATAGATATCAGAAAGGCGAAAATAGTAGACGTCTAAATTCTAGTTTCTTCTTCGACCTTAATGGACAAAATATTCGAATCTGCAAACAATTTTTTATGTCCACGTTAGGTATTAGCAGTAGAGTTATTCGAACGGTTACAGAAAAACAAGATCCGATGACTAAAGGAATTCTTAAACAAGAAATGAGAGGAAAACACACCAACCACTATTCAATTTCCAATGGCATAAAAGAAGATATTAGAGCCCACATCAATTCTATTCCAAGAATTCCCAGTCATTATTGTAGGTCGCAAACTAAAAAGGAGTATATTGAATGTGGTAAGACTGTAAGAGATTTATACAGGGATTACAAAAATATCTGTCAAGAAGATAATAAGCCTTACGCAAACTACTTAATGTATTATACTATTTTCAATCAACAGTTCAACATAGCATTTTTTATTCCTAAAAAGGATGCATGTGAATTATGTCTTGCGTACACAAATGCCAACCAGGAGGAAAAAACCCACATGAAAAATAAATACGACACTCATCTGAAAGAGAAAGAATTATCTCGATCAGAAAAGCAAGCCGATAAAGTTTCAGATAAAGTAGTCGCTGTGTACGACCTCCAAGCGATATTACCATGCCCAATCGGTAACGCCTCAAGTTTCTATTATGTGTCAAAACTTAATGTCTTCAATCTAACTATGTTTGAATTGCAAACAAATCAAGCATATTGTTATCTCTGGCACGAGGCAGAAGCCAAAAGGGGTGCTGATGAAATAGGTTCATGCGTGTGGAATTATTTACGAAATTTGCAAGAAAACGTTTCAAACTCGGACGATAAATCAAAAGTTTTAGATATAATTTTTTACAGTGACAATTGTGCGGGACAAAATAAGAACCGATTTATCATGTCTTTATACACTTATGCAGTTTCAAATTTAAAGTCTGTACAATCTATAACTCACAAATTTTTTATCGCTGGGCACACGCAAAATGAGGGCGATAATGTACATGCCATTATTGAAAAAGCAGTTGCCAAAATTCGCAAATCTGGGTCCATCTATGTGCGTGAGCAGTACGCAACAATAATCGGACAGGCAAAAAAAACTGGGAAACCATTTTCTGTTAATGAAATGTGTCACAAAGATATCCTTGACCTAAAGGATCTTTCTTCTCAGCTAGGCATGAAATCTAATTTCAAAAATGAAGAGGGTGAAACCGTTAAAATCACCGACTTAAAAATGTTTATGGTAAAGAAAGAGTGCCCGGGAGTGCTATTCTACAAAACCTCTTACAATGAAAAGGAGTATTCACAAGTCAACATTTTACATTTGAGGCGCCAAAAACCAGATTTCTCTTCGGTGAAGTTAAAAAATGCTTACAAGGCAAAAGTCGGTATTACAGAAACTAAAAAAAAAAAATCATTATCATTGTTTAATAAAAAACCTGACAAACGAGTGGTCCCAATGTACTATTTCGATTTTTATGATAGATTATAGACTTTCTACCTACATATTTTCTGTGCTGTTCTTTAAATATTTTTATTTGTTTATTTCTGTAAATTTAAATAAATAAAACTGTATTTTCGACCATAAATTACTCCATTGTTTTATTTTGTGTCAAACATTTCAATCAAAAATGTTAAAGAAATTTTGGGAAAAACTGTCACAAATGCTAATTTTTTTTAATATTTAAGTGATTATAATGGGACCCTTAAGGTTATAAAATATTTTTCCCCTTATTTTTTACCTTAAAAAAATTATGATGAGAACTAGCACATTGAAATTTTAAAACATCTCTCCTGAAAATTAATACTTTTCCACTTGTGACAGTGTTCTTCCAAACCAACGATATGTTGTCTGCTATTTACCATAATGCTAATGTAACAGAAAAAGCTTGGAAAAATAAACCTTATAAAGAAGAAAAACTCGACTTAACCATAAACTGCAATATTAATGCTGAGAAAAAGACAACTTGGAAGCAAACTATCATAGGAAAGGATGACAATCAATCATGTTTTTCCAAAACCAGATGGAAAATGCAATCTATATCATCTGCATTTTCTCCATTTTCAGGTTTCTCTAAATCTTTTTTTCCAAAAACAAAAACGAAATGCCACTTTACTAGCAATTTACTATACAATCTTGCCATTTCAGATTCTTTCTACAGTATATTTAAAATTGTAGAACACATAACTATATAAAGCAAAAGCGGAGTCCACCTAAATAATATGTACCCATTATTATACTATGTATTACTATGTACAACTACAATACTACAAAATGATCACATCACCATAGTAAAATCTGATAATCAAACATTTTTATGTAAGTTATTTTAATACACATATACTCCTAGATATAATTTTATATTTAATAAATTTTTTTAGGCATTTAATACCTTCACGCTGATGTTAGATCCTAAGCGAATTATACTTCAACGATGATAGAAAATGCCATTCAAAAATATCAATTGTTATAAAGCCTAATAGACTTTAATTTTCCCAACAATGAATACATATGAGGAGCAGACTTTCAAAAAGCATTAAGTGCAGTTTTTACGAAATTGGCCAAAAGATGGCGATCAAATGTATAGGTTCATCTCCATTTGTCAACCGCTCCTTGGACATCCAAAACGATGCTAAACGATAAAAATAACGCCCGTTAATACGTCTAGACTTTCAAAGAGCGTTATTTCTTTCTGCGTTGGACAAACAAATAGACTTTGATAAGCTAGTTAGTGCGTGAACGCTTTTTGTTTGTCCAGTATATTTTGGATGAGCAGCAAGTAAACCCTTTTGCTTGGACACGTGTCTCAAGATTGTAATCCTGTCGTAACTTGCTTCAGTTAGCATAGTGATATCGAGTGGGTTAGATCGGTCGGACCACTATTATGGATGAAGAGCATATTGTTGGTGATCAAGACAGAGGCAGTAGAAAACGAAAATGGGGTGCAACATCACGGCAGCGGCAGAAAGAAATACGGTAGATATAGTAAATTATGTTATTTGGGAAATTTTCTCATAGTTTGCGGTTTTATTTCTATATACGATGACCCTGATCCCAACCTTGATGGTTTCGAAGTCTCCTGTAAGCATGGCAGAAATAAAAAACTTTCATGTAAGGATATTCCTTTCGAAGATCTAAGGCGCTGCCGACAAAAGTTTTATTCACAAAAAGACAAGGTTAAGCAAGATACGAAACTGTCCCACTTAATTGAAATTGGAACTCCTAGACCAAAGCTTTACTAGAAACCGCAACATTACTATGCATTACAATGTGTGGAGGTCCAACAGCAAGAAAAGAATTTGTCAGAAAATGTTTTTAAAAATTTTTGGTATTAGTCAGAAACGCATACAAAATATTTCTAGGCAAATGAAAGCTGGATCGGGTATTTCTGAAAATCGTGGTGGTGACAGATGTTCGCAGAAAAATGTGGAAAAGCGCAAAAAAGTGAAAGCATTCATAGCAAATTTAAAGGGGCAAGAGAGTCACTATGGAAGAGCGAAATCTAAAAGGATATATTTATCTGCAGAGTACAATATCACCATACTACATAGGCTATACAATGATAGCGTTGAAGAAAGCTATAAAGTAAATTACAAGTACTTTAGTCGCATTTTCTCGAATGACTGTAACATAGGATTCGGTACACCGGCGACCGATGTTTGTGGTTCTGTACGCGGCACCTAAATCTGCTCTCAATGGTGAACGATCAACGCGAAAAGCTGTTATTACAAAATTAAGAGTACATAAGTTACGAGCAAAGCAGTTTTTTAAAATGATGAAGGAAAAATCTGAAGACGGCATGGCATTCTGCTTCGATCTTCAGCAGGTACAACCTCTCCCTAAAATACCGATTTCAGAGGCATTCTATGCACAGCAACTCTCCTTGTATGTTTTCTGTATCACAGACATACCTTGCAAGCGACCAATTTTCTACTCATGGTTAGAACACCAAGCAGGAAGGGGTACCACAGAAGTTGGTTCTGCTCTTTACGATTTTATCAGAAAGGCTGAATTTCCAAAAAACTTGAAAGAATTGACGTTGTTCTCTGATGGATATGGAGGCCAAAACAAGAACAGTCACATAGTTCACATGCTAATGATGTGGCTACATAAAGAAGCGCCAAAAGGCCTGCAATCTATAAGAATGGTTTTTCCAATAATAGGTCATTCATACCTGCCAGCGGATCGCATTTTTGGACGATGTGAGAAGCTTATTAGGTCCCATAGCACACTAAAGTCACCAGAAAAATACTGGGAGTTGTATTCTCAAGTCGGATTGGTTCGAAAGCTTGGGACTGACTGGAAAATATATGACCTGAAATCCGCTTTGTCCACTTTTAAGAAAATCGAATCAATCAGTCATGCTAAGCGAATCTTGATAAAACGGACTTCAAAACAACATGTAGCGGTGAAAACAGAAACCTTTTACAGAAATGACGATGCCAACGCCAAGTACTTGACGATGTTAAAAAAAGATTGAAAACTTGAGTTTTCCAAGGTTGCCTTTCAATCATGAAATAAAAAGGACAAAGTTGAAAAGTCTGCATAACCTTTTGGTGCAGCTATCCACAGAAAGATTGCCTGAGGATGAGGAATTGCAATGGCTTCGTCCTATTTTTCCAGAGCCCCTTGAAGAGCTACAAGAGAATAGTGATGAAGATAATGCCCAAGAAGTATGTAACTGCATCGAGGATGATGGTGGAGTGAAAGTTTGAATATTTTTCTCTAAGAATATTTTTTATAGGATTGTATTCATCGGTAAATGGAATAAAGGTATTTTGACTTAAGTTACCGTTTCCCAAACAGAAGGACTTATTTCACCTTCGGACAAACAAAGTGCATCAAATAGAATCTACTTTTGGTCAAAAAATGGAATTTCTTTGTTTTCCAGGTAATCCTCCTTCATCATCAAAGCGTATCTATTTTCGTGGTATTTGATTCACCAAAATCAAGCATTTGCAGCTACGCATGTTGTCACAACAGTTTTTTCCACTTTCCTCAATTTATGCGGGTCATAGCATAACGCTTTTTGAAAGTCTGCTCCTCATATATCATTATCACTTTTCCAATTTTCTTATATTAATTGTTAGCCGTAAAATCTAATAAATTGTAATTTTTCAAAAATAAATCAATATATAATTGAATATCACTTGTTTAATTTCCTTATCCTTTATACTGTATATACTTTCAGCTTAAAAGAAAATTCGTCAAATTGTTTTCAACAGTCACAATTTTACGAAATATTAATATTTCAGATCACATCGTACCGCTATTAAAATTTATTTTGACAATAGAAATGTTCCAGCTAAAACAGATTCTGGTGTTTATTGTGTCACTAGAAGATACACTTACTATCCTCAAGGCCTACAAATTTCTTGTGAACAATCACTGCCTAACTTATAGAGTAAATGATTTTCTTTTAAGCAAGGTATTGCTATACCAAGAACGAAAAATCCTTATAATTTTTAGAAATCGATCCATTGATAGTAAAAAAAAGAAGTAAAAATTGCTCAAACCTCATCCTTTGACGTTCAGAAGTTCTGATCTTTTTGAAAATACTTTTAAAGGTATAGAATTAAAAAATAAAAAATGGTAGAAGGATAGGGAAAGGTAGAAGTAACATACAGTATATAGCATTTAATTAACACACTAAAACAACTAGGCAATTAAGGGCGCTATCATCAATAGTTCCTACAATTGTCACGTAAAACGCCGTTATAACCTCCATTTTCATACACTTTTCTATCCTTCAAAAAGGTTTAAGTATTAGATTTCTACTGTTCCATATCATTGCCAGGGCTGTCCTATTGTGAGGTTGTTTTATTTTAATGATACGAAATTTCAGGCTAATAAAACATAACCTGAAAATAAAGCGCTGACACGGAACAGCAGAAACCTTTCTGAAAAACTGTACAAACTATAATCAAATTCAAGCGGATAACCAAATGGAAATGGTATTTACCATTTTGGGTTGGTATTTACCGATCCGTTCAAGCGAGTGTAGTTATCAATTTGGTTATAAGATCCGTGACGTCACGAATCAGCTGTTATATGTCATAGTTATCACCGCAAAATTGTGGTATTTACCCAACTCAAGAGTAGTTTTATATTTCTGGTTATTATTTGAAATGTGACAAGTTAGAATTTTGCCGAGTATTGGATATTATTATTGTACTTCAGCTTCATTTCTGAGAAAATTAGTTATACTCATTATTGTTGGGGACACTTTAAATGTAATTCCTATGCTTAAGAAAGTATCTGTGTAGCCATATACCACAAGAATATTAAAATATGGCCATATAAACTCACTAGATGATGTCCACCTGTATACGGTTTTGCTAATTTCTTTTTTCATCATTTCTGCTGAATCAATAAATGTTTTCTTTGACACGCGGAAAAATTTAGAGAATTGAAAGGGATATATACTATAAAGCCATGGCTCCATCATTAAAAAAACATCTGAAAAAAACATTTCTCCCATGAATATTATGACAGGTTTCTTATTTAAACTTTCCATATACAGTTGTAGACGAAAAAGCACCGATTATTAAGTGATAATAAAAATAATCAGAGATCATATACGCGCTTTTCTAAAATAAACAACTTGCAACAAAACCGCGGTTAAAACCAACGCATTCAAGCGATTCCTGTAACTGACGTCATCAACCCGTGTGTCATCTTGAACCATATTATAACCGCGGCACATAACACAGAAATTTTGGTTATTCGCTTGGATTTGATTTATGACAATTAATGAGGTCATAACAATTGTAAGAACGATTGACAACACAGCCCTAAAACATAGAGAATAGTAGGAGATTAAAGAGGGTTTTTCTATTTTCACTGTCTATGGTCTATATTCTCCGAAGATAACAAAGATACGGACTTGGCGGCTTTTACATAAGAAAGCTCATACTTCGGACTCAAATCTGCAACTGTTTTCATCATTATTCGTTTCCATTGAAAATTTTCGATATTTTAAAATTACTCCATCAAGCGCGTGGTACCGAAACATCTAAAACGTACCATTTTCGGCTTTATGACGATCACTTCATCCAATATTGGATCATACCGATAAGCATTATCCTTTTTTAGGCGTGAAAATAAATATTTTTGAATAGATTTAAAATCTCTATATTCTAAACATACCGGACTATAATGGTAATAACAGTCAAGTACGATTTGGCAACGTTGCAATGTTTACCCGCAACTAGGCAATTTGAAATTTACGAGTTTATACAAGTCATTATCAGCTTAAATATGATTGTAAACCCTAATTAGTGCCATAATTGTACATGACACTTAATTTTAATCCACTCTAAAGAGAGCAGAAGTCTACAAGATTGAATATAGCTGTGTACTTATAATGCCGGTATTCCACTAAACAGACAAAACAGAAACACAACTAAAACTGGTGTTTTTATCGACTAAACACCAACTTTTTAGCAACTCTTGTGTTTACAACAGTTGCTGTTTTATTTTTGGCGTTCGGATTAAAAGCGGTACATCAAAAGGTTTTTCCCCAACTCCACGTGTTTGTCAACTCAGTCGGTTAAGTGGAAACAGTTCAGTTGCAGTTTAAGTTGTATACTATTGGTTTGAATTTATTTTGTCGAGTGTCTATACCAGTCATTACCATATTGGTAAGTACCTATGTATATTAAATTTAAAGTATACTATGTAGTATTGGTTTAAAACCAATAAATAAAAAGGTATTTTAAAGTTTATATCTACACAGAGTGCGAAAAAAGAAGTAATGGCTGTTCTATACGATTGGTTGAAAATATTCCACATTTTTTATCTGCCAAACCAAACGTTATCGCGAATGTGAACATTTTTATTTTAATATAAATAATCATCTGTCTGGAGTTGCTTCGTTTCTGAGATACAGGGCGTTGAAGTTAAAAAAACTGTATCTGTAAATATATCCTTAACCGATTTGGTTAAAAGTTGTAGTTATTTAAAGTAATAAGGCGCTTATTTAGTTCTAACTAGATTTAAATTATTAGATCCAGTGGTTGGCGTCTCAGTGTTAATTTTTCATTTTTAGTTTTTATTTTATGTTCTCCACGGATAGTTTTTTAGAATAAGCTAAAGTTATTATTATTTTTTTTCTCAAAAACGAAGCTAGATATGAAGAAAACACAAGAGACCAAAAAGTTGTATTTTCAGTTGCTGAATATATAAAAAAATATAAAACTGCAAAAAAGTAATTGACGTACTTTTTGCTTCTTAACAATATGGCTGTGTTGTCCACTGAGACGCCACTGGGCCTAATAATTTCAATCTAGTTAGAGCTAAATAAGCGTCTTATTACTTCAAATAACTACACCAAAAATCGGTTTAAGGATATTTCTACCGTTTTTGTATCTCAGAAACGAAGCAACTCCGGATATATGTTCATAGGAACTTTTTTCCTAACCTAACGAATCACCCTCTGAAGTTTCATCACGTAGTTTTCAAACACCCTATATTTTCATCATCATATAGCGCCATTATGACACCCAAATGATGTAATTGGGGTTCTAATAAAAATATAAAACTGCAAAAAAAGTAATTGACGTACTTTTTGCTTCTTAACAATATGGCTGTGCTGTCCACTGAGATGCCACTGGGCCTAATAATTTCAATCTAGTTAGAGCTAAATAAGCGTCTTATTACTTCAAATAACTACACCAAAAATCGGTTTAAGGATATTTCTACCGTTTTTGTATCTCAGAAACGAAGCAACTCCGGACATATGTTCATAGGAATTTTTTTCCTAACCTAACGAATCATCCTCTGAAGTTTCATCGCGTAGTTGGGAAACACCCTATATTTTCATCATTATATAGCGCCATTATGACACCCAAATGATGTATGTAATTGGGGTTCTAATAGCCTTATTATGAACGAAAATTAGAAAACCAGTTTTTTTTACGCGGGTAACAGCTATACTAAATGATTACAAATATGCGTGACAAATTAAAAAGTCTTATTATTATTAGCACAAATTTTGTAATGGGTTACAGATAATGTCTGAAGAAAAAAAAATTGGACTTCCGAAGAAATAAGTCTACTAATAGATGCTTTTCGAGAACATCCCAATTTATGGAACCCAAAGGATCTTCATTATAAAAATCGTATTAAAAAAATGGATGCTTATAAAGACATCGCTCAATTATTTAATACACAGTGCAGTCAAGTTGAGAGAAAAATAAAAAATCTAATAACCCAATATCAACGCGAGCGACGGAACTATGAAAAAATGAAAAAATCTGGAGCAGGTCATGTTTTCAGACCAAAATGGTTTGGCTACAACAGTATGCGCTTTTTACATGACAAAAATAAGGCAATTAAAGGCACTCAGATTGGAATAGAATTTGAGGTACTTTTTTATTATTATTTAATCAACATCAAATCTATAGAACAATAAATTGTCTCTTTTTAAGCATATTGTAATTGCCAGGGCACCTGACCTTGCTCCGAAACAAAGTATTCAGAATATTCTTCTCGTACATCTTTGGCTTCTTGCAAAGATTTTCTTGCCAAATTCTTAATGGGTAGCATTGATTCTGTTGGTTGCGATTCATTCCTCCATAAACCATTTCTAACTGTACCTGATTATATATCTTCAATATCAAATGTTCCGGGCGGAGAATATAGGTCTTTTGATTTAGTATTGCGACGTAGATAATTGTGTAGTAAAACACATGTTTGTACAATCTTTTCTACTTTATATGGTTCTAGCAGCATGGGTTTTCGAAAAATTCGAAATACAGATGTCATTATCCCAAACACATTTTCTACCACCCGTCTCGCCCGACTCAAGCGGTAATTAAATATCCGTTGCCTTGATCCACGATCTTGATGTCCAGAATACGGTTTCATTATATTGGGCGATAGAGGAAAAGCGTCATCCGCCACAAGAACATAAGGTACAGGTTTTTCCCTGTTTGGAAGAGGTGAGTGTGGTGGAACATTAAGAGTTTCTTTTCTTAAGCTTTTTGCGAACCCGGAATTCTTAAAAACTCCACCATCAGATATGCGACCCTGGCAACCTATGTATACATACGTAAAATTGTATTGTGCGTCTACTACTGCAAATAGGACTATACTAAATGTTCCTTTATAATTAAAAAATTCACTGCCACTAAATCTAGGACACTGTACAACTACGTGCTTTCCGTCCATACTCCCAAGACACATTGGAAAATTCCATATTTTGTTATAATCGTTCGCCAGTTTTTCCCATTCTTTAGCAGTACTCGGCACCTAAAAATGATAGTTTTGATTATAAAAATATAAAACATTTTATCTTTGTTATACATTTAAATACACAATTTTTTTACAGGCGAGTGAATCATCTGATGATGAAATTTTAATGGATACCCAAGAAACTTCTGAACCGAGCGGCGACGTTGAATATGCGACTTCTGATTTAACAGGGCAACTTACTGCAGTAAATCCAAATGCTTCAGCAAAAGACCTTTTATTACGGAAGGATAACCCTACTCCGCAAAAAACACAAATTAAAAACACCAAAACTATTGGAGATGAGTAAAAGTTCACAGGATTTTCAAATGAAGACATCAGTTTGTGAAAACAGAAAGCATGATAAATGTAACATATTCGAAGAATCCACACAGAAGGGCAAACCTACTCCCCAAAAAACACAAAACAAAAATAAAGCAAAAACACAAGAGAAAAGTGAAAGTTCACAAGTTTTTCATATGCTGAAGTCAGTGTACGACAACAGAGGGCGTGATGAATATGACATATTCGGAGAAATGGTGGCACATAATATCAGAGATTTAACCCTAGAATGCTTAGTGGGGTTACCGGTAACCCCAGCAAAATTTTATTCTTTAATCATTTCCTTACCGAGGAGTCGGCAACGCCGAGATTTCTGGTATGTTCATGTGAGGTCACGCTCTGTTGACAGTGCGTTATAGGTGTTTACTCAGTTAAGGTGTTTTTTGATATTGTGAGTTGTGGGGTGGCGCGTAACTCCAGGTAAGCAGGACCGTTTGTTAAAGTTTTATTGCATTATTGACAAGTAGCGCTATTTTTAGATGGCTGTGCGACCAGGTGATCCCAAATTTGAGGAGACGCTTTTGCGATGGAATGATGAACTTGAAAATGAGTGTGATTCTGATAATGGTGGCTCCGATTACGAAGATAATGTGTCAGTTCACTCTGAAAGTGATTCTACCGTTTTGGATGAGGACAGCGAAGAAGAAGCAACGGCAGATCAAGTTGAGATTACAAGGAATGTAATAAGAGGAAAAAATGGGCACGTTTGGAAGTAGTTAAACAACATCGGTTCTAACTCACTCTGCCAACCTGCCTCAGCCGCCACCCCAGCCACCCCAGCCCACCCCTCCCAAACAGATCAGAAAGGTCCAAAGACCACGTGACAGACCACGTGACACACCACGTGACCCACCCCCATGACGTCACGTATGCCAAAAAGGCATAATACCATGTGACCCGCAGAAATGGTGTGTAATCGTGATATATATAATTATGCATGAGAGAGTAGTATCACGCCTATAGCCTATCTTTGGTAGGTAGTAAGAAATTTGTACGGATACACATGCATGAGAGGAGCCTCGCCTAGCCTAGCCTAGCCTAGCCTAGCCTAGCCTGACCTAATTGCGACCGATGACGATGGTCGACGACGACGACGACCATCGTTCATGTCATGTGCGAGGGAAGAAATGAAACGACAGCGGTAGTGTGATATTTTTTATGCATTACAATGTTTGCAATGTTACAGCATTAGATATAACATTCCAATTACATAACAAATGAACATTTTCCAAAGCACAACGCATATTATTATTTCTACAGTTCACTGGATGTAGATTGAAACAGGAATGTACGCAGATACTAAAAAACGGGTAAGAAAAACGCAAACTTTGTTCAAGAAAACATTGTAGTTTGTAACCTCAAAAACTCAGCATACGATAAAATTTAGACACAATACCTTCGCTGTGATGCCAAGTGTACCAAAAATTCTCGGAGCTACTGAAAGAATGAATACACGACAACAAACGAAATCGAAAAAAAACATACCAGAAAAAGTCAACAAATCCAATAGCAGCTATATCCACATACAAGTTGACAATTCTTTGGATGATAAAACTTTCACCCAGGAAGAGTTGCTGTTAGATCTTAGGAATAAACTAGCCTCAGAGTTAGCAAAGAATGAAGATCTGGATGATCTCACTGCAAAGTTGAAAGTTACAATCGAAAAGTTAAATAACGAAATCCTGAACAAGGATAAAACGATAGAACATCTCAAAGGAATAATTGAGAAAGTTAAAGGAAACACAGTGGTTTCTAACAAAAATACACAAACAGATGCAGCTCTAACAAAGCAAACGGCCACACAAACACACGCCAGCAAAGAGTCGAGGCATGTCCAAATTTCTAAATCATTTTCGAATAATATAAAAAGAAATGAACCACGCAAGCCTAAGTTACTAATTCTTGCAGACGAACATGGGCGAAACCTTGTCCATATTTTTCGAAACATCCTGCCACTCAGCCAAATAACAGTGGAGGCAATACTGAGCCCAAATGCCCAAATGCATGACATAATGAAGGACGCACTAAATCTATCGTCTGATTTCACCAAGTTGGACTATATACTCATACTGGCAGGATCCAATGATGCCCATATCAGGGGTTGCATATACAGTGAGTCGCTAGGGAGAATTCTTAGAAATATGGGACACACTAACACCATAGTAGCAACAGTTCCAGAGTGGAAATGCAGGCGTCCCGTAGTAAATAGTATAATTCAAGGTATTAATGATCAAATACGTTTTACTGCAAGGGAAAATACCGCAAACCTCTTAGATATAGACAGTTGCCTTCAACATTATCACTTCAAGAAAAACTCAAACATGTTTAATAATGCTGGTAAACACATGATATGTAACATAATAAAGGATATCATTACCTCAAAAAAAGTGAACGCCGATAAAATAAGCAAAAATCCCGCCGTTGTGAACCCGATATTGCCTCTTACAAAAAAGTCTGCCGATGAGTGTGGTCAAGCCAATCAGGTCATACAGGAATTTCCAATGTTTCAGAGAACATCTTTAACCAGCTCCATACATCCGGGCAACAAGGAACAACATCTCCTGCCACCATTGAAACAACCGTCGACTTCAAGTAAAGCGAAAGGAACTAAGGACGTACAGAAATCATTTTTTCATCGAACAGCCTCACAAAAATTAACACATTCAAAATAGTACATCTTAATGTATGTAGCATACAGAACAAATATGACGCTCTCGATGTCTTTGTTGATGAGACAACACCTGATGTACTATGCCTCACGGATACATGGCTGTCATCCGATGCAGAAAGTGTAGCTAATATTAAGGGGTATACAAACGCAGCAACTTTCTCCAGAAGCCAATATATTCATGGTGGTTGTGCTATATTTGTGAAACAAGGCGTGACTACCAAGGAACTTCCATATGTCAAGAAGTTTTCCGTAGAACGACACATCGAATGCTGTGGTACCATAGCTACTCTGCAAAGCACAAAAACGAACCTAATAGTAATATGTGTATACCGTCCGCCATCTGGTAACATAAGAACCTTTCTCGAGAGTCTTTCGGAAATTCTCGATCACGTATCAGCCACACGCGACAAGATTATTCTTTGCGGCGATCTAAACATTGACTATTCTCGCCCAACTATAAACACCATGTTGCTTCGAGATATTTTAGATTCGTTCAACCTTGTAAATCACTGCAACGAACCTACACGCTACGCTATCAGCAGGAATAACACAATATCCAATACGTCAATAGACTACATGACGACAAATCTCAGTCCACAATTCATCACTTGTACAGTATTTGATCCACATATATCCGACCACACTGCCCAAATGCTCTCGATCTCCATCACGTCAACCAGCGAATCCACTAAAAATATTAGCAAGTCACGTCGGATAAGAACAATAAAAAGTGAAAACCTTGAGAACCTTAAAGCCAACCTGTCTCAAGAACACTGGTCGATAGTTGAAGATGAAGATATAGACACGGCGTTTGAAAACTTCATCAATACTTTCTTATGGCATTTTAATACCGCGTGTCCAGAAAGAGTAGCGATTTTTAAGCAGTACTCAAACACTAAAGCCTGGGTAACGGAGGAAATAAGATCCTCCAGTAAAAATTTGAGGGAAATACACACCCTCCTGCAAAATAACAAAGATAACTCCGAACTAAGACAACATTACCTACAAAGAAAAGTAAACACAGAAAACTACTAACAACTACTAAAAAACGATATCATGAACATCTAATTGAAAATGCAGAAAATAAACCGAAGAAGGTATGGGAAATTGTAAACAAAGAACTAGGACGAAGCAGCTGTACCAATCAAATAATCTTAAATATAGAATCCGTTGGAGATCTGCGAAGCGAAGGTACATCCGACGCATTTGGTAGGTATTTTTCTACAATAGCAGAGAAGAAGCTCCATGTACACTTTGGAGGACAGCCCACAACTACAAGTCTGTCAACAACCTCACTGGCTCAGTCAATGTTCTACAGCGAAACTACCGAAGATGAAGTGACCAATGTGATAAACCACCTTCGAAATAATAAGTCGTGTGGAAGTGATGGTGTGTCAACAAGAATAGTTAAAAGTGTGTGTCATCAAATTGCAGGTCCACTAGCTCTACTCATAAACATGTCGGTGCATCAAGGTAAATTTCCTAAAAATCTTAAATTGGCCATTGTGGTACCTATATTGAAAAAGGGAGATCCCTCTCAAGTCGAAAACTATCGTCCAATATCTCTACTGTCAGTTTTTTCAAAGATATTTGAGAAAGTACTGCACGCGCGCATAGCCAGCTATACTGAAAAATACAACATCATCTCCAATAACCAACATGGGTTCAGGAAATCACGCTCGATTGAGACAGCCTCTTTTGAGTTTATGAACCACATTTACCGAGCAATAGACTTGGGTTATCTAGTTGCTGGAGTATTTTTCGACTTGTCCAAAGCGTTTGATATCATTAATGTAGATTTGCTAAGGGAGAAACTTTCCAATATAGGTATTAGAGACTTCTTGCTGGACTGGCTAGTGTCTTTCCTGACAGACAGAGAACTTAGAGTGAGAGTGAACGATGCGCAGTCAGCTACCTATAAAATAAATATAGGTGCAGCTCAGGGATCTGTATTGTCACCACTTCTTTTCATCTTATTTATAAACGATCTGAAGCTCTCAGGTGCAGTAGTGAACTATGCTGATGACACATCGGCTGTAGTAACTGCAGATTCGCCTGAAGATCTGTACCTTAACATTGGAATCATAAAATCTGAGATGGAAGTGTGGTGCCAAACAAATCGTCTGATCTTGAATGCTGACAAGACGGTAGTTGTTCACTTTTACTCTAGTACTCCACGTCTCATTAACAGAACTATCTCAGACTCTACGACCTTCCTGGGTATTGAGTTGGATGCAGGATTAAATTGGAAGCAACAAGTTGACAGTGTATGCAGGAAAATCAATAGGTCCTACTATGCGATATTGAAATTAAAGCCAAATGTCCCCAAATCAACCCTGATAGATGTGTACTACGCAATGGTGTATTCGCATCTGTCAAATCACACCATCGTCTGGGGACAAGCATGCACCGCGTCCAGAGTGTTTATTTTGCAGAAACGTATTGTAAGGCTGATATTTAACATTAAAAGGAGAGAATCATGTAGAGCAATATTTCAGCATAATAACTTGCTAACGCTTCCGAGTATATATATTTATAAATGCGCCCTCTACACCTTCAATCACAGGGGCCAGTTTCTGCAGAACAAGGACTTAAACACGAAGTACAACACTAGAGCGAAACAGGACTTGAGTATACCTTCGCATACACTGTCAATGTTCGAAAAATCACCAGCCTACGCCTGCACCAAGGTATTCAATAAGTTGCCATCAATACTAAAAGATATTAGATGCTCAAATAGGTTCAAGAAAGAGCTGAGGAGTCTGTTAATAGAAAGATGCTACTACTCAGTAACCGAGTTTCTTTCAGGGTAAGAGTGATGCACCAAAAAATTAAATAGGCAACTATGGCTGTATATATATATATATATATGTGTATATATGTATATGTATGTGTGTCTATATGTATGTGTATATATGTGTATATATATATTATGTATGTGTATATATGTGTGTATATATTTACTCGTATATGCGTACCTATTATTTTTTTTTCTATTTTTATTGTACTTACTTCTTTTACACCTTAATCTGTTTATTATTATTGTATCTGTTGTTTTCTCGACTAAACTGTGTTTTTTTCCATTTTTAACCGACAAATTTATGTATTTATACTTAACTATATTTTTAATTTTTGTAGATAATAATGTACTCATAGAGATATGCCTGACGAGTCTTATATCATTTTTATGATCCGAAGACAATAAAGCATCTATCTATCTATCTATCTATCTACCTATCTATTATACACATGTTTATAACAATGTCTGTACTGGAACATTTCTTTCAGATTGCCAAGATTTGGGCATCCTATTTCATGTAGATCGGTGATGGGATTAGTGATGAATCTTTCCAACCACTGTTTCTTCGGGCGTCCCTTGACAAATATTGGTTGATCCTGAACATGTTCTTTGATGAACGATGCCAACTGTTCATAATGAAGACATGACTCTCCAGAAGGAGATAAATCCCAAGGAATTCCATGTAAATTGTCTACAGTCCAGTTGATCTGTGACTGTGTGCTCTTGTTGAGCATTGTAAATTCTACGGGCAAACGCTGTACAAGAAGACTGAACATGAATTGAGATTTTTATTAGACGATATTCTTTTTATGTACCCAGCTGTCATGTTGCTTATCGAATCCTAACCACCTGACCTTGATATTGTCTCCTTTTTTTCCAATATTTTTTTCTACAAGATAAACATCAGGATGTTTTACCTTTTGCCGTTGTTCTGTATAAAACCCTCCTAAAATATTTTGATTATTTTCATCTTTCAACCAATATGTCATTGGGTTAGTTAGTGTTACTTTTCGTATTGTGGAAATTTCAGGCGACCAATTTGGCTGATATTTCTTATCAAAAACACCTCTTATTTTAGAAATGCGTACATAATCACCCACTTTGAATTTCGTTTTTAAGTTTACCGTTGTCAAGCGATTATATACAGTAGATAATAGTTTTTTTTCATTCTTTTTTGTAACATCACCTGGTTTCATTTGTATAGTTCTATGCTTCTTATTGTTGTATCGTTCTACCAGTTGTGGTAAAATACTTATCCATTTATAATTTCCCTGCAGACTAAATTCTTTCCACATCATATTTTTTAAAGTTCGATTCACTCATTCCACAATGGCTGCCATCTTTTCGCTGAATGTATGATAGTGATTTATATTATATCTCTTCATTAGGTTTTTAAAATCATGATTGAAAAATTCCAGTCCCGCGTCTGTTTGTAGATTTTTGGGTGTTTGTTGTTTTAGTATAGTTTCCATAGCTTTTGTAACCGCTTTACCTATTTTATTTTGTAAAGGTAGAGCCCAAAGAAATTTAGAAAAGCAATTTATCACAACTAGTATATATTAGTTGTCTTTATTTTCACTCGAGTATGGTATCATTTTTACAAGATCTGCTTGGAAAAGGTCGTTTAGAGATTTCAAAACGATTCGTCTTCTTTGGAAATTTATACTTGCAGGTTTGTGTAGTTCTTCAACGACTTGACGTTTTATGTTTGTTTTAAATGTTTTAACCATTATTCAATATATTGACTTTCCCTTAATTCCTCAACTATTGAATTGATCTCATTAACATGACCCGAGTGACCAGCAGCTCTTGATGCAATCAACAAGCGTAGACGACTTACAAGTTCATTTGGATCATCCCAGTATATATAATCTTTATCATTTCTAGAATATTCCATTTTCGTTGCCATATTTTTATTGTTCATTATTCCATAACACATTTTTAAAGGAGGTGCTATAATTTTTTTATATTTTTGTAGCTTACTCCCATCCAGTTGAGTATTAGATCTGTAGTACCTCCGGTGGGCATTAGTTTTATGTACAATTTGCCTGTAGGTGTTGACATCGTCAGAGCTGCAGAAATCCATGTTCGGATATTTTCTAAATAACAATTCGTATAAACCTTGACTGCTCTTGTACCGTTTACCTTTCACATATATATCAGCTCCCATAAAGTCTAATTTAGAATCACCAATCATAAATTGTTCGATGGTTTCATCGAGCCTGACACCATACTTATGATCAAATTCTCGATTATTTTTGTCTGCATACATTTCACTGATGTATCTTCTAGGTAACGGGTCATCATATTGTTCTAAGTAATCATTGAATGACTTTTCTGCAATATCATAAAATCTGTTTTTATCAGAAGCAGCAGCAGTAGCAACAGCAGTATCATTCCCCGATCCAGTAGAATCATTGTCTTCATAGTCAGAACTTATACCGTCTATGATGGATCTTTTTATACTACTTGGTGGATCCTCATCATCATCATCATCATCATTGACATCATAATCGGAGTGTTCCTCACTTTTAGAAATTGTCCTCTTTCTGGATGTCGCTGATTTAAATACTAATTTCCTTTTACGTGATTCAGACAGAGCTGTAGGAGTTGTCCATAATGCTCCTTCATGAGGTTGAGGTGCTAATACCTTGTTATTGGATGTGTCCAGGTATACTTCTTGTTTTGCTTGAGGCCTTATAGCAACTTCAGCTACTTGAGAAGAAACTGAGGTACCAGGAGGAGGAGGAGGAGGAGGAGGAGGTACGGTGTTGGCACTAGTATAATTTTGGAGTTTAGATTCGATACTTTTTAAATGTTTTGTGATGGGATTGTACAAGGCTTCTTGTAACATTTCCCCATGTTTCAGTTGATGTAATTTTCTTCGAACGTTTTGACGCTTCAATATAAGTCTCTCTTTGAGACGACTTCCAGTGAATAGTTTATCCATAATCATAATCCTATCATCATGTAATCAGATTACGATCAGGTGGTAAACAGCGTGCGATCAGGTGATGATCAGGATTTGATCAGTTGTCAGTCTTTTCTGAACGTATCGGACAAAGATTTATCCATATAAATAAAATGATCTATACCCTTCCTATATCGACCGTTGTCAATGTCACAGTCTTTGAATATGGTCAAAAAATCATATGAATTTTCCCAACATACTGTGCATATACGTTTCAAATCATCAAATGGCATATCAGAACCCACGTGATCATTATATATATGTTTTAAATTTAAATCATCCTGTTTGAAAAGTATAAGGATATTTGCATTATCCCTTACTAGATGTTTAGGTATTTTTGCATATGTTTGACACAAGTAGAAATAATCTATACTGTTATGACGTCCCATACTGAAATATTCTCTGATAACATCCTGATTATCGCATGCGACATCATCAAAAATAAATATGGAATTTGGTTTGGCATCTGAAGGGTGTAAAATGTTGTCACTCGCATTGAATGGAAAATATTTTATCCCTTTTATAGGTGTTAACAATTCTGCCAGATATTTATATTTTGGTTGATACAAAGACTTTGAATACACATAAACATTTTCAAATTTTAACCCGTTTTCATGTTCAATCAAATTGATCATGAGATTTGTTTTTCCACAATTAGAAGGCCAACTATAAGACATCGCAACGTTGAAGGAAACAGCACACCATGTTTGTTTTGGACAGACGTATCCTTGAATACATCACTGTTATCAATATCTAAGGTTGTTTTTTGCTTAACAATTTTCATATCGTTCTAATAGTACTGCGCTGCTGCAATAATGAAACTGATTACAAAGAAGGAATGTATGCATTTTTCAAGCTATCTTTAAATGATAGAAAATTGAAGGAAGGGGGGAGAAAGAAAGAAAGAGGATATGATATTTTTTCAAAAAAGGTCTTTATTCATTTTTGCCAATCAGTAGCCAGGTAACCAGTCTGTTCTTTTTTCTTGGATGCCGGGTCTTGCTTGGAAACACACAGGACAATATCTAACAAATACATTCTGTGGTCTCCAGTTGACTTCCAAGGTAGCCGCCGCTGGTCGCTCCTTTATAATTTTTCCGCAAACACCACATTTGGTCACCTCGATGACGTGTGTCACAAAGAATGAGCAGGTTTTCTTCTTAGAGTCCTTTTTAGAGTAAATATGTTTACGAATCCACCCTGTATCTTGCTTGGACATCCTCTCTCTCTCTCTCTGTTACACGCTGTCGATGTCTGTTCTTTTTACGACTTGGGAATTTTCTCGTAACAATACAGATCGACTTGTTGGTGATCTGATGTTGTTGTTGTTGTTGTCGTTTGCCTTACTGGATGGATCGTTACTGATTCTCTACAAAAACAAAAGTAATGGTTACAATTGTCACAGAACTTACTCCCTTCTGTTGTGTCGTCGTCGTCGTCGTAGTGTCTCTTAGAAATCGTAGTTGGTAGTATTCGTTTGCTGGTGTTCGTGTTTTGAATGTTTTGGAATCGTCTGTTGGTTGAGTTTAGAACGTTCTACAAAAAAAATATATACTTACATTCAAAGTTTATTGTGGCTAAGAATTAACGTGGTTGTAGATTAATTTTATGGACAAAAACAGAATCCAAAATTAAAGAAGAAATCAAAAGTAGTCATGATATCCCCATGGTTTTGTGTCTGTATAAATATAATTGACAATTCTTTTATCGTCAAATGGACTCAATGCAATTTTTTGTTGGGAAATTGTGAATACATTGTGATGTTTCGAAATTATGGATTGCTGTGTTACAGCTACTTGAGTATTTTGGAATAAACATTTATGGTAATCATCAAACGTTATTTCCTTCAAAGCTGACTTTTGAATTCCTTTCGCTTTTTTAATAACATGAGAGTTTTTGTTGTTGTTGTTGTTACCTGACTCAGGCAAAGTTCTCAAAGCATACATTTTTGAACGCAACCCAATAAAGTGTGTCATGATTCGACCTTGATTTTCATCTTTCATTAACCCTATAACTTTTTTGTTTTTCAATGGAATTCCAAAAACGTTGTTTTCTGGATAATCATTCGTATCAAATCTATCAATGTCTTCTTTGATGTGTTTGTAAATGTCATCAATATTTGAAAACTGATATATTAAACTATCTGTATCAGTATATAGTAGTTTTGAATCATCTTTGAATTTGTGTTTAATATAATTGTAATGAAAATCATATATGTAAGTTTTAGATATGTCCAATATCGACATACCAATGAAAATTGGTTTGTTTAATGTAGCTTTCAGTTTGTTCATTTCAATTATGATCATATCTTTATCAAATATAGTGCAGCTATGAAAGTTAGTTTGTGCAATATAGTATTTTGCACCGTATCTTCCTGACCACTTAGTAACCAATTTTATGTCTTTATATTTCCTAACATTTTCAATCGTTTTACCATAAGGGGCATTATTCATTGATTTGAAAAAATCTTTCTCGAAATCATTTGTACTTTGCTTTCTGAGCTCTGTATTAAGATCAATGTATTTTTTTAACCAAGTTGACTGTCTAAATTTTAAACAACGATGAACTTTCCTAATGACAAGTCCCAACTGCTTAGCTTGTTTCAGTAATGCATAATGTACTACATACGTTTGTTTATCGTACAAAGTTGTTAACAATTTTGGTTTATCAGAATACGAAGTAGGTGGTACTAAGTGCTCAGGACACAATGGTAGATCTTTATGTAAATCGCGTAAATGGAGAGGATAGTGTAGATCAACTTCTAGGATGTATCCGTATTCGTTTTCATCAGCACTCAAAATATTTTCAATAGAGATGTTATCGACCCCATTGAAAATCCCCATATGGTAACGAATGTGACATTGCAGCTAAGTATAAATTATTTAAATCATAGTACATCAAAAACGAAGTTGGTAAATCAGGATTATATTCACTATTCATGAATTTATTGTTAGCCTCACCGTACCTATTAGAACATTGCGATATACCTCCTCTGATACCTTTTTCTATGAATAAAGCCATATCACTGTCAGGCAACAGTTCTAATTCAACATTAGTGACTTTAAGCATGGCATCAAAAGCTAGACCTGGCGTAGTAAAATAGTGTAATGCATCTAAATTGTATGTGCGCAAACACGTATGACGGAAATTCAGCGTATTCCTGAAGATTTTTGATATTAAATGCTTGCCAAACATTCAGTGCATGCTGATAGTCATCATTCGAAATAGCTTCGTTTTTGACAGTACTAAAAAATCATCTTTTTGTGGTAACCGTGTCTTTTTTAATTTCTCCCACGAATTTAGATATTCATATGGAAAAACTCCTTTCCTTATTACCAACTTAAACATATTATCGTCAGGAAAATGTTCCTTGACTATTTTCATTTGATGATGATCTAGATATGAGGATAACTTGTCCAGACTACTAGGTACGAACCGGAAAGGATCAAGAAACCGAAAACTGATGTTAGTACCGGCAATGTATTTTGTAAACGAAATATAACGCTCTTTATTCAAAGGTAATAAATTGAGATTTCCTTCAATATTGGTGCTGAGAGCTCTGATTATAAAATGTGCATCGTATCCAGAAAAATTGTGGAACAACACAGGTACAGTACGTGAGTTCCAATAGTTTACGTTACAAGACATATGAGCTGCTCCCCTATATTTACCTGTGAAGTGACAATGATCTTTAACTCTCACTTCGTTTTCATCAAAAGGTTTCTCACAAATACTACAACTGGAAGTCAAACGAAAACCTTTCGCCTCATCACTGCTTAGATCTATAGGTTCGCATGTCTGATAAACTTTACGAGTTCTTTAGCAATGTTGAGCAATTCATTGACAAACCAATTTTGACAATCAGCACCCGTAGGCGATCTAAATTTGGAAGGATATATATTTTCGTAATTCGATTTAAGATAGTAAGCTACACTGAAAGCCACATGCTTTTGAAACTTTTGTGTTTTATTTGTTCCATTGTCATCATCCTCATAATTCATAAGTATGCTCTCAATATCTGCATAAATGACAAAAGGAACACATAATTTATTCCTAAAGTTTTTAAATTTCATAATATTATTAGTTTCATTAGGCATAACGAACTTAGTGCTGTTAAGCTGCTTACAATCTTCAGAATGTTTTCTTAAATGATGTTCACTTGAAAAATAATTTAGACACGTTTCACAAATCCATTTTTTGTGATCTTTCCAACCTATTTGTCTACTTATTAGGCGTGACAAATTTTTTATATACGCAAAATGATAAATAGTGTCAGCATTCGAATTGTAACTATCATTATTGCAAAACATAAGTAAATTGATTCTAGGCGTGATATTAGTTTTACTGAGTATCAATGGTACAACTTCATTCATTCGATTGCCTACGAGTGTGAACACATTTATTGCTAGGTTATTCGTAATCTCAAACTTGGGTATATCTTTCAAACGTATAGGAAAGCTGATATTTTCGTATTTCAATACTGTACTGAAATGAGGATATGATGATTGGCGGGCTACATTTTTTTCTACAGGATACAAGGCGCTTACAACTGACCACAAAAAACAATAATTAACATTATTTTTAATATTAATTACACTTTTTGACTTTTGTATAAATTTTGGTGAGGGAACATAAGTTGAAACACCAACATTTATGGGGCAATACCTATTAATATTCACTTTTAAATGCAAAATTTCTAATAAGGCCCATCCAGAATCACGCTCTTGGAACTCTTCTAATTTTCTCAAAACTTGATCAGTGACATGAACTTTATACCACTCTTTTAAATTGGTATTTCTATCAATTATATGACTTTTTGTAATAAAATGTTTGATCGATCTTTCAGCAGTCTGATGCTTAATGAACAAACTATAAAAAATAACGTTCGATTTTAACATACAAATATCAAGCTGTTTTCTTATTTGTAACGCAAAGCTTTTGAATGCTCTCTTGAAAAATAATTTTGGATCTTTCATTTTCAAATTAACTATAACACCTGACTTAATTCTATTCTTAAAGCATGAATCCACATTTGCCCAAACAAGCTCTCTATTTTGGCTTTTACGATTTCTTTTATATTTGAAGTTTTCAAGGTAAGCCTTGAGAAGTGACAAATTAGACTCTATTTTTGAAAAATTCTTAACACAATCAAACTTATGTTTGATACACTTATTAAGCGCTCCAATACATTTTTGTATCTCTTTAATATAAAAATCGTAGTCTGCTTTTGTCCTAACTAATCTACTTACCACCTCTATTCTCCTAACGAATTCGTCAGACACAGTATCGATCACCTTTTGGCTGCTACTCATTTGGATATGTGTAGATATGCAGCGACTGTGTGTGTCTGTGTGTGTGTGTGTGTGTGTGTGTGTAGGCGGTACTATATTTGTGGCGACGTGTGTCTTACATAAAACTCTACTGTGGCTACTGCTGAAAATTGTGGCGACTTGCACACGTCGCCACAGACATTTTATGAAATTATTCGCTACTGGCTCATTTCAACCAATGAAATCGCTAGTTGGCGAACGTCTGCCTGCCAGTCAATTGTGATCCTCAAGCATTCTTACCGTTGGATCAATTATTCTGCGCAAAAACCTGAAAAGTGTGTAAGTCGCCACAATTCGGTTTCATGAACAGTGCTCATACACACAAGATTGTGGAGACCATTTATTTTGCGACACGAGCGCCTCTTACTGAAACAATTTGGAATAATTTCACTGTTGCAGTTGTGTTTAATTTCTCATTTAACACTGCATCGGTGGCGCGGGGTATTGAGTACCCCACTTCAAATTTCAGCGGCTATACGTCCGGAGTGGGGATGACTAGAGCTACGCGCATCCAGGTAATCTTCAGCAGTAGAGTGCCCAACGTATTAGTGTAGAGCTCGCTAGTTTGTGTGCGACGGTTAGATTTTTGTTGGCCTAGTCATTCGCAGTGGGGCTACTCAATACCCCACGCCACCACTCCCGTGACACTCGTGTTTTTTAGCTTATTTCTTTTGTAGGTTTTTACAGTTGGTTTTTAGGTAACATAAATACTATAATTGTAACTTATTTATAGTTTTACATAATGGCACGCCCTGAAAAAGCTAGTACCGATCCAGCTCAGTGGATGAAATGGTTGGAGGAGTTGGAACAAGAGGAAGGCGCTGATGAGTGGTCAGAATCGGACTCAGAAGATGAAGACATAGATCAAGAACCGGATGATGTTCAAGAGGAACAGGGGCTCATCGAATCAGAAACGGATATGAGCGAGGTACAAGGTGAAGTACTGGATGAAGGAATACGCTCTGAACCCTACTACACAGGTAAAGATGGCCAAACCATTTGGAGTAAAATAGCGCCTGCCACATCACGCACTAGGGTGCACAATATAGTTGTCAAAGTCCCTGGTCCTCTTGGACATGCAAGAAACGCTAAAACAGTTTTGGAATGTTTCGATGTACTAATATCAAAATTGAGACAATCAAAGAAAAGTATGCACGTGCAAGAAATGCTAAGCCTACAGACGAATGCGAAATTAGAGCATTTTTGGGAATTTTATACATAACAGGGGTTCTAAAAGAAGGTAGACTAAATACTGAGGATATCTGGAATACTGATGGCACTGGAGTAGACATTGTTTACTGCACAATGAGTTGCACTCGATTCAAATTTTTATACCGTTGTATTCGGTTTGATGACATACGTGACAGACCTGGGAGGCGAGAGTTGGACCAACTAGCCGCTATACGAGAGCTGTTTGTATTATTTGTGAATAATTGTTGTTCATCATATATGCCAAGCAGCTATGTCACTATCGACGAACAGCTCATCGCATTTAGGGGCAAATGCCCATTTAGGCAGTATTTGCCCTCGAAACCAGCCAAATACGGCATCAAACTTTTTCTGCTTGCGGATCCAAAAACGATGATGACTATCAATCTCGAAATTTACTGTGGTAAGCAGCCAGATGGTCCATATAAGATATCGAATTCGCCTAGCGACGTCGTCAAAAGGCTTGTTCAACCAATAAGAAACACCAATAGGAATATCACGATGGACCGATGGTTTACCAGTTTTCCTTTGGCAGTGGAGCTTCTTACAGACCATAAGCTGACTGTGCTTGGAACTATCAAAGCTAACAAAAGGGAAATTCCACCGTGCTTTGTATCCACAAAAGGCAAGCCATTAGAAAGTTCGATGTTTGCTTTCCATGAAAAATGCACGCTAGTATCTTTTGTACAAAAAAAAAAACAAAAACGTTCTTATGCTTTCAACGATGCATCATTCAGATGAAATTGACAGAGAGACAAATAAGCCAGCCATGATTGTCGATTATAATCACACGAAGTATGGCGTCGATGTTGTGGATAGAATGTGTGTTATGTACAATGTGGCAAGAACTACTCGAAGGTGGCCTTTGGCCATTTTTTTCGATGTAATGAATATAGCGGCTATAAATGCATTAAATTTATATGTAACAAATGGGAATCTTGTAAATGTACTGAGGCGTCAGTTTTTGAAAAGTCTTGCATCAGAACTGGTCAGACCCTGCATAATGCGTAGAATTTACAGCCAAAATGTACCGAGGGTGATTCGACAAAAAGCACACAACTTGCTAAGAATACAAGAAACTCCTAATGAAGACGGAGGAGCTCGAGAAAGAAAAACAGGCCGCTGTCACATATGTCCCAGGAAAAATGATAAAAAAACAACAGCTAGATGCAGTGAATGCCGGAATTTTGTGTGCAAGGATCACCAACATAATATATGTACCGCCTGTTATGACAACGCCAGTGACGGAAGCAGCGACCATGAAGATGAGTGAAATAGGGAGACTATGAGTGGTTTTATTTTTTCAGTTTAATTATTATTTTTCTATATTTTGCTTCATTCTGTTCAGTTCTCCAGTTACACAGTTACTTATTTAGGTGACTTGATGTATTATTATATTATATTATTAACAGTTCTTGTATACATTGATAATAATTATACTGTTTATACCCCAAAGATCCACATTCCTTAGATGGGGTATACAATACCCCACGCCACCACTGGTGTTAAAAAAACCAGCGCCACCGATGCAGTGTTAATAGGAGAGAACACGTGTTATTAGTTCTGTGCGTGTTATGATTTATTATAATTTGTGGCAACCTCAGGTAAGTTGAGCTATATATTATTTATTTTTCAAGTAGTCAGGTATATCTTGATACATTTGTACAAATTAATTAACCACATCAAATGTGGTAGGAAAATAATAGTGATTGTATATCTTGCAAATGGAGGTTAGGTCAGACGCGGTAAAATGCCTTCTGTTAAAAGTCATAACAGTTTTCCAAATTAACCATATTTTTTGTCTCTAATACGTATTTATAGAGAGAGACAGCTCATTGTGGTTTCATCATGTACAAATTTCCAAAATGTAATACCCGAATGATGATTCATACAAAAGATCATATGTCTGCAGGTAGGGATGGTTTTCAACACCAATAGTTTATTGGTTTTGGATACAGAATAACGTTCAGTGAAGACGAAAATTTTGAGAATCACTTAATGATTTTCATGTGCATTTCGGAAAATGGATTATTGAATGTGTATTTTGTAGTGATGAAAGAACAGGATGGTATACTCAATTTTTCCACTTTTAAGAACCATTCAAAGGAACAGACTATACGCTCTATCTCGCGCCTCCGCATCCACATACAGCCTATCTCGCTCGCACTTACGGGAATGAGATTTTCGAAATTTTCCACAAGACGAAACCTTCACAATGGGCTGGCTCTCTAATGTCACCTTTTTACGAAATTATAACGGTTTTGTCAAAAAAAGAAGCCATCTGATGTACGTTGACTTAATACAGGGTGGCGCAGAGGAAACGCATGTTTTCTGAGTGAATAGTATTTCGCAAGGAGAAGTGGGTTGACCTTCCCTCACCGCCAGCAGAGAACACAGGCAATGCAGTTTTAGCCATGGCACCGTGAACAACTGACCATCGTGTGTATGCGGTCGAGCAATTTTTGAACGTGATTTTCCGTTTGGGCGATGTTCCTTGGCCTCCACGCTCCCCAGATTTGTCTGCATGTGACTTCTTTTTGTGGGGTTACCTTAAGGCTAAAGTGTACCCTCACAACCCCGTACTTTACAGGAACTGAAAATTGCTATTCGTCAAGAAGTCGCAAGAATACCACAAGAAATGATCCTACGTGTAATGCACAACTTTCAAGAGCGGTTGGAGATGTGCGAGCGCGAAGAAGCGCGACACTTGAGTGACATAATTTACCATAATTAATTTAAAAGTGCACTATTATTACTTTATTTAGCTGTAGTTAAAAAAGAATTATCTTAAACATAAAAAATGTTGTGCTTACGTGAAAATCATGCGGTTCCTAGGCGCCACCCTGTACTAATGCATCTTCAACATGGGCTGGCATCACCTCAACACAATACAATACAGTGATATTTTATTAAATTTTCAAATGAGTTGAAGTATGATAACATTTTTTTATCAACAACTTAAACAAAGTAAAACGCATAATGCAGACCGATGTTGATCAGCCTGCTCACCTGCCTTCGATTTATTTATTAATGCACAAGTTCACAAAATCTGCTAATCAATCTGTAGTATTGATCTTTTGATCATGGAATCTTGGTCCAATAGTATAAAGTGCTAGACTGGCCATTTATTGTTTGAATCAAAGCGCGACACGGTCAATACTGTCACTTAGTAGGGCGGCCAATTTTCAGGCTTAAAAATGTAGATTGGGATTAATTGACAAATGATGATTTTTTCGAGTTGCAATAAATATTAGGTATGATAATGTGCTTTGGTATCTTATATCTTGTATCGTACGGTTGCACGATGTTTTTCATACTGGTGTCGCTCCCAGTTTAAAGCTAAGCATTGCATCTTTTACAGTATATTCATCTTATTCATGATGTTATCAAGAACAAAAAGGATGGTGACCATGGCAAGGAACCAAGATAACCTGCCTTGTGAGTGTTTTTAAACCTTCTGGAGATGAAATGGGCATCACGCATATCTTCCAATGCTCTTAATACTTTGTACAGCCGAAAGATGAACAAAACTCAACTACTACCTATCAGTGAAGATCTGTTAAAGCTTAACACATTCATTAGTAACTCTATCAAAATGTACAAGGAACGCCTACAGACATTTTCAGATTCCGAAAGCTGGAAAATGCTAGCGTATTGCTTACTGGCAAGAATAATACTTTTTAATAAGCGCAGATCTGGGGAAGCCGCAAGACTAACTATAGATAGCTACAACTCAAGACCTCAATGGAGTGAACAATCCACGACTGAGTTGAAAAATTCCCTAACACCATTTGAGGTGAAACTTGCCGAACGATTAGCGGTAGTAGAAATGCCTGGGAAAAGGGCCAAGAAAGTACCAGTTCTTCTTACGGATGAGGTTAGGGTAGCGCTCGACTTGTTAATATCAAAAAGAACAGATTGTGGAATATCTGGTAATAACCCATATATATTTGCTTGCTCGAAGAATTCGACTCAATTCTTAAGGGGGCATGATTATCTTTCGAAGATGTGCAAACTGGCTGACTTGAGAAATCCTGAAATGATTACAGCTACTAAGCTAAGAAAATATGTGGCTACCGTATGTCAGGTATTTATGTTATAAGAAAAATGTCATACATTATCTCAACCATTTTATGCAAAAGTCGATTGAATTCATTATATTGCTTTTCGGACACAATGAGCAGATTTTACTTTCAGTTTTAGTAATAATGCATTATAGCTGAATGCTATTCAAACAAATTTTATTTCCATACTACACTATAAAAACGATTTTTAAATTTTCAAAAACTACAGCACCTCTCTAACCACCCATGTGAGAGTCCATTGACGTACGTATTTATGAACTGTGTGCAATAAATATTGAATCATGTTAGATACCTAACATTGATTTTTTATTATTGAAGTAAGGATAAATTTTGATATGGTGAGATGAGTGGCTAATACAAAGCTCAATCAATCCGGAACCAATTTAAATAACATGCCCGCTACCTAACTCACAGCATCGGAATCCATCACCAACTTGACTTTAGTATTACTGCAACACCCCACGTTATCTGCATCTTAATTTTTTCTTGATCTTAGGAGGTTGACGCCCGTTTATTTCCCACGCTACCGTCAAAGTTTTGTAATCGTGAAAAATGTCTAAAATGAGATATTGTCTTTTGGATGTTAGACGTATATTAGAAAAAAACACATCACTCATTTCCATCGCTCTGTCGGTCTATCTATCTGTGTGCTTATCCTTGACCCCGCTATAATTTGAAAAGGACCGGACGGATTTCCATGTAATTTGCAAACAAGGCTACTACTGTGCCAAAGACAAAAATGGCCAAACTCCATAATTTAATTTTGTTCAAGCAATATTGTTTTTTACTGATACTTATTCTACTTTGTGATTTTATACAAGAGTACAGAGGGGTACAAGAAATCGAAAAATGAAGATGCATAGATTTTTATTCAAGTCCATTTATCCAGAATTGCGTGGGAAATACCGAGTCAATCTACTAGACATCAATTCTTATAATCACATACCTTAAAGCATGTTATTCTATATTAAAGGTGTTTGATCTGACTGAAACCGAATCTGACTGGTTAGCAAGACATTTGGGCCGCGACATACGGGTCCACAGAGAATTTTATCGCTTACATGAGAGCACCGTGGAACTGACCAAAGTTAGTAAATTGCTGATGGCGGTTGATGAAGGAAAAGTGAGCACCTTCGCTGGGAAGTCACTAGCAGATATAGACATAGACGGTAAATGATTTATCAACATATGTAAGGTAATTTAGGCATATTTCTTATTTACTGGTGCGACACGATAGGTAAAAAGCACAATTCGTTACCGCTTCGATATGGATAAGTAAGGTATCAATTTTATTCCGTACAGTTTTATCACGACCCAACGACAAATGGGGAGAGTTTAGGCTTTTTTATTTACCAGCGCTTATTGGTAAATTTCAATCCAACCGACCACATCAATAGCAAATTTCCGTTCAAGTTACTTTGTCTAGGAACTAGAATAAATTATCAAACCCAATTAATAACAGGCGAAACTCAAATGTCAGCTGTGTTTGCAGATGTACCACAAATAGAGAGAAATGGTCACGTGTGTCTTACATAAAACTCTATTATGGTGACTGCTAAAAATTGTGTCGACGTACACAGGTCGCCAAAGACATTTTGTTAAATTGTTCGCGATAATTGTAAGCTGCAACCGAAAATTACCAACCCAATAAATAACAGGTTAGTTTTAGATGTAATAAGTCAGTTGCTTGCAGATTTACCACAAATAGGGGAAAGTGAGAATGGATCGGATTGTGAGGCAGAGTTGGACGGTCAAATTTTACCGCAAGACAATCCACCTACAGAAGTCTCAAAGAATGCATCTCCTACAGAACTCCCAAAGAATGCTTCTCCAAAGCGGACTTTACAGAAAAGAGGTAACCTTAGTTTGAATGCACAATTTATACCTATATTCATCTATGCTTCGGATGCATAAGCAATCGCGAATAAATCCTAATCTTATTCAATGAGGTTTTTTTGAGATGTCGGAATGTCCCAATCACGCAGCTTCATCTCATTAATTCCATTGGTTTACCTGACGCTCAGATGTCGATGGTACCGGTCCATTTATTTGTCGGTTCAGCGGCATTTGGCATATTGACTGTGGAGCAATAGCTTGTACTGATTTACTTTCTCGGGAACGCTGTAGCTTGAGCGACAGTAATTTTCTTACAACACGACTATTTTTCTGTCTTAGGTAAACAACCATGGACACCAAAAGAAAAGGAAGCTGTCCTGACCTATTTCAAAATTAATATCAGGAACTCACTACCAGGGAAAATAGACTGCATGAAATGCATCGAAGCACATCCTCTGCTGGATCAGAGAGACTGGAAGAAAATTAAATATGCAGTGAAAAACGTCATAGATAAAAACAAAAAGCTAAAAAAGAAACATACAATGTAACAAGTTGCGTTTTTTTTGCTCTGCAATACAGTAAGAAGGGCCTGTAAGGCTATTTGTTGAACTAATTACTAAACTAAATAGGTTTTATTATTATTCTATTCATTGTGTAGCTACTATTAACATGCACAAAATAAAGCCTTAGGGTATGAAGTTCATGAAAATTGGCCTTAAAGAATTATTCTAATAAATTGTTGTTTAATGACTCTAATCGACTGAGACTTCCTAGGAGAGACCAAGTTTTTCATACCTTTTCGCCAGGAAACAAACCAAGTCATAAAGAGGCCTTAGAGACCCTCCTTTTATAAAGATGTATCTGTACGTGTTTATTTTTTATTTAGGAAACTACTTTACGCTTCGTACAGCGTATATTCCTTGCACTGTAAGAGATTTTAAGTTTTTGGGTGGGTCCACATGGATCCACAGTGAGAACACGACTATTACCATAGATCAGACAATATCAACACGACCGCACATAAAACCTGATTTCATTGGTTGCTAGGTGCTGTGTTATAATAACCGATCCGTATGCGCGTATCTTTGTGGACTCACCCTGTATATTTTTTATGTTGTCTGATTGTGTTCACTGACATTTACATGTTAAAGTTTTGGATGACATTAACTGTTTAAAAAATAAAGAATTAAAACTATATTGCGCCTGCCATCAACCGCATTTCATCCTCATACATTTTTGGTATTATCTTGAAATACCCAGGATTCTTGAAGTACATCCTACCGTATACGTATCCTTAAAGCCAATGAGAGTATTGTTTGATATGTGCTTGAATATCACTTATATATCATTGTGGCGACAAACCGATATGACAACATTGCAAAAACTAAACACTCCTATTATGGAGACCTGAAGGTACACACAGCTCATCTTTCAATATTAGTGGCTACTCATACACTCTGTTCACAAATGTAGGTTGTTATGACACCCGTAGCCACAATATAATTTAGCTGTTTTTAATTGTTAAACGGAGTGTATCCCGTTTTTATTGATACCAGACGACTACGCAAGCACTGTAGATGTTCAGGAGAAATTTCATCGATATCGCCACAATTGAGGACTATTCACGCGTCGCCACAAGAGCCTAGGCGCCTGTATGTGTGTGTGTGTGTGTGTGTGTGAACACTTATGACGAAAGTAGTCAAGTTGCTGGCTTAAATACAGTGAAATCTGACAAAAAAATGCTATTTATCACTAATAAGGAATCATACGATACTATTCTAGAAACAAACATGTTGTGCAGCAAAATGTTATTTTCCTTGATATGGAGAATGGCGACAATGACCTCTGACCTCTGACCTTAGACATCATGTAATTATAGAATCATACGATTGTTTGTTTGATGGAAAACTATCTTATATTTAATGGAAGCAAACAGTCAGCTTGCAATTGATATGGATGTTTGTTTTTTTCGTAGAAGATCTGTATAAATTGCTAGTGTGTGTAAGTAGTTAGTATCAGAGTTACAAGTTTTGGTGATCAAGACGTATAATGGCAACAACACCAACAACTCTCATCGTCTTCGCGGAAGATCCTGTGAATTTACCAATTAATGACCTGTTATTGGTCATGAAGGAATTGTTTCAGTAAGTAACTTTATATATTTCTCTTTTCTTCTCTCTCTCTCTCAATACTGATTTGCTTTTGCTATTGTGTCATTATTGTTGTGTGTTATCTTTCCAATTCCTTATTCTAGGAGACTTTTTTTATTTATTATGTCTTTTTTTTTCAACAGTGCCTAGCATACATATTTAGATACGTATTAACAATCAACCTAAAACTAGTATTCCTAATGTGTTTTTCACCGGTTTTTGGTAATGTCACTTACCTTGGTAGTGTATGGATGCAGTTCTATTAATCTTTTTTTTTTCTTCTTCAGATACGGTGTGAGGGAGATCAAAGCGAGCGGTGACAAAGTCTTCGTAAAATTAACATACTCACCAAGAGCAGCAACATTAAAATGAAAATTCGGTTTGCTGCCCATCAAATATTTGAGGACCAAATTAGATAAGAACGCGGAATTCCAGGTATTGGAAAGAATCGTAAAAAAATATCGATTCAATTTGTTGGACGAACAGTTGGAAGACATCAATCGACAATCTATACAAGATCGACCTGGAACGAGTAGTCTTGGTGGCAGTGGTGGTGGTGTTGGTGGTAAGAAGAGAAAGTTGTATCTGGAACCACCAGTGCTACAAAATGTGGTAGATGATGATGGTGATGATGATGATGATGAGCAGGAGGAGAAGGAGCCTACGCAAAAGGTTAGGAAACCACCACCTCCACCACCACCACCACCAGCAGCAGCATCTACAACAGTCACAGGCGGCAATGATAACGATGACAATGATGATGATGATGATGATGATGACACATTGTTATTGTCACAAAACATATTTTAAAATTAAAAAGTGATTTCTCCACAAGTAATGTTTCATTTACATACTCTCTCTTTACATGCTGTCAATACAAGATCAACATCTTTTATCAAAAAACTTTTACAGTACTATTTAATGGATTATATTTTACAAGACGATCATGTAATATCAAACAAAAGGCAGTAGTATTTGGTGGTATATTTACGGTAGTTTCAAATTCCAATATAATATCAACAGAGCCCGATTTTAATGTCTCATTTTGCCTGCTGCAGTCAATAACAAAAAGTGGGGTTGCATCAATGAAAGTTTTCAAGTTTTGTCATGGCTCACTGGAATTTCTATAATAATAGGACTGCTGAAAGCGCACATACATTTCATACAAGATACTAAAATAATTTCTGCTCATATTGAAAGTTACATTGTCATATGGATAAATTTCAGAATTCAAAAATAATTTGATATCGCTCAGGTTACAGTGATCAAAGTGACTCAAGTTCTTAGTCAGCTGTCCTTTCCGATCAGTCTGAAAAGCAACAATAACGAAACGTGGCTTTTCCAATTGATTAGTCGCCTTGACGTTCCATGTATGTTTATTTGTTGTAAAATGGGGTACTCATGCAACTCCCAACTCCTGAACGCTAGTTGTAAGTCACTTCCTTTCTCTATGTACTTCGTGAGGTGTAGTTTTTCAGTATCACATACTTGGATGTGTGGAATTCTCCATAGTAATCTGTACAAATCTAAATGAGGTTTCTCGCCAGGTGTTGTCGTTACAATTGCATTAACATCTGTGGAGCTTCTTATAAGGACCAATTCCTGTCTGATGTTGATTAGTACCTTTTTAAAGTCTTCAAAAAACCCCATTAAATTTTTCAGTGGAATAGTTACACTGAAATAACCTTCACTGTTTCGTATTTCGGGCAATTCTTGATGATTCCAGCCTGCATGTTGGTAACTATTACCTTCATTGTTTATGAAAGATACCAGTCCTTTAATGATAGTTGTTATACCAGGATTGCGAACTCTATCAACAACTATACCTCCAATTTCATATCGCAATTCATCAAATAAAAATGATACAAAATTATTTATGAGGCGTAATGTTGGTGACCATTTCTTCTCCTTTGCCTCTACTAATCTTCCTTCAATGTACAGTGAGCTATTACAAGGTAGTGTATAGATATCTTGTGTTTGTATTGGTATTCTTATTTCATCTGAATTATTGAAAGTTGTATTAGCGTATGGTGGATGGCTTGACGTTCCATGTATGTTTATTTGTCTGTTGTAAAATGGGGTACTCATGCAACTCCCAACTCCTGAACGCTAGTTGTAAGTCACTTCCTTTCTCTATGTACTTCGTGAGGTGTATTTTTTCAGTATCACATACTTGGATGTGTGGAATTCTCCATAGTATTCTGTACAAATCTAAATGAGGTTTCTCGCCAGGTGTTGTCGTTACAATTGCATTAACATCTGTGGAGCTTCTTATAAGGACCAATTCCTGTCTGATGTTGATTAGTACTTTTTTAAAGTCTTCAAAAAACCCCATTAAATTTTTCAGTGGAATAGTTACACTGAAATAACCTTCACTGTTTCGTATTTCGGGTAATTCTTGATGATTCCAGCCTGCATGTTGGTAACTATTACCTTCATTGTTTGTGAAAGATACCAGTCCTTTAATGGTGGTTGTTATACCAGGATTGCGAACTCTATCAACAACTATACCTCCAATTTCATATCGCAATTCATCAAATAAAAATGATACAAAATTATTTACGAGGCGTAATGTTGGTGACTATTTCTTCTCCTTTGCCTCTACTAATCTTCCTTCAATGTACGTACAGTGAGCTATTACAAGGTAGTGTATAGATATCTTGTGTTTGTATTGGTATTCTTATTTCATCTGAATTATTGAAAGTTGTATTAGCGTATGGTGGATGGCTATGCATTTCACAATTGGTAATAGAATTATCCATTAAAATATTTTCTCCTATGTTGAGAATATTGAAGCTCATCTTTTTTGTTTGTTTGTTTTATCAAACAGCTACACTTGAGATTAACAAATAACTTTTGTAGTTCAGAGTAGAGTGCTAATTTTATGCGTAGTATCAATCCAGCAGTGCTGGTCTTGTTGCTGCTGCTGCTGCTGCTATTACTATCACTATTGATCGTTTGTTCTTGATATGCGTCCGCCACACTTATACAATCACCTTAATCATCATCATCATGTTCATCTGGTTGAATCTTCCGTTTTCGGTTATGTTGGTTCCATGGAGACGGAATTACGTCACTCATATCTAATTTACGTTGTTTGTTTTCCTTTACTTCATCATCAGATTCCCTTTTACGTTTTGTACTGCATTTTTTCTCGGAAATTATAACCGGATCATCCAAATCTATTTTTCTTTTTTTCATTTGTTCAGCATTCAATGAAGTAGTAGTAGTAGTGACTGAATCCAGTTTTCTCTTTTTTGGTTTGTTCTTTTGCTCTTCTGTTATATAAGTGTCCATGTATTCAATTGTAGCTTTTGGTTTTTTCTTCTCTGGATTTTTTCTTTTATGTCCTCTAAATCAGACTTTGGTTTTCGTCCACGCTTAACTTTCGATGTTTCATGTTTTATGTCAGAGTTTTTTTTTTGCTTTCACGTTTCTTGATTTCTCTTACTTTTTGCACTTTTCTCTCACTAAATATATATTTTTTTCCTTATCTTTCAGGTGTATATCTTTTTGACATGACTGTTCAGTTTGTAGAATTTGTACAGAGTCTTGAACAAGTTTTTGAGACCCCTGTAATTCTTTCGCTAATTTATGTAATTTCTTCAAACAATTGTTTATATTACGTTTTTTGTGCCCTTCATAGGTTTCTTTTAAGCCCATTCCAAGTTTTACTTTAGCTTTCATGGCACCTGCTACAGCTAATGCGGCAGCCTTCTCTTTCCAAGACGAATCACTTGCACGAAACCTATTCATTGCCTGTTTTGCTAGCACCTTATCAGCCAAGTGACGATTACTCAGACCTTTTTCTTTTGAGTAAAATATATCGTGTTGTTTACAAGCTTCATCCAATCCGTTCACACCTGGGTCATTTCTGGCTAACCTTTCATCAAGCTTAGTGCCAGGACCACAGTAATTGTACGTTGGGATGTATAATTCTACAGGTAAATTATTTATAGCACCATAGTACTTCATAGCACATGAGTAGTAGCAACTGGAATGGTGAGTTGCTTAATGCTGTTGTTGATTGATACGCTGCTAGTGATTAGTGGTGTTCGTCCAATAAGTAATGCCTTCATATATTTGCGTTTGATGCTGGAAAAATACTTTGTTCACCATACAAGTGACTCCTCAATACACCAACATAAGACAAAGAAAAATGCAATATTGTTCGGTTTGTGACCGGTTGACAATTTGGCTGTTAAATGAAGAATAATAACATTCATCACCCTCCCCTTTCCGTATAGTATAAAAAAGAAAAATCAGATGAAGGTATCATTCTAAGGAAGAACACCGCGATGAACTGTCTGGATTTAGTTGCTGTTTTAGTGATTCCTTTTTTTACACTAGCAACGTGTTATCAAAATGAACCAGTTGTAGTTGCAGATCAGATATTCAACATTGAAGACGGAGTTTTCTATCTGTATGAATTACGTAATTATGGAATCACGGAATTAAAGTCGTATCCAGCATTCTATTACTCAGGAAGAGAATTATCCATAGGCACAGAAATTAAAACTCACAACAATCAAACAATTGGATATGTAATTGGACAAGATCTGAACTATTATCCAGTCACAATGAAGCGAAAAGGCACAATTATGTACTGTGGACAATACAATATAAGGCAGTTGCTACGACAGGGATACGTTATTTTCCAAAGAAAAACATACTCTACCAACAGTTTTAAACATACATTCAAGCATTTCGACACTTCAGATATACATTGCTTTCTATATGATTGAATACGTTAAGATTCATACTATTTTTTTTTCAACTCAAATACAATATCACACTACCGCTGTCGTTTCATTTCTTCCCTCGCACATATCTCATGACATGAACGATGGTCGTCGTCGTCGTCGTCGTCGACCATCGTCATCGGTCGCAATTAGGTCAGGCTAAGCTAGGCTAGGCTAGGCTAGGCGAGGCTCCTCTCATGCATATGTATCCGTACAAATTTCTTACTACCTACCAAAGATAGGCTATAGGCGTGATACTACTCTCTCATGCATAATTATATATATCACGATTACACACCATTTCTGCGGGTCACATGGTATTATGCCTTTTTGGCATACGTGACGTCATGGGGGTGGGTCACGTGTCTGTCACGTGGTCTTTGGACATTTCTGACCTGTTTGGGAGGGGTGGGCTGGGGTGGCTGGGGTGGCGGCTGAGGCAGGTTGGCAGAGTGAGTTAGAACCGATGTTGTTTAACTACTTTTGGAGCTCCGAGCCTCAATATCGAACTCGCACGCCTCGGCGAAATATCGTACGTGTTCCTGGCCCGAAGGGTAATGCCAAAAATGTATCAACAGAGTTAGAAGCATGGAAGTTGTTCGTCAGCGATGATGTAATAAACAAGATTGTTTTGTATACAAATATGGAGATTGGGAGACAAAAAAACAACTACAGTTAAGATTGTGGATATATCAATAACACAGATGACACGGAAATTTTAGCCTTAATAGGTCTGCTTTATATATCAGGATGCCGTAAAGACAATCACTTAACTACTGCTGAAATGTGGTCAAAATATGGACTAGAGATATATCGATGTATTATAAGTGAAACAAGATTTAGATTTCTTATTTCATGTCTCAGATTTGACGATAAGACAGTAAGAAACCGCGACGATAAATTTTCACCTATCCGCAATTTATGGGAGATCTTTATATCTCGATGTACTCAACACTATACTCCTCATAGTTACTGCACGGTTGATGAACAGTTACTAGGATTTCGCGGCAATTGTCCCTTTAGAATCTACATTTCCTCAAAACCAGATAAATATGGTCTAAAGATTGTGACAATGTGCGATTCGTGCACTTTTTATATGATATCTGCTATACCATATATTGGCAAAGAGCACCGGCCAAATAGAGAACCGCTCCCAGATTACTATGTAAAAAAGTTATCAGAGTCTATTCACGGAACAGGACGTAACTTAACAATGGATAACTGGTTCACTTCTGTTCCATTAGCCGACAAAATGCTTTCGGATTTTAATTTAGCAGTTGTGGGAACTCTTCGTAAAAACAAAAGGGAAGTTCCCCCATATTTTCTTCCAAACAAAAAAAAAAGAAGTGAATACATCCCAATTTGCATTCGATAATGAAAAAACTTTAGTATCGTTTACTCCTAAAAAATCTAAATAGGTACTTTTACTATCTACAATGCATACTGGTAAAGTAGTAGATGAAAATCTGAAGCCCGAGATTATAAATTTTTACAATTCAACCAAAGGAGGAGTCGACACCTTCGACCAAATGGTTCATGCTAGTTCCGTTTCTCGCAAAACACGTAGATGGCCACTGCGCTTTTTTTATGGAATGCTGGACCAAGCAGGGGTTAACTCTAATACAATTTTCCAAATTGCTAAGCAGGACAGACAAAAAAGCGTCAGAAGAAAATATTTATTCGAACTTGGGTTGCAACTTTCAAGACCCCATATGGAGCGGCGTTTAACAAAACCTCTACCCCGAAGTTTAACATCTTCCATAAAAAATATTCTAGGCATGGAACTAGAGAAGACAGTTGATCAACCTCCAACTAAACTACAGAAACAAATGCGCTGCACTGTCTGCCCAAGGGCCAACGATCGGAAGACAAAAACTGCATGTGCCAAATGTTTTAAGGCCGATCTTTAATTGAAATCGAATCTCTAAAGTTTATATTTTGTTTGGCAATTTTACTGCCAATTAACATTAATAATTCCTCGAAATCAGTGCTACACATTCTTACAAAATTCTGAAACGATGAGCGTAACTCTCCATTTAATCCTATGTCATCCACTAAAAGTTCTTTCATTAATTGAGTAGCGCCATCACTTTCTCGCCTGGATAGAAATGAACTCACCCAATATCTGTGTCGTCGTTTCTTTCTAAAAACAAAGCCATTATTAAAAATGTATTGCATTATACTAGGTATATGCCTATACAAGTTATGTCCATGCTCACCCTGTACATTATATAAAATTATAATTTACTTAGTAGGCACTTGATTTCTCACGAGCAATGACGCGGCGCTCAAGAATGTTATCTCGCGCCTTGCTAGTTCTCATGTTAACATCGTTTTCTTTATCATATCATATTTCTTGTATACCATGCTAGATTCATATGTTAGGAAATCTCGTCACTTTTGGTTTGACCGTCTTGTTTTACGTACCTACGTGACAAGGTTTCTCTAGAAGTCACTCTGTACCGATTTTGGAAATAAAGTTTTTTTTTAAAACATCAATCTCGGTATCAGTAATTTAACTGGGGGCTCAACCGGGATCCCTCAGCGTGTCGCGAAACGTGAAACGTGTTCCTTCGGCGTCCGAATTCGAGGCAATCGATCAGATTATCGGCAAGCCGAAATCACCAGTTAAACGAAAAGGCACGCGAACTTTCAATGTTCTTGGAGGGATCCTAGCCAGTAATAAGCAACCGAGTGAAGGTACTGAGGACCATTAGCACTGGGCCACGGCCTGAAGTTCCAGAACTCCCAAAAAGTTAGTAGTAAGTCCGGCACTACTAGGAGGGTGTGCAGCAACTGTAGCAGTACAGCCAGTCTACTGTAGAAGCTAGTGGAGCCGAAACAGAGAAAAAGAAGAAGACAGAAAACCGCGCCTTTCATGGATTTTCAGTGTGTGATCTTGTTACTGTAAGTTTTTGAACATTTTTGTTGCTAATTTGAAACATTTCAGTGTCGCTTTTTCATAGACAATTAATACCTATTTAGTGAATATTTCTATTTCTATATTATATATTATCTTATTTTTGTAATTTCTGTGATATTGGCTATTGAAGTTTTGGTGGCTCTAATAATTTTATATGCCTTTTTATCATTCTGATAGCGAATCGGATCAATCAGATTCAGAAAGACGTCGTGAATTTGCTCTTGATTCACCAGTCATGACTTCGGAAATTTCTAATCTAGAGTTGTCTCTTGCTAAAGATATTGTGCCTGATTATTTTGGTGGCACCAAGGATCTTTTAGACTTTATAACGAAAGGGGATCAATTTATACAGCTACTTAAAAAAACAGATCCCAATTGTGTGTTCAACAAGCTACTTCTTCATAATATTATTGCAAAAATTAAAGGTGAGGCTAGGGATTTGTTGAATAACAGTTCTTGGGTTACCTGGAAAGACGTCAAAGATATACTTATTAACAGATTCGGAGATAGAAGGAACGAGTCATGCTTAGCTTACGAACTCTCTCGCATGCACCAGCTTAATAAAGAATCGTATCAACAATATTACGATCGAATTAACGAACAGTTGCAAAAAATCTTGCAACAGGTAAAACTGAATTCGTCCCCGGAGTTATTTCAAATTAAATCCGACATGTACAACGATCAGGCCTTAAAACGATTTATTTTTGGTCTAAAGGATCAGTATGGGAATATTTTCGCTCATTCGCATGTAGGTACGTTACCCGATGCGTTACATAAAATCCAGGAAATGGAAAGTTTCTGGTATGAACGTTCTCTAACAAATTTCATGAGAGATAAGGACGAACCCCAACGAAAAAATAGCATTCTTCCCAAATCTCTACCAAACCACAAAGATAATACCTTCAATAATAACTTTCAAAATCAATTTAGGCCACAATTCCAAATGTCTCCACCCAGAATTGGCCCACCGAGACCAAATAGTTTACCTCCCAGACCAAATTATGGTACGAGACCATTTCCGTATACAACTCAACCACAGTTAATGCCAAATCGTTCCCAAAATTCAAATCAACAAATTTCCAGAAATCCCCAACCAAATAGGCCAACGCCTATGTCTGTAGATGGTAGTAGTTATCGTCCAAACACTTCTGTAAGGCAGTCATATCGTCCCAATTTCTTTCAACAAACAGGCAGGCCAAATGTGATTGTGAAAGAGCTCCATAATCAGGAGACTGAAGGCACTGAATCTCACGATCAATGCGACAATGATTATTTTTCTGAAACCGCTTATGGCTACCAACAAGATAATGATTACTTGGATAGTGGAGTAGTTACTTTTGAGAATGATGATGCACAGGCTGAAAATTTTCCTATAGCGGCCTCGGAAATGAATCAGTCGACTTAAATAATATTTACAAGCTCTCAAGGCTCCCCTATATAGTCCTCCCAAAATTAGGTCTTAAAATATTAGTAGACACGGGAGCTACGTCAAATATCATGAATCCTGATATTGCAAATACGTATTTTTCCGAATTTCTATTTGATCAAAGTTTTGAGGTAAAATCGCTAAATACAATTTCCCATGGTACACAAAATGTCCGGTACCCAATCTTGAACGAATTTGGTATAAATAAAGTTCTAAATTTTAAAGTAGTTGATTGGCATGATAAGTTTGATCTTCTGCTAGGCACAGATGATCTTCAAAAGTTAGGAGCGAAAATTGATTATACAAATCAAACAGTTCAACTAAGAAATCGATGTATCCCATTCGTTATCGAAAGGGCTACGCCTATCAAACCTACTCGCCTCGAATATATCAATCATATCACTATACCAGTTAAAATAGAAAATGGTCCTGTTGTTATACCGGAATTTGAAATAAATGGTATCATTTTTCCCGATTGCATAGCCACGGCTTATAATTCTCATGTTACGTTACCAATTCCTATAGAAAATACCACTCCAGAAGAGATATGTTGCATAGAACCTATGGACGTAGATTCTTTACTTGAATACAACATTAAAAAACCTGATAACCAAGAAAATACTTCCAATATTGCACAATTACTGCGTACTGAACACCTTACACCTAGTGAAAAACAAAAAATTCTCGAACTCTGTCAAAAGTATAAGAATATATTTCATTGCGAAGGTACAGATTTGACCTGTACTCACCACGTCAAGCACAAAATCCGAACAACGGATAAAATACCGATTTATCAGAAACCATTTAGATACCCTCCTGTTCTTCAAGAAGAAATCAACAAACAGGTACAAAAATTGATTGATAACAAAATCGTGCGCCCCAGTATTAGTCCATACTCCTCTCAGGTGTGGATAGTCCCAAAGCGTTTAGATGCATCTGGTCAACGTAAGTGGCGTCTAGTTATCGACTATCGAAAACTGAATTCAAAAACTGTGGAAGATAAATATCCACTTCCCAGAATTGACGAAATATTAGACAATCTTGGCAAATGCTCCTTTTTTTCGACACTCGATCTCTCTCAAGGATTTCACCAAATATAGATGGACCCTGAATCCATCGAGAAAACAGCCTTTACTGTGAACAATCAGCACCTTGATTACGTCCGGATGCCCTTTGGCTTGCGAAATGCACCGGCCACATTTCAGCGTTTAATGGATGATGTCCTCCGTGATCAGTTGTATAAAAGTTGTATTGTTTATATGGATGATATTTTGGTATATTCAAAATCACTCGAACAGCACATTCAACATTTAGAGTTTGTATTTAAAAAATTGAAACAATTTAATTTAAAGGTACAGTTGGATAAAACGGAATTTCTTCGCAAGGAAGTACCGTTCTTAGGACATGTAATTACCGAACAAGGCATTAAGCCAAATCCAGACAAAATTAAGGCAATTACAGAATTTCCTATTCCAAAGACCACAAAACAAATTAAAGGGTTTTTAGGTCTCACCGGATTCTATCGAAAATTTATTAAAGATTACTCTCGAGTTGCACAACCAATGACCAGAATGTTAAAAAAGGGTGCCATATTAGATATAACGAATAGGGAATATATCCAGGCATTCGAAAAACTAAAAGAATTAGTCACAAACTCTCCAGTCTTGATTTATCCAGACTTTACGCAGCCTTTTAAACTAACGACTGATAGCAGTAGTGTTGCGATTGGTTCCGTTCTTTCCCAAAAAGACCGCCCCGTCGCATTTTATTCTCGCACATTGAATAATGCTGAAAGGAACTATAGCGCTACCGAGAGAGAGTTACTTGCGATAGTAGATTCCGTGAAACATTTTCGACCTTATTTGTATGGCAAAAAATTTGTAATCGAAACTGACTGCAAACCATTAACTTGGCTCTTTAATTTGAAAGACCCTGTATCCAGGCTGGCACGTTGGAAGGTCCGCTTAGAAGAATACGATTATGATATACTTTATAAGAGAGGTAAGGAAAACTGTGTTGCTGATGCCTTATCAAGAGCGGAACTTAACGCTGTAGATGATCAAATACCCTCATCGTCTAAGGCAAATCCTCGTTATCTTCAGATTCCTTTGGTAAGAGAGTGTCTCGAAAATAAACGTGAAAATAATCCAACTTCTGTACAAGGAGAAGTAGAAGAAAACTCTGATGAGTCATCTTCTTATAATCCTTCGAGATCGGGAACCATAGATAATAGCAATTATGAACACCCTATAAATTTACTTCCATTTTCGGAACATCCATTGAACTATTTTAAATGTCAATTTGAATTCAAAATTTTAGGTAATTATAAAATCACCAGACAGGAGATCTTCAAAAATAAATTTAGATTGTACGTCACACTTTCCTCTGATAACATACATTCTCAGATATCTCGAACACTTATCGAGTATGTAGATCCAAAAAATACATACGGTATTTTCTGTCATAATGAGACTTTGAAACCAATTATTACTCAAATAGTACGCTCCTTATTTGACCCTGAAGTTCACCTAGTTTTCACGAATAAACTCCTTTTGGATATTACCGACGAAGAGGAACAAACGAGACTAGTCAAGGATTATCACTCTAAGAATCATAACGGTATTCAAGAAACACTAAAAACATTTCAGTTAAAATACTATTGGCCCAACATGAAAAATTTTATAAATGCGTTCATTAATTCATGCGAAACTTGCAATCTGGCTAAGTATGATAGAAACCCTTACAAACCACCATATGAAGTGCCATTTATTGCGAAATATCCTTTTGAAGTCGTTCACATTGACACATTCAAGATCGATGGCAATAAGTTTTTTACTATTTTAGATTTATTTTCTAAGTACGGCCAGGCGTACCATATTACGGATGAGAATTCAATAACTTTGCTTGAAACAATACGTTACTTTATTAGTCATCACGGAATCCCTGTTAAAATTACGTGTGATAACGGAGCTGGATTTACATCCAAAACTTTCAAAGAATTTTGCGAGATACATAAAATCAAGGATCATTTTACTACTCCCGAAAATCCCTCATCTAATTCTCCCGTTGAGAGATTTCATAGTACTCTTGAAGAAAAATTAATTGCATTAAAACTTCAAAATACAAAAACGGACATAAAGGAGCTCATGTTAACTGCGATTCTAAATTATAATCAAAGTGTACATAGTTCTACAAATTTTTCTCCACACTCCCTTCTTTATGCTCCATTCAACAGAACAAATATAACGAGCATTGAATTGAGCAAGGACATCTACGAACAGTACAATCAAAAACGCATTGATGAGCTTAAATTATTATATCAGTCGGTAAGTGATAAATCTAAGGATAAGGCAGAAGAGGTACTTAATAAGAAAAATGAAAATCGCTTCGAACAGCCGGAAATTCCAAAGGAAACTACTGTTTTTGTTAAGTCCAGACAACGAACCACAAAAATCAATCCAAAACAGGTAAAAGCCCGAGTTAAGAAACAAGAAGGCAATACTTTACAATTACAAACTATGGGTAAACAGCCGGTTCTCACCAGAAGGAACTTGCGTCAGATCAAAAGAGTTAAAAAGGTTTTTTCTCCGCAGGACAACTCTATGGTCGCAGAGTCTACAGCTGAGGCTTCATCAAGTTCCAACTAATAATGGTTTCTATTCGGAACCAATAGGTGATGCGAAACTGATAAGCCATTATCATACGTTTATTTTTAGTCATAATCTCAGCTTAATAGCTGATGTTATTAATAAGGTAGAAGTTAGTTATAGAGCCTTAATAAACTATTCTGACGATACAAATCTTAAACCGGTACTAAAGGACTTGAATAAAAATATCATTAACGTAAAAGCAGAATATTCAAAATTATCGCATTACCATTCATATAGTAGGAAACGTCGAGCTATTATTAACGGATTGGGAAGCATTATAAGGTATGTGACGGGTAACTTAGATCAGGACGATCTTACAGAAATCAACGATAAATTTATATCATTAAGAGACAAAGAGAACGAACTCATAGTGGCTATTAACAATCAAAAAGCATTCGCTCAGCTCATTTCACAAAAATTTGAGAGACACATGAAACTCATTCAAAATAATGTACAATCGCTATCAGAAACTGTCAAGAAAGCAATTTATGAATACGAGTATGAAACTTTAATTTTTAGACTACTTATTTCTCTACGAGAAATCTCTGATTACCTCGGACTGATCCAAAGCACAATATCCCTATCACAGAAACATATGACCAATGTAGCTAATTTTAATGTTAAGGAACTGATTCATATTGAAGAATATCTCAAATCTGTTTATTCTAAGAAAAATTTGGTTCTCTTAGATGAAACTCATCCTTTCGAAGTACTTAGCCTGAGTAGAAGTAGTATTATTTATACAGATGAAATAATTTTATGCGCAGTTGAGTTACCTATCTTGGAATCTACCAAATATAAATTATCAAAGTTATATCCCTTGTTAAACAGTAACACCATGTTAGTACTATTCCAACATGAATATTTTTTGTATAACGATGTATCGATTAAAAGTTGTCCTAAGCAATGTAAAAGATCCATGAATCGATTTATTTGTGAAACTTCGACTAATCAAAAATGTACGCCTCGATCAATTGATCAATGTAGCATTGTACAGGCTAAAAACTTTTTAAGCTTAACATATTTGCTCGAGAGTGATGAGGCAGTATTATTTTCTAGCAACATCAGAATCACTGTTTTCGAAAAATGCGATGGCGAAATCAAGCCTTTTAATCTAATTGGTAATTATATTTTAAGTAGTAACTGCACACTGGTTATAAATGATGTATCATATGTTCTTCATAGCACTGTTATTCCAACAGAGCCCTTGGATTTCAATATTTCTGACTTTACATTAAAGCCAACACACACGATAGATACTTTCCATATTACTAGTAACGATTTTTCTGATATCAAGGAAAATTTAGATAAAATGAAAGAGGTTGCACCAGTTAAGTTTAACAACTATCGTTCTCATGTCAATAGTTCTCTTATAATAGGGATAGTCGTTACGATATTAATTATACTTGTATTAAAATCACGTTTGTGTAAAAGGCAAAAATTATCTCAAAAGAAAAATGAAGTTGAGTCTGATAAGAACGAGGACGTTCTAAGAGTTTAAGGAGGGAGGAGTTATGTCCATGCTCACCCTGTACATTATATAAAATTATAATTTACTTAGTAGGCACTTGATTTCTCACGAGCAATGACGCGGCGCTCAAGAATGTTATCTTGCGCCTTGCTAGTTCTCATGTTAACATCGTTTTCTTTATCATATCATATTTCTTGTATACCATGCTAGATTCATATGTTAGGAAATCTCGTCACTTTTGGTTTGACCGTCTTGTTTTACGTACCTACGTGACAAGGTTTCTCTAGAAGTCACTCTGTACCGATTTTGGAAATAAAGTTTTTTTTTAAAACATCAATCTCGGTATCAGTAATTTAACTTACATACCTCTTTTCCAAATTTCGCAAATAAAACCAACCAGAAGCAAGAATAAAAAATCTTCATCCCTAACCATAGTTATTTCTAATCACACTTCACAGTCTCTTTAAAGGCAACAACTAGAAACAAGACTACAACAAAAACAAAATTTCCACTGAATCGAAGTGTTTTTGGTGGAAACAGAGTTTTAAATTTTGTTGATGTTTTGTCGATAGTTGCGTTTTTGTTTTTTATAAATAAAACAGCAACTTGCAACTGTCTGTTTAGTGGAAAACCGGCATAACAGCCAAGTGGTTGCAACAGTGGTTACAGTTACGCGTACGTCTGGTTGCATACACAAAACAAGTTACTTAACCTTATACTCTCCTCAAGGAGGTGACACTCATATGAGCAAATAGGAAACTAAGCACTACTATGGGTGCACAATATGACAACCATGTCACAAATTCCAAAAATTGTCTGATTGGTCAGATTTAAATTTCCGGAAGGCTTCTTTATGGCGCTGTACAAGGGGATGAAACTCATGAACGAATGGGAAACAAAGCAGTGTTGTGGGTGCACAATATGACAATCATGTTGTACCCTCAAAAAATGTGCGGCTTATTCACAACTGACGTTGTCTGATTGGTCAGATTCAAATTTCTGGTAGATTTTTTCCTATAGCTGTGTGCTTTGCAAAAATAACCTTACTTCGCAAGCCATTTTCATTTCTTCTAACATAAACATTTCATTTTGATTGAATAACGTCCCTATTATGTAGATATAATAATATAGATAGGCTTCTGGAAATGCTGAGGAAGATCAGAAATGCAGCGGTTACTCATTTGAGAAGTGTAACATTTGAAGATCATACCTGTTGAAATCTCCGTATAACTTTTTGAACAGAAGAGTTTAGCCGCCGGTGTCAACCCCTGAGATCCTGAGAATTATCAGAAGTTCGGAGATTACTTGTGATCTAACCAAAAGGCACAGCTCTGAAGGAGATTTGCAAAAAATATTTGTAAGTTTTTATATGGCTCAATAACCAGTGATGATTTATACTGCTTTTTGTCGAAAACAGTTTCCATACTTCATTTCAAATCATCCATTCTTAGAGCGGCAGGGTTGATATGCAAAGCTCACTATAATTTCAATGGCATCCAATCCATATGTTATTGAACAATAACATGGATGCCCACAGGACAATGTGAGATGGGCTATGCTCTCTTTTGTAAATCCACCTGAACTTTAAATACTCCAGTATAACAGCAACTTGATATAGATATTTTGCTAAACTATGATATATTATTATTTTGGGAAAAGAACATTAAGTTTCAGATCATTATTTGAAAAGAACTTCAAACATTCAGACGTCTTGTAAACTAAGCAACCTGGACAAATCAACTGTTAATTCATAAAAATGATGGAACATCAGATTGTATGAAATTTTTTTCTAATCAATAAGGGTACATCTTTATAACATAGCTTTCTGAAAAATCAGAGAACTACAGGGTGATTCTTAATGGTTGGGGGCAATCAATCTGCCCATTGATAATTTTGTGCAAGAAAAGTAAGGCAAATTCCAAGCTGAATCTTTCAAGAGAAGTCATACCCTTCTAATGTGTTATATAAAAAAGACCAGTGTTATCATCAAAGATACCCCTCATATTTCGAAATTTGATATTAAAAATATTATATACTCTGTATATTTCCAACTGAATATTTAAAGCATGGAGGTCTTTTCTACATTTTTTGCAGTTATAACTTGGCGCCAAGTTAGAACAGCAATTTGTTTATATTACATAACCTTCGTTATGTGCACCAGTATAATTTTTATGTTGAATAACTGTTAATAATGCTTTAATATAACTATACTATTAAAATCTATATTGTTTACATATGATGAGTGTTAATAAAATATGTAGACATACTTTAACCATCGAATCCTTGGTCAATTTAAAAACGAAATTTCCATATGAACATGGACAGCTTTGTTTTCAACCTAAAGCATATTAGCACTAAAAGAAATATTGATGTTCTATGAAATTATAAAAGAATGGAACATATTTGGTGTGGTGAATACCACATGATTACAGTTGTTTTCAAATCCTCCACGTACGTAGATACGGATAATGTTATCCAGTGTTTTTTGAAAAAATAGCATGACAATGATTTGTTTTAATCTCAATACTTTTCATATAATGTCATTTGGGAATTAACTTTCAGAAACATAATTTTTCTTTTCATTATGTTTTTTCTAGGTTAGAAAAACCTATGACATTGACTTAACATCACAAAACAAAAAACATTTACACTGAAAAAGGAACAGTCAGTCCCGTGCTGTCCATAGGCGAACACGATTGATTTATGGCAGTCAAGCGCTATTTTTTTTGGCACATCACGTGACTGCCAGATATATATGCAACGTTGCCGGCTCCTCACATAAATCTGAGTTTATTATACAATTTTATAGAGGACATTAATGCTGTATGCTAGATTTTATAACGCCATCTCTGTTATTAACAACGACAGATGCGACGTTACCGGCTCCTCACATAAATCTGAGTATGTTATACAATTTTATAGAAGGTATTTTTAATGATATATGGAAGATGTTAACTGACAATTGATAACTCACAACAGATAATGTCAGATGTCAGATACCAGGCACCAGATAACAGATAACAGATCAAAGATGATAAAGGATAGAAAATCATTAGAGATAGAGATAAAGTATATCATTAACATTGCATTAGCATACCAGCAACTGCACTACGTGAGGTTTTAAATAAAGACATCAACATACAATATTTTGCATAGCGTTAGCATGCCAGCAACTGCGCTAGTCGACTATATTAAGCGGTGATCGATTGTTTTTTCTTAAAAGGTCACGTGACGTTAGAGTCAGGCCGTGCGACGTCGACGCGGTTTTCGCGGTTTTTTAGGAGGTTCGCGAAACGTTCGGAAGGAAAGAGGTACCGTTTCGGAAAGTAGAAACTCGGCGCTTTACGGGCGGGCGAGAGCCGTCGCGGCGAGAGGAACGGATCGGATCGAAAACGGCCGGTAAAGTCGAAAAATCGGCCGTTTTTCGGACGGTACGCGGCGTTATTTCAGACTCGTTTCGCCGTTTATCGAAATATCGACTCGAGATCGGTCTCGTTCGATAGCTAAACGACGGGCGCACACTTTAGCGCGGAACTGATCGCGGTCCGCGTCTTAGTTTTTTTTTAAGAAAATGTTAAAGAAAACGCGAGAAAAACGGCAAGTCGCGGTAAAAACTTCGATATCTCCTTTACGCCGAAGAAAAAAGAAATTTCGCACGCCGCGTTTCGTACATCTCGACTAGCGCTACGAATTACGCGGAGAGACTTTTTTCCGTTTACGGCACCCGTTTCGAATAAACGAACCTCGAACGTCGTCAAGAATGACTTTTTTGCTTATGAAACGCGCTTATCGCCGTCCACGGTCTATCTCCTCCGAAGATAACGAAGATACGGACCTGGCGACTGTCGCATAAGAAAGCCCGTACTTCGAATACGGGATCGCAATCTTATCCGTTTCTCTATTCGTTTACGTTGAAAAGTTTCGATTTTTTAAAAATTCCTCGACAATACGCTACATTTCGAAGCGTGAAAAAGTCACTTTGTCATCCGGCTCTATCCTCGCTTATTACTATGGTACGTGAGCGACTAAAAATTATACAGCTATCGAAAAATAACGATAATGAGCTGACGAAACGATTCTGACCGTTAGAATTACCGTCAAATTTCGAAAAAGTAAACTTTGAGCGTCTCAAAAGTACCGATGACAACCGTTTTTCGGCGTACTTTGTCTTCGTCGATACGCACCTGCGTTACGGAGCGACGTAGCTACGATTTTTTTTCGCAAAACGAAAGACCAAAGTCTCCTGATTAAACCGACATACTACACGTTACCCGATCGCATTTTTTAAAATTGGCAGATTACAACATTCAAAGATATGCACACATTTTTAGTTTGACATTTCAATTTTGAATTTCCCCTCCAGATCCCCGGATTCCTGTTAGGCGGGGTATCGTAGATACGATCGTATTACGAAAGCGAGCGCGTGCGAGCGAAACGTCCGAAACGTGCTATTTTCGGCTTTATGTCGGTCGCTTCATCGAATATAGGATCACGCCGAATACCATTGTCCTTTTTTACGCGTGAAAATCAACATTTTCGAAAAGATTCAAAATTTCTATATTCCATTGTCTAAACGGACCGGACTAGAGCCATTAAAATCGTAGGAATCTAGTAGTTTTTTATTTTGACAGATTGCGATGTTTACCTCCAGAGGCTGCAATTATGCTTTGACGTTCATCAGTTTATTGAAATCATCATCGGTTTATAAATACGATAAAAATATGATTGTAAGCCCCTATTCATGTTATAATTTTACAAAATATGGCACAAAGCTCCGCTTTTCCAACCGATTGATATAAAGCGTATGTCTGATTGCATCACATTGCATCATTCTAACCTACAATGTATGAATGTAAACATTATCGAAATCTTAATAATGAGGCTCCCGTTAATAAGGATTAATTAGAAGCTTAGAACAAGCAATCGCAGCTACAAATAGTGAAAGTGTTGTGAAGTTTTTACAGTGTATGTATTTCTATTGCAAACGTAAGTAGTCTCAATCACGTTTCATTTGAAGTTATTACTTGTTGATTAATGCAATTAAAACTTGAGCCATGCTAGCTCACTTTTACATAGGCATTTGTGGTAGGTGTGAGATTTTGTCAGTGCACTGTTTGAAGTGACTTCTTCTATGAAGTTCAGTAGCATCTCTAGAAACAGATTACAAAATTTGATTTTCAAGCGATACTATTACTTACTGTCCAACAACTATAGTACTTAATAATTTCAAGCTTCTGGTCTAATTTTTTGAGATGTTATTATTATATGTCATGTTTCTAATTGATTGATCATAATCATATAACATTAAAAAAAATAGAGGAAATTTTATTTTAAAGCGATAGCACATTTTTCTCCAGATCATAAAGCGAGCATTGTTCATCTGCTTCTGTTGAATTTTTCCCAAACGAAGAACTTTACCACCAACAAACTCATAAATATTATAAAAACCTTGTAGTAGTAGTATCTCACCTAAGTAGTACCTATAAATGGAAAATAAGAAAACAAACTTGTCAGAATTAGAAGATCTAATCAGGTTTAACAGTAGAGCACAGTCTGTAACTACACTTAAGAGTAATCATTCAAATTTCTGTACAAGTGATGAAAATTGTTGATTACTTTCATGTTTTGAATGCAAATGGAATCATAACTCACTTTTACATAGGCATTTGTGTTAGGTGTGAGATTATGTCAGTGCACGGTTTGAAGTTTGTGATTACTTCTATGAAGTTCAGTAAGAGTTCAGTCTTGACACTCAGTTCAATTTATCTAAATATGCAGACCTATTAGCTGGCTAACGGTGCTACATTATTTTGAAAAGTTGCTATTAGATAGTAGGATCTATCCCTTGGAAGGAACATGCAAAGCGCTGCAAAATAACATTGATGATCATATCTTCTACCAAACTGTTACTGACAGATTGTGCAATTATTCTTTCACGTTTAGCAGTTCATCAGCTTAAATACGATAAATATCATTGAAAGACGTTATTAATGCCAAAGATCAATTCCTGAAGAGAGCAGAAATCCACAACATAGCAAGACTTTGTACTTATAGCAGTGTACAGTAGTGTATAGTATTGTCTAGTGATACCCGGTGCCGAGTGTTTACGGTTTTTCGGGTCAGACGAAGTGCCTCGGTGTATATCTATCGTGATAATGTATTTCATCCTTGAAGAAGTTTGAGAGGTACCCTTATTAATCGTCAGCAGATTTAAATAAGTTAAAAATAATTTTCATTCCTGTCAAATCATAAAACATTTACACTGAAGAAAGAACGTGCTATCCTTAGGCGAACACGGTTCACATATGTCAAGTGTCAAGTGCCATTTTTTGTAAGTGCGGTAGCTAGACATGCGACGTTGCCGGATCCTCACATAAATCGGAGTTTGTCATACAATTTTATAGAGGGCATTAATGCTATATCGAAGATTTTATAATGCCATTGTGTGTTATTTATGGTGACACATGCGACGTTGCCGGCTCCTCACATAAATCTGAGTTTGTCATACAATTTTATAGACGGCATTAATGTTATAAGATTTTATAACGCCATGTGTGTTATTATCAACGACACATGCGACGTTGAAAAATGAAAAATGAATGAATAATGAAAAATGCAAAATGAAAAATGAAAAATGAAAAATGAAAAATGAAATATGAAGAATGAAAAATGAAAAACGAAAAACGAAAAACAAAAAACGAAAAACGGAAAACGGAAATCGTCAGCAGATTTAAATAAGGTAAAAATAAAAAATCAAAAAATCAAGAAATCAAAAAATCAAAAAATCAAAAAATCAAAAAATCAAAAAATCACAAAATCAAAAAATCAAAAAATCAAAAAATCAAAAAATCAAAAAATCAAAAAATCAAAAAATCAAAAAATCAAAAAATCAAAAAATCAAAAAATCAAAAAATCAAAAAATCAAAAAATCTAAAAATCTAAAAATCTAAAAATCTAAAAATCGAAAAATCGAAATATCGAAATATCGAAATATCGAAAAATCGAAAAATCGAAAAATCGAAAAATCGAAAAATTGAAAATCGAAAATTAAAAATTAAAATAGAAAAATTAAAAATGAAAAATGAAAACTGATAACCAGATACCAGATACCAGACACCAGATAGCAGACACCAGATACCAGATACCAGATACCAGATACCAGACATCAGATACCAGATACCAGATACCAGACACCAGATACCAGATACCAGATGCCAGATGCCAGACACCAGATACCAGACACCAGATACCAGATACCAGGCACCAGATACCAGTTACCAGACACCAGATACTAGACACCAGATACCAGACAACAGATACCAGATACCAGATAAAGCGATAACAGATACCAAATACCAGACACCAGACACCAGATACCAGAGACCAGATACCAGATACCAGATACGAGATAACAGATCAAAGATGCCAAAGGATAAAAAACGATTAGAGATAGGGATAAAGTATATATCGCTAGCATTGCATTAGCATACCAGCAACTGCGCTACGGGTACTTTTAAATAAAGACATCAACGGACAATATTTAGCATAGCGTTGGCATGCTAAAAACTGCGCTAGTCGACTATATTAAGCGGTGATCTTTTGTTCGAATTGGTATAATTGGTATAATTTTTAGGGGTTCAGAAATTGTCGTATGACGACGACGCGGTTTTTCCGTTTTTTCCGGGTTCGCGAAACGTTCGGAAGGAAAACGATACCGTTTCGGAAACTAGAAACTCGGCGCTTTACGGGTGAGCGAGACTTGTCGCGGTAGGAGGAACAAACGCGATCGAAAATGGCCGGTAAAGTTGAAAAATTGGTAGATTTTCGTGCCGTTCGACGCGCTTTTTCGATCTCCTCCGAAGATAAAGGAGCTACGAACCTGACGATTTTTGCGTGAGAAAGCCCGGACATCGGACTCAAAGATAGCGCCCTTTTTTTTCCTTTATCCCTTGTCGTTCGCAAGTTTCGATTTTTTCAAAATTCCTCGACAATACGCTACATTTCGACGCGTGAAAACGTCACTTTGTCATCCGGCTCTGTCGTCGCTAATTACTACCGTACGTGAGCGAGTAAAAATTATACAGCTATCGAAATATAACGATAATGAGCTGAGGAAACGATTCTGACCGTTAGAATTACCGTCAAATTTCGAAGAAGTAAACTTTGAGCGTCTCAAAAGTACCGATGACAGCCGTTTTTCGGCGTACTTTGTCTTCGTCGATACGGACCTGCGTTACGGAGCGACGTAGCTACGATTTTTTTTCGCAAAACGAAAGACCAAAGTCTCCTGATTAAACCGACATACGATACGTTACCCGATCGCATTTTTTAAACTCGGCAGATTAGAAAATTCAAAGATATGCAGATATTTTTAGTTTGAAGTTTCAATTTTGAATTTCCGCTCCAGATTCGCGATTCCTGTTAGGCGAGGTATTGTAGGTATGATCGTATTATGAAAGCGAGCGCGTGCGAGCGAAACGTCCGAAACGTGCTATTTTCGGCTTTATGTTGGTCGCTTCATCGAATATTGGATCATGCCGAATACCATTGTCCTTTTTTAAGCGTGAAAATAAGCATTTTCGAAAAGATTCAGAATTTCTATATTTCATATTCTAAACGGACCGGACTATAGCCATTATTATATGAAAATCAAGTATGCCTGGGCAACGTTGTAATTTTACCAGCAACTAAGCATTTAGGCGTTGACGTTTAGCGATTTGTTTACAAAAGTCATCATCACTTTCAATACGATAAATATGATTGTAAACCCTAATGAGTGGCATAATTTTAGATGAACGTTTATATGGATCCATCCTAAAAAGGCAACAAGTCCACAATATAGCAAAACTTTGTGCTTATAGCAGTGTGTCTTGCAAGTGTCTAGTGATGCCGAGTGTTTACAGTTTTTCGGTTCAGACGACGTACCGCAGTGTATCTATAGATAATTTAGTTCATCTTTCAAGACGTTTGAGAGCGGTTTGAAAGGTAGCCTTATTAATCGTCAGCAAATTTAAATATGGTAAACAATTTTCATTCCTGTCTTTTACCCCCAACTATGCAGTGGAATCGGGTGTGACGTTTAGCAATTTATAGAAGTCATCATCAGCTTAAATACGACAAATATGATTGTAAGACCTAATTAGTGCCAAAGATCAATTCCTGAAGAGACCAGGAGTTCACAACATAGCAAAGACTTTGTGCTTATAGCATAATATAATAACAGATAACAGTCTAATGATACCGGGTGCCGAGTGTTTACAGTTTTTCAGACGAAGTGCCTCAGTGTATATCTATCGTGATAATGTATTTCATCTTTGAAGAAGTTTGAGAGGTACCCTTATTAATCGTCAGCAGATTTAAATAAGGTAAAAATAATTTTCATTCCTGTCAAATCATAAAACATTTACACTGAAGAAAGAACGTGCTATCCTTAGGCGAACACGGTTGACATATGTCAAGTATCAAGCGCCATTTTTTTGCAAATCGTGCGGTAGCTAGACTTATGCGACGTTGCCGGATCCTCACATAAATCTGAGTTTGTCATACAATTTTATAGAGGGCATTAATGCTATATCAAAGATTTTATAAAGCCATTGTGTGCTATTAATGGTGACACATGCGACATTGAAAAATGAAAAATGAAAACTGATAACTTATAAAAGATAAAAGATACCAGATACCAGATACCAGATACCAGATACCAGATACAAGATACCAGATACCAGATACCAGATACCAGACACCAGATACCAGATACCAGACACCAGATACCAGATTCCCGATACCAGATACCAGACACCAGATACCAGATAACAGATACCAGATACCAGATACTAGATACCAGACACCAGATACTAGACACCAGACACCAGATACCATATACCAGATTCCAGATACCAGATACCAGACACCCGATACCAGACACCAGATACCAGATACCAGACACCAGACACCAGATACTAGACACCAGATACCAGATACCAGACACCAGGAACCAGATACCAGATTCCCGATACCAGATACCAGATAACAGATACCAGATACCAGACACGAGACACCAGATACCAGACACCAGATACCAGATACCAGACACCAGATACCAGATTCCCGATACCAGTTACCAGACACCAGATACCAGATACCAGATGACAGATACCAGATAACAGATACCAGATACCAGACACGAGACAGCAGATACCAGTTACCAGATACCAGATACCAGATACTAGATACCAGACACCAGATACTAGACACCAGACACCAGATACCAGATACCAGATAAAGAGATAACAGATACCAGATACCATATACCATATACCAGATTCCAGATACCAGATACCAGATACCAGATACCAGACACCAGATACTAGACACCAGACACCAGATATCGGATACCAGATACCAGATAAAGAGATAACAGATACCAAATACCAGATACCAGACACCAGATACCAGTTACCAGACACCAGATACCAGATACCAGATACCAAATACCAGATACCAGATACCAGATCAAAGATGCCAAATTATAAAAAATGATTAGAGATAGGGATAAAGTTATCGCTAGCATTGCATTAGCATGCCAGCAACTGCGCTACATGAGATTTTAAATAAAGACATCAACGTACAACATTTTGCATAGCGTTAGCGTGCCAGCAACTGCGCTAGTTCCCAATATGGTGTGATTTTCAAAGCAGATTACATCTTTATCTGTAATATCTTTTGAAAAGCAAAATATTTCTTTCAAATTTCAATATTCAGGGAGAAGCAGGTAGTTTAATTAATTCTGATATGGTAGGTTGGATGTTTGGTACTGAATAGACAAGCCGTAAGTGCTAGGCTATCGAACATAGTTACGTTTGGAAACTGAACATTCTCATCTCAAATATAAATATGAAAAACGTTTAGTTTACGAAATTAGCGCTGGCTATTTATCCTTCTTGCAACTAATTTCATTAGCTCTGAAAAGTATTTCACCAGTATTTAGTTTAAGCACTTTCTGTGTCTATAAAAAACTGCATTCTGGTCTACATGCTTCTTACTTTGTAGACATACTGGTAGGTTCAGCCACTTTAGACAGAAACCAAATATACAGAATTTTTGCTTTTCCAAAAATCCTCCCAATGCTAATACAAACAATTATGATCTGTTATGATTTGCTAATTTTATTCATTTGTGACTTCCTAGTTTAGTCCGATGACGGAAATTTGAAACGTGCCCACAAAAATGATTTGTAGGAGCCACTGTTGTGGTTGATTTTGCGATAGTAAATGTTTCCTGTAGATTGAGATCTTGCTCAGCCAGTGGTGTTATCCAGGAAAAGATCTGGGGGGAGGCTCAAGATCCAGGATGACACGAAAATTCCGTCTCGGGGCGGTAAGGGGTGTCTTGGAGACATAAAACTGCATAGCAGAGGGGGGGACTCGCTTAGCACAGGTAGCTGCACTTCACAGAAGGTATAACATACTGTAATATGTAGAAGAAGCGTAATGAGATGTTGCGCTTCGGGAGGGTAGACTCCGAGGAGCCCCAAAGGCCTCCCATGAATACGCCGGCGTGCCCACACCAGAAAAGGAACAGAGGCGTGGGGTCTGTGGGCCTAGTTCAAAGAGTTCCGCGCTTCTTTCTAATAACATTGGGATTGCACCCAGTCAGCGGCGGCGACCAAGTAAATTAAATAAGAAATGAATAAGTCCTTCTTGATTCAATTTACAAATTAATGCATTAATCAAAGAAACTATCCTGTTCAGTCATAAAATATTACCAGACATTTGAGGAACAAAATAGTATTTTAAATTTCAATAGGTATTAAGAGTAATCCATGTAATTTTTTCTTATGAATATGGAAGTGGGACAACCAGCGGGTACGCTTATGCAGTCGGCGGTGCGGCACTTCAAAGACAAAAGCTGTATTTTGTGTTTTTAGCTCACAAAGAAATTGACAGTAGCTAGAAAAATGTCCTATATTCCTATTTAACTCTTACGTTTAGTGGATTTAGCATGGATAATCAGTTGTTGTTTGAGTGTTCTGGAGAGCAATATTGTTGTAGAAGAAAGAAAATGTCTCGCCAACAAACAACCCCGCGTGAGAGACGAATGATTCTCAAATGTTATGAGATGGGTATATCCAGCGCGGAGTAGCAGATCAGTTTGATATGTCGGTAAATTATACAGTCTTTTTGATCAGAGCACACTTTCCTGAATGTCCAAGTCCAAAACTTGATTAGGCGGAATAGGGAAGGTGGCAGTTTGGAAACCGACAGGTCAAATGTTCACCGACGCAACGTCTTATCAAATGAAGACGTGAGCAGGCTGATTGCGTTCAACAACGAAAATAGGTTTTGTAGTGCGCTCGCAATGCGAGATAGACTGGGGCTACAGTGTCACAGAACAACAGTGGGCAGATATCTGCATAAGGAAGGCATCCAAAGAAGGATACCGGCAGTGAAGCCATTGCTCACTGAGGATCATAGAAGCAGAAGACTACAGGTCTGCCAGGAGAACCTAAATAGCGACTGGAGCACCGTAGTCTTCTCCAATGAAAAAAAATTATGTACTAATACGGATTACCGACCGCCGCTATGGCATCGGAACAACACCAGATACGACCCAGCAAACATAATCCCCAACAGAAGCACGGGTCGAACGACAATAGGATACTGGGGGGTGGATGACGGCGGATGGACCAGGGGATTTAGTTAGTATAACTGGTAAGAGATAATTAAGTTACAACTATACTAAAGTTAGCAAGAGCTGCTAGTGGAACCACTTGATCGACTTCGTCGTAGCGCTGCGGGCTCATTATTTTACGAGTATCTATTTTACTCCTTACACAATTGATGGTTTCCGGCATTTGAACCAAGGACAACATTGCACCACCCGTAAGAGTTATATAAAAATACAAAACCATTTGGAATTACCGAATGCGCTGCATCAAAATTCAAAATACAAAATAGCAGCTCTTGCTTTTGAGTATTGTTTTACGACAAAGTTATATCACTACAGTAGGCTTTTAGTAACAGCATAAAATTACTAACATCTAAATGAATAAATAATGATCACAATAGATGGTTTTGTTGATATCGGATAATTTCTTGGAAAAGCTAATTTATTATAAAAGATTACTAGTATTATACCATATTCCTCCTAGGACTTAGTAGGGAACAGAAAATGCAATAAGATTCCATGATTCCCCAGTTTTGGAGATCTTTTATGGTTTCTTTAGCATCACCCGAAAGTGTAAAAACATACAAGAAAAATCCTTGAAGTTTCGTTCTGTTTCCCTCAAAGTAAAATTGTTTATTTCATTTTCACAAACACACACACACACACACACACACACACACACACACACACACACACACACACACACACACACACACACACACACACACACACACACACACAAACGCACTTGGTGTTCGAAATATATTGCATTTTAGCTCCCTTTTCTTGTCCTGGAAGAAATACGTCGTGACACTGTGTATACCTCGGTCCCTCATAAGATGATCTTGTTATTTGCAGACGGAATGAAGTTGCAACAATATGTGGACATTTTGAATAATAGTTTTATCCCATCTTACCGGATTCTCTATCCACAAGGTAGAATCAATTTTGTGCAAGATAATTCCGCCGTCCATACGTCACACATCTTGCGAAATTATCTTGCACAAGAGGATTACAATGTCACTGCCTGGCCAGCGAAATCTCCAGACGTTAATTCAAAGTGGAGCACTGGCGGACCGCTCCCCAATAGGCAGGATAATTCTAGACACCCATTGTAGGCGGATATGGGAATCCTTCCGGGGAACGGATGTCTGCAAAAACTTGGTGGACAGCATGCGCACTAGGATGCAATCCTGTATAGACGCAGAAGGTCAGCCTATCGCATATTGGTAAGATATTTTATATAGCATATTGTATTTATTATATAACATGCATTAAAATTGGCTCCGTACAATGATTGCTCGAACCGTTAGTATCGCATAAACAAGGTGGAAAATACAAAGAATGATTTTGTCAATCATCTGATACCCCTTCTCTCTTCTACTACTGATTTTTTGTTCATTTTCGTGTTGTGCTTTTTGTCACTGGAAGCAAACTGTAGCTAAACTGTTTCCACAAAGCTTCTTTGAAAACTCACTTAGGCAGGCTTCATCTTGAAATGATATTCCCAATTTGGGGGATGGGGCGGAGATTTTTTTCAGTGTATAGTATAGAAACATTGTATGTATACTGGAAATCTATTTTGAATAACAATATGTATTTTTTTTCAGAATGCTACGTGGCCCGTATTAGATTTTTGTAAGAATGCTTTTGTTTATGTGATCCTTTTGTTTATGGATTTATACAGAAACTGTTTTTTTTTGAGAATTCTAGATTGATTTATTACTTGTTTGTATTTTAAAGGATATTATTTTTATTTTAATTGCATTGAATTGACTGTTTTATTTTATTATTTTATGCTATATTATATATACTCCATAATCATTCGAATTTTTATTGAACTACTCACCACATTATTATAACAATGAAACTGATTGATTATAATTTATTGTTTGCGCAACCTACCTATTTGGCTTGAATGCCAAATATTTGACCTACCATAGAAAAATGCATCTCTCAATCTCTGTTTAAGGTCCACTTATTAATCAGAGCGTCGGCAATGAGTAATCAGGGGAGCAGAAACACTTCGTTCTGCGACCCTCTTTTTTCCTGTATACTTTATTTCCGGTTTATTTCTTTCATCTCCTCTACCGCCGTCTGAGCAAAAGCTAAACATACACGGTAATGTTTACCGAAAGGACATGCGATAAACATGTTACAATAACAATAAGAGTTTTGAGCGTAGCAACTAGAATTCTTAGAGAAATTTTACATGGAGTACCCTTCAAAACACTTTAAGGAGTGTGTAGAATTCGTGTTTTCAAGTGTTGTGTTCTGAAGATTTAAAAATAGGAAAATTGATATATCTTTATCTTAAAAATCACTGCAAATCCTTCCACTCTCAAATCTGCCGTTGGTAATAAAGAAGTCATCAACTTGAGCATTTTATAGACCAACTACGTATGAGTGAAAGACGAAAGGTAAGAAATCAAACGAACTGACTGGAATGAAGCTTCTCAAACGCTGGGAGATTTTAGGTACGGATTCGCGTCGTGTATCGGCGGAGTGTGGGTAGAGACAGTTGATTATGATTTGTTCACCAAAATATTCATACAGATCATATTGTGGCGGAATCATGAATCTGAATATCCATAATAGTTAACCAGGCTGCTATGCATATTATTAGCGTGTATATCCAGCTTTACATCCACCGTTTAACTGGATAGATAGAGAAAAATCTTCGTTGAGCTATTTGCTTGCTGTCACGAAAGATAGGTTCCTCGTCTTTACGAAACAGTAATGGTACAACATATCTCCCTGATGTTTCCCGAAAAGTTGTTTTTTCATAAATTTGTTCGCATTTTAATTCGTCAGCAGACAAATAAATATGAGCGATGTGGAACGGATTCTATTTCCCAGAAACGTTGTAAAGAGTCATTAATCGAGTTCAGAGTAAAAAACAGTTTTTTCTCACACATTCTTGAAAACAGAATTGTCCCATGAAAATATATCCAAAAGATGTATTGATTGCTCGAGGTAAATTACTCTGCGAGGAATCAATGTGTGCATCAATAAGAATGCGTTGGAATAAATCTCCATTCAAAATTAATTCTATTGGTTGAGAAATGAAGAATTCCGGGTCACCCCATTCTAAGTCCTTGATATGAGACCATTCTCTCACATCAATCGTAGTAGAAGGCATATTATCACAAATTTTATCCATGACAATAGCATCAAGATTTAAAGTAGGCTGCGATTTATTTAGAGGGGTAACAGTAACCGAGATTTGGCCTAAATTATTATACATTTCCATACCTCCTAACCCGTAAATAGTAACAGCACTCTTTTTTCTCGGTAAAGCTAGTTTTTCTGCGAATTTTTTAGAACCATTACACTCGCGTACGAGTCGCGAGACGAGGCACGAGCCGAAGCACAAGGTGAGAGTGTAAACAGTTGCTCGCGGCTCGCCTCGCGTCTCGTCTCGCGCGTCGCAGCGTTCGCGTCCGGAGCGGTAATTTGGGCACGAGTCAAAGGACCTCGCAACAAACGCGAGCGTGGTGTTTACATTCGCGCTCTCGCTTCATTCAAGTTTTCAACCTCGTGCTGTGCAGATCAATCAAAATGGAGTGGTCCGAAAAAGAAACATTCCAGTTTTTGGAACTATTCCAAAAAGAACCAATCATTTGGGATCCCAAAAACAAATTGCACAAAAATAACCAAAAAGTGAACGATGCTTGGGTAACGTTAAGTGAAGAAATGTGTAGACCTGTACCTGAGTTAAAAAATAAAAAAAATTCTCTCATGGCAACCTTTCGTCAGCATCTGCGGCGCAAAAAACAATCATTACAATCCGGTGCAGGAGAAGATGATGCTTATAAGCCAGTGTGGCTGTACTACGATGCCATGGAAACATTTTTGGCATCTGTTTATAAGTGTCATACCACTATCAACACCGAAGAAGGACTTCATGAAGGACTTGTAAGTAAATTAAAACTACATATTCATTTATACTTTATTCACTTGTTGCTATCAAGAATAAGTACCTACAACAAGTATTTTTTTCAGCTCTATTACTAGCTAAAATGGGTTAAAAAAATTAGTCTAGAAGATATAATTTAACAACTATTAAAATTATATCTGCTAGACTGATTTTTTAACCCATGAAGGATCTGATACGATGAATGTATTATAATCTATCTTATGACAACATGTACCAATATTTTAACAATTTTGCCTTAGAAAAAAACTAGCAAACTCATTTCTTATTTCTATGGCGCTCTGTTTTGTACGTCGACCTACAGTTGGTATAAGTCTTATAGCTTGATTAGTAGAAACATTTCGTCTCCAAGAGCCTTCGTTAATTATTTCACCATCAACAACTGTATCAAAGGTACCAGGAGGTGTGTAAAGATGTTCTAGTACTTCTGAGAAAATTATGCAATAGAATACAAGTCATCGTTATCAGTTTAGCTTTATCTTTCCTAATTTCCATGGGCTTTTTAAATATCCTAAAAACTGTTGTTAAAACTCCAAAAACATTTTCAACGATAACACGTGTACTAGATAATCTCATATTAAAAGTTCTTTGTAATGAACCCATGATATGGTTTCCTGGAAAAGGTTTCATCACGTGTTTGCTTAACGCAAATGCCCCATCTCCAAGAAAAACATATGGCATATTACATTGTCCCTCAGAAAGTGGACTATCAGGAGGTAAATTAATAGTGTCTGTCGAAATTGTTTCCCAAAGTAAACTATTTTGAAATACTCCTCCGTCACTAATTCTGCCCTGAGCCCCAATATCGGCAAATATGAAGCGGTAACTGCTGTCAACTAAAGCTAAGAGCACAAAACTAAATGTTCCTTTATAATTATATTATTCTGTGCCACTGTTGATTGGACATTGTATCACAACGTGTTTGCCATCGATGCAACCTACACAATGTGGGTATTTCCTGTTGAAACCTCTTTCTATGTTTAACCATTCTGTAGTAGTGCGCGGCATCTGAAATAGAAGAAAAAGCATAAATTATTTTGAGTCCTCATTTGTCAACCACAATTTCTCTGATGTGTAGTTCTGTCTATTATTATTAATAACCCTTCAATTACGGAAAAACGAGACACAATAGATAATCAATTGTTACTCCGCCCAATTGGGCCGGTTATCACTTGATGGGTTACGATTCGAATTCTTTTTCTTGAATTCCACACAAAAATGTTGTTAGTAGTGGTATCTGCTACTGGCTTTTAATACATAATATATATTTTAAAATAAATAATATAATGGATTTCTCTGATTTCAGATATCACAAGTTCTACCCAATGTCGACGATGAAACACACAATGATAACGAGCAAAATAACAAGCTTATCAATGACCAACATGATGAACAGAATAGCGAGAAACAGAAACCAGCGAACAATAAAAAAACCTTTACATCACCTATCACAAAAAAGCGTACCTGTGAAGAAAGCGAAACAGATATTTACAAGCATATAAAATCTAATTTAAATAACATGTTCTTAAACAGGAAGGGAAACGATGAGTGCGACTTGTACGCGCAGTTATTGGCTACAAGATTGAGAGAATATTCAAAACAAGAACGGCGTCAGATTATGCATGGCATTGATGGGTTACTTCTGGCAAACCCTCCTCAACAATTGCAGAAATTTGACACATACTCCAGATGCACACCATCGCCGACATATTCTTCATCATCGTCGAGCACAACAATCACCCGTACAAATATCTATCCCAGATCGTCCTACTTCTCGTAACAGCTATGTCTCGCAACCACAACAATCACCCATACAAATATCTATCCCAGATCGTCCTACTTCTCGTAACAGCTATGTATCGCAACCACACCAATCACCCATACAAATATCTATCCCAGATCGTCCTACTTCTCGTAACAGCTATGTCTTGCAACCACAAGTTTTGGGTACTATATCCTCACATTCAGGAACTGCTACTGTTGATACCGTTTTATCATCACAAGATTGTGCCACTGTCCTTTCTCACGAAGTTATACAACGTCCTGATTCTAATAACATTATAGATATCACACACACATACATGCGTTAAGTGACCAACCCTATTAGTTTTAATAAATCGATATATGTAAGCAACAGCTATGTTATAAACATACACGTACTACGTTATATGTATAGATGGAAGTTGATGCGAGTTGTACATCAATAAATAAATAAATACATATTGATTTGTAAAGTATGTGCTTTAATTTCTTACCTTAATTTGATCCTTTAAGACTGTGTTGATAGCTATACACACTTCTTGTATAATGCTTGTGATGCTTGCACTAGAAATTTTGAATAGATAGTGAAGACTTCTGTAGCTGTCGCCTGAAGCTAAGAATCGTAAAGTTAGAGCTAAGCGTACTTTTGCTGGGATGGGTAGTCTGAGTCCAGTTTTTTGCTTGGTAATTAAAGGTTCCACCTTGCTTAGCAAAAAATCAAAATCATTTGGCGACATTCTGCAAAAATTCTTAAACTCGCCAGAATCTTCATTGAGCATTTCTTGAAACATTATTTCCATACTTTGCCTAAAATTAAAAAAAGAAATACATTTAAAAAATGTAATATACTTATGAGGTGTGAAAAGTTCCTCCCTACGACTTTTAACGACAATAAAATTGTATTTTAATCAAAATAGATATTTACGGAGTTCTGTTGCGATGAATTGATAACAACCACCATCTTCTTGGTTTCCGTCTCTTTTTTATTTTTCTTTTATTTAAATTATTTGCATAGCAGTAGAAACTCAGTAAGCAAAGACTTATTGCCTCCATTCTGGCTAGCTTGAACACAACTGAACTCACCACGAGAATGTGAATAGACACTCATTTACCATCAATCGTGCGAGGTGCGAGCTGTGATACGAGACGAGGTACGAGGCGAGAGTGTAAATGTATAAAGGTGCGTATACATATGCGAGCCGAGCGGTTCGCGAGCCGCTTGTGAGCAACTTGTTCGGCTAATTGGGACGGGGTTTATGGTTCCAAACGAACTGCTTGTGAGCAGCTCGTGAGCCGCTCGCGACGAGCCGCGGCCTGTCGGTTTTTTCGACGAACACAAAGGAATTTGCAGTGCATATTGGGACGTGTTTAGACAAGGTTCGTTGTTTTTCTTTAGCTCGCGAGCGAACTTTATTTTTCTTCAATAAAGTTATGGATTCATGGTCGGAAGAAAAAATATTATGTCTGATAAACGTTTATAAAATCAAAGCGTTATTATGGGATCCTAAAAATGAAAATCACTTCAAAAAAAATTTGAAAGAGGACGCTTGGCGGGAAATTGCGGATGAAATGGAAACCACTGCTGAACAGTGCAAAAAGAAAATAATAAGCCTCTTAGCTTCTTTCCGCCGGGTGAAAAATAAAACAAAGCAAGGGACTAGTACAGGAAAAGGTAAATTAATGAAATAATAAGATAAATTAGTTGTGTTTTATTTAAATAATAATTCAAAATATGTTTGCTAATACTAATTTAATTTTTAATTCAACTAAATAATATGTTTTTAATTAAGTTAGTTCACTTGCCGTATATAATTTTAACCTCGATTTTAATTTTCAGGATGAGATGAAGTTTATTTCAGCAGATGGTTTGCCTATGAAGCGTTTAGGTTTTTAGAAGACAGAGATTTGCGATGATAAAGATTGGCAACGGTAAGTAATTATTGTTATAAATTCAAGCATATTGGTCCTGCCATTCTAGAGCTCCATTATTTATAAAATAATTAGCGATTTCATCTCTAACTTTTGTACAATAGTTAGTGGGTCTTCGAGGAATATTTCGTATAGGTACCATAGACGTCATATCTCCTTCATTTCTCCATGATCCCTCAGTTAAATTTTCATTAACTTCATAGTCTAATGTGCCAAAAGGGGTATAAATATTTGGTGAGTGTTTTCTGAGATAATTATGCAAAAGAATGACTGACATTATAACCCACTCTGCTTTTGCAGGCTCTAAGAGCATTGGTTTTCTTAACACCCTAAACACTGCACTTGATATACCGAATGCGTTTTCAACTATGCGACGACCCCTACTCAAACGATAATTAAAAATTCGTTGAGGAGTTCCTTTTGGAAAGTCCCCAGTATAAGGGCTTCATGAGATTTTCGCTTAAAGCAAATGCGCTATCGCCGGTAAAAAAATACGGTATGTGCATAGAACATCCTTCTAGTTCTTCTGGTGTTGGAAGTCCTAGTCTGTTTTCTGTAAGCTACTGATATAATTTGCTTGCCTTAAACCCCCCCCCCCCCCCATCAGAAATTCTTCCTTGGCAGCCTACGTCAGCAAACATAAAGTTATAATCACCATCAACCAGTGCGAAAAGCACAATACTAAAATTGGATTTATAATTGAAGAATTCGGTACCCGATTTCACTGGTGCTTGTAAAACAACGTGTTTTCCAACTAGGGCACCAACACAATGAGGAGGGTTCCAACGAGTTTCAAATATCTTGCTAACTTGTTTCCAAGCTGTGGGAGTCCTAGGTAGCTGAAATGAAATAACAATTATTAATTTTGACCTGTTTTATTCATTATTAGCTTATCTTAATAATTTATTTATTTAATATCATTTTTTGCGCAACTTCTTTGGTGTATTTTGGAATAAGATAAAACCACCCTTCTCAAATAATAAAAAAAGGAATCGCTAATACTATGTTAACACAATTTCATTTCAAAATTTCATTATTTATAAACTACATATAAAGTTACTGAAAATGTATTTAATAGGAGCTGGATGATGTTAACGAAGCTGCCCTATCTTCCGAACAAATGGAACAAGAGGCGATACCAGAGACACCTACGCTACCATCTACCTCCAAATCTACAAAGCGATCAAAAACAAAACAAGATAATGTTTCCTCTCCAATAATGAGTGATGCATTTCAGATTTTGAAGAATGCTGCGAAAAAAATGGACAAAGAGCCAACTCAACCCAGTGAAATAGATTTATTTTTTAATTTTGTTGCTGCAAAGGTTCAAAAATACCCCCCTCCAATACAACAGACAATTCAACATGCCGTTTTTGACCTTATTATTAAAGCTTTCTTAATCCGACTTCAATTCAATCTTACAATGATTCTCAACCTACTTCCAACATACAGTCACAAGCTACCAATCATATCAATTCACAACCTACTTCTTCGATGTATTCCCAACCTACTTCACATAATCTATATTCTCAATCTTCTGAAACTTATTATTCACAACCTCTGCAAGTAATAACCGTTCCTGCAACTTCTGAACCATCATTGTCCAACCCATCATCGCTACAATCACCTGTTTCGACACTCACATCAGAAAATTATGAAGATTTTGTGTAACGTTTTTGAGTTCTATCTTTTGTTTGTTAACTTAGTGGTGGAAATTACTTTAAAGTGAAGAAAAATATATTTTTGAATTACACACAGGCATTTAATTTATATATTAATGTTGTTACCTTGATATATCCCTGCAATTCCTTAATTAGTGCAGCACAAACTTGGGGTACTACACCCCCAATCGACTGCTTGGAAATTCTGAATAGATACTGAAGGCTAGTATATGAATCTCCCGTGGCAAGAAACCGAAGTGTTACGGCTAACCTAGAATATTAATTTAAAAAAATTGTTAAAAAACAAAGCTACCTGTCCACGGTACACCGACTTACCTATCTTGGGCAGAGATTGGAGGACGAAAATAAGTCTCCTGTTTTGAAATATGGGGTCCAATCCTTTGCAGCAGATTCTCAAAGTCAGTAGGTGTCATTCGAGTGAAATTTTTATACTGTCCGCTTATTTCTTGCGACTTTAGGTCCATTAAAATTCCCGTACCACTGCGTTTCTTGAATAAATTAGTACGTCACCAACGTCGTTGTCTTCTCTTTTTTTTATTTACATCAGCCATTACTAAAACTGCAGCACTCATCACTAAAATAGTACAATATTCGTTTCGCGAAGCCATACTGCATTTGTCGACTGCGATGTTTGTTTGCGTTTGGTGCGCTGAATCTGTGGATCGCTGGAGGTTCGCGGAAAAAATCATTTCAACGAACCACCATCGAGCGGCTCACAAGCGGCTCGCGAACCGCTCGGCTCGCATATGTATACGCA
>CAVLJG010000010.1:60197374-60432748 GCA_963669975.1 Acanthoscelides obtectus | reverse complement strand
CAGGGTACCCGCAACCATCTCTGCTCTAGAACCAATATTTCCTCAGCGCAGCAGAAACAAATCGTCGTTGGTGTATTGACGTCTCTCTCTGCTGATGCAACCCTTGTGAGCTAATATAATAATAATAATAATAATAATAATAATAATAATAATAATAATAATAATAATAATAATAATAATAATAATAATAATAATAATAATAATAATATAATAATAATAACCCCGCAGGGGGTATCTACTTTTAAGGTCGGGTCTACGACCCGGGCTTAAGGGGAAGGTACATGGGGAGCGTCGCCCCACGGCCCTAGACGGGGAGTTCGGGATTTGGTAGTCTTCTTATTCTGCCAAACCCTGAGCTGCACCATTGTTCGGAGGCAATGTGAAAAATAATTAACTGTAAATGAATACGAGAAGTAAGACGAAACTACGAGGCGGGAAGGTGATTGAGGCTGGTCCCTTCTTCGGAAACCGTCGTGATGCTCAGCCTGAAGGGAGTGAAGGTGTGATGGGTGGCGCATCCTCCCGGATTAACAGCACCCTAGGCTATAGACAAAGGAACGAGAATGGACAAAACCAAGACTACGCAGCTGTGGTAACACAGGCAAATGCAACATACGCCACTAGATCAGTAACACAAAGGACCCTTCAAACCGGACTCAACACCATAACGATCACAGAAAACCATCCGGAAAGAGCTGCTGGTTACCCTGATGAACATGGTCAGAGCCCAGCATCACTTGAACAACGCTCTAAGGAGAATCGAATAAATCAACTTACTAAAAGGCCTTGGAGTTATGAAGAAATTAACGAACTGATGTGGTGTTACCACTATACCAATGCAAAGCAATCAATAGGCGAAGCAGAGGTTTATAACATGTGGAGAAGTAGGAATCCTAATAGCAGACCGTACATGGATTCCAAGAAGCTCGCAACGCAGCGCAGATATCTACTGAACAGCGGAAAATTTAATGAAAATATGATAAGAGCGATGAAAAGTAAAGTAAGCGAAGCAATACGGATCGAAGTGAGAGAGCAACGTGAGTTGGACTCAGTGACAACTGAGCCGGATACAGAAGATATGAGTGAAGATCAAACAGATAATACTATCAAACAGGAGATTCTCGAAGAATACGTTTCTACGAAATCTTCACCCATAAACGAGAGACTGAAACTACCAAAACTCCAAGATAACATGAAACTAAAGATGATAGTAAAAACAAGCAAACGAAGCAGTTTCACAAATCTTGGAAGAAACACTGATTGAAAATATTACGGAGGTTAACCACCTATTGTATGCGACAGCAAAAATAGTAACAATGAAAGTAAGCCCACATCAAAAATTAACTGAAGAACCAATCAGACACCTACAAAATAGATACACCGAGACTTCTGCCCCCTGGGAGAAGCGAATAGAGGCCAAGATCTCAAAACTCAGATCCGATCTCTCAATCCTCCATGAAGAAGATAACTCAAAATTGAGAAATGCAACAAGAAGAAAGTTAGAACAATTGAAATGTCGATACACCATAAACAATTTAGAAGACCGGGTAAGAGTAGAAGAACAACTAAAACAAAAGATACAGGCTTACGCCCAACGTAGAAAGCGGTATAATAAAAGAGTCGCATTCCGCAGACAGAATTATTTATTCCAATATGACACCAGAAGGTTATACCAAGAACTTAATGGAAAAGCTGAGACACTGCAAGACGTGCCGGGAGAGACAGATGTAGTACACTATTGGTCGGAAATCTGGCGCAGGAAGGAAATTATCGACGAGAACACGGAATGGATGAAGGAAACTATTGACAGTTATCAGCACCTAGAACGCATGACGACCGGTGAAAGCATCACGGAGAAGGAAATAAAGGATGTACTCAGTAAAGCTGCCAACTGGAAAGCCGGTGGGCTTGACAGAATCCATAATTACTGGTTAAAGAAGATAAGTGCCACCCATAAAACAATAGCGGTAATCTTAACAAAAATACTAAAAGGAGAAGAAGATCTGCCCACGTGGATGAATAGTGGCATCACGTATCTTATTTACAAGAAAGGAGACCCTTCTAAGCCAGAAAATTACAGACCCATTACTTGTTTATCCGTACTGTACAAATTACTAACTGGGATAATGTCGTCTCGTATATATGACCACCTAATAGCTCAACAGTTGATTCCAGCTGAGCAACGAGGATGCTGCAAAGGTTCATACGGATGTAAAGATCTACTATTATATAACAAAAAGATAATGAAGGACGTACACAGTAAAAAGAAAAATCTATCATTATGCTGGATAGATTATCAAAAAGCTTACGATAGCGTACCACACCAGTGGATATTGAAAATACTTAAAATATTCAAAATTGACCCAAACATCATCAATCTGTGTGAAAAAAGTATGAAGGAATGGAACACCCAGCTAAAGATACAATCTAAGGATGCACCTATCAATAATACCCCGCAGATTAAAATCGAATCTGGAATATTCCAAGGAGATTCACTATCACCTCTCCTGTTCTGCATGATGATGTACCCCCTGTCCAGAATGCTAAATCAAAAGCCAAAATTGGGATATAAACTACTCAAAGATGAGCAGCCAACAACACATCTTCTGTACATGGATGATTTAAAGCTATACGCGAGTTCGGACACAGCGCTTGAAGAGCAAATTAAGATAGTTCACGACTTCAGTAGCACAATTCATATGAACTTCGGATTAGATAAGTGCGCCAAAGCGACAATAAAGAACGGAAAAGTGGAAAAAAACGGAAAACATAACAGTCCAGGCAAATATTACCATCAAAAACCTAGATGCTGGAGAAAGCTATAAATATCTTGGAGTTTATGAAAACCCAGAATTGTGTAATGATGAAATGAAAGAGACCATCAGTAAAGAATATCTAAGAAGGCTTAGGATGGTACTACGTTCAGACTTAACAGCACGAAATAAACTGCTAGCCATCAACAGTATAGCTGTTCCAATAGTAGAATACAGTTTTGGAATCATAGATTGGAGTCAGAAGGAAATTGCAGACCTAGATCGTAAAACAAGGAAGATGCTTACTATTCATGGACAGCTGCATCCTAGAGCTGATGTAGACAGGCTATATGTGAGTCGTAAAGAAGGAGGTAGAGGACTCAGGCAATTAGAGATGACTTATGATAATACAGTTGTATCCATAGCCAATTATTTAAGAAGCCGTAGAAATGATAAGTTAGTTAGACAAATTTGGAGATGTGAAAGGCACCCTCGAGTTGGAAAGTCAGTAGTCAAGTCAGCGATAAAAATTGTAAAGACACATTTACCGGAAATAGAAAATCAAGCGGTCGAGGATGAAGAAGAATTACTGTCTACAGATATTAAGGCCATGACAAGGAATACCTTGAAGGATAAATGGATACGAAAGCAGCTTCATGGTCAATACGTGAAGAGAATTAAGAGGCCAGGGATTAATGAATGCCAAACGTTTGCGTGGCTCACGAGAGGGAAGGTAAAAGGTGAAACAGAGGCCCTGATAACGGCCGCCCAAGACCAGGCCTTACGTACAAGACATTATGAGAAACATATCCTCAAAATAACAGCAAATGATAGATGTCGAATGTGCAAACAATACTCAGAAACAATAGATCATCTTATATCCGGCTGTCCTCAACTGGCGAAGCACGAGTACTTGGTCCGACATAATAAAATATGCATATACTTGCATCATGCCATCTGTATAAGCTTTGGGATCGCAGTGGAAGAAAAATGGTATAATCACAATCCCACTCCAGTAGTTAGTAAAGATGAGATTACCATAATATATGACTTACCAGTGCAAACAGATCGTGAGATATCCGCGAACCGTCCAGACATAATCGTCAAAAACCAACGTGACAAAACCTGCCTGCTAATAGATGTTTCAGTCCCCAACGATGAAAACGTTGTAAACAAAGAAGCTGAAAAGAAATTGAAATACAAAGATCTCTCAATTGAAATCCAAAGAATGTGGAATCTGAGGACGAAGATAGTTCCCGTAATTTTAGGTGCATTAGGGACGATCCCAGACAATCTACATGAAAACCTAAATCTCATACCAGGAAGGCACAGGACAGCAGACGTGCAGGAATTGCTTTGTATGGTACAGCAACCATATACGTAAGACACTATAAGGTAATGGACTTCGTTAGGATGTGGGTAAACATCTTCGAAGTACCATAATGAAAATGACCAACCAAAACCGGCCCACATGGACAGAACCAGTTGAATAGATAGGGCGGTGGAAAATAAACAAATAATAATAATAATAATAATAATAATAATAATAATAATAATAATAATAATAATAATAATAATAATAATAATAATAATAATAATAATAATAATAATAATAATAATAATAATAATAATAATAATAATAATAATAATAATAATAATAATAATAATAATAATAATAATAATAATAATAATAATAATAATAATAATAATAATTGTTGGAACGCGTACTAGCGTCACCCCGCCGCGCCGCTACTGGCGAGACGACCAGACAGGTTGCCTAACCTAGAAGCTTGTAACCGCCGTCCTGTCCCCGCGCGCCGCACCTCGGAATGCAGTCAGTCGTGAAGAGTCAGTCGTGGGAAGCAGTCGAAGTACAACAGCAGCCAGCACACGCGCGCGGATCGCGGAACGCGGAAGCCCGGTCTACACCTGTAGCTTATCTACCCATTCATGTACAAGTACTGAATAAACTGTTCTGAACCGAAGACCACTGCGAGTTGAATTGCTCTGCTTACCTATCCTCAACAGGTTACGTGCCCAGAGACAGTGCTACGGACATTGAACAATTATTGCAAGTGCTGAAGATAATATAGGAAGTGTGTGACTAGTGTTATCAAACATGAGTGTGGCAAAAGTATCCTGTATAGACTCGCTTAGCAGGGATAACTACGACACGTGGAAAATACAGATGAAGGCATTGCTGGTAAGAAACGATCACTGGAGTTATGTATCTGGCGAGATAAAGCAGCCACGGCTAGATGATGGGGACGAAGCATCCACGAGAGCTGTAGAAGCCTGGACTAAAGGTGACAGCAAGGCGATGTCGGACATAATTTTGTCAATAAGCCCCTCAGAAATCAAACAGGTAAAGAACTGTAATACATCCAAGGAACTGTGGCAAAAGTTGGAGGGTATTTACCAATCAAAAGGACCCGCTAGAAAGGCCACATTGCTCAAACAGCTTACACTGCAACGTATGGAAGAGGGACAGGACATACGATGTCATTTAAACTCATTTTTCGATGCAGTTGACAAGTTAAATGACATGGATGTAGAAATCAATGCAGATCTATTAGCGATAATGCTACTGTATAGCCTGCCAGCCAGTTTTGAAAACTTCAGGTGTGCAATTGAGTCTAGAGACGAATTACCATCCCCGGAAATTCTTCGAATAAAAATTATAGAAGAGTATACTGCGCGGAAAGGCGACGTTCGAGAAACGGAAGGCGCCATGTTCGTGAAGCGGAATTATGGGAAAAATCACGGTCACGCAGGAAATGGCGGACGGGGCAGTGGCGTCTCGGAAGGTACACGAGGCAGCGGCGTCTCGGAAGGTGCACGAGGCAGCGGCGTCTCGGAAGGCAGAAGAACGTTCAGGTATAAGTGTCACAGATGCCGAAAAGTAGGCCACAAGGCCGCTGAATGTCCAGACAAAGGTAAGACTGTTGCCAATTCTTACAAAAGTGAAGCGAACTGTTCCGAACACGTGGGACTCGTTACCGCGGAATGTTATCATGTTGAACAGAATCACAAAAGACTGAAATGGTGTCTAGACAGTGGCGCAACGTCTCACTTATGTAAAGACATTAGTTGTTTTTCTGACCTTGAACGTAGACATGATCATTTGAATTTAGCAAATAGTGAATTTACGGACATTACAGGTTCCGGAACAGCCACGTTTGTTGCTGACGTTTTTGGCGACACGAAAAACATCTCACTCCACAAAGCTTTTCATGTTCCCGACCTAAGAGTAAACTTACTTTCTGTTGCAAAGATTACCGATAAAGGATTTGAAGTTTTATTCAAGAAAGAAAATGCTTTGATCTATGATAGTAATGGTGATATAAAAGTTGTAGCCGATCGTAGTGGCGATTTATACTACGCGAGAGAAGGCGAAGCGCAGAATAAATCAGCTTTCATTTCGACCATGAATTCTAAAAATGTCAAACTATGGCATCGTAGATTAGGACATTTGAACTTTCAGGATTTGAATTCTTCATTGAAGAAAGGAAGATTAGGTGGAAGTAAATATTGAAAATATGCCTAATAATGGGGAACTTAATTGCGAAATTTGCATACGCGGAAAAATGACGCGTTCACCATTCCCGAAGAAGTCCGACAGGGAATCGGAAATGCTAGAAATCGTACATACTGATGTTTGCGGTCCCATGCGAGTAGAATCTCACTCGAAGTACAAATATTTTGTCGAATTCATAGATGATTATTCTAGGTATTGCACGGTATTCTTCATGAAACATAAAAATGAAGTTGTGCGAAAGACTCAGGAATATATTACACTGGTCGAAAACCAAAAGAACAAAAAGATAAAGTGCATCCAATCTGACAACGGGACGGAGTACACATGTAAGGAAATGGAGGATCTCCTGAAAAAGCACGGAATTTCACGTCGCTTGACTTGCCCATACACTCCGGAACAGAACGGTATAGCGGAGAGGAAGAACCGCACTCTCTTGGATACAGCACGTTGTCTAATCATGCAGTCCGGCTTACCTCCGATCTTTTGGGCTGAAGCCATCAACACGGCCAACTATTTGCGGAACAGATGTCCATCCAAAAGTCTGAACGGGTTAACACCATACGAAAAGTGGACTGGAAAGACTCCCGACGTTTCGCATCTCAGAGATTTTGGTTGCAAGGTCTTCTGTCTAAACCAAGATCAGGCCAAGGGGAAGCTAGACGCAAGATGTAAGGAAGGAATTTTCATAGGGTATTCGGAACAAACGAAAGGATACAAGGTCTGGTTGCCGAAGGAGAATAAATTCGTAGTCACGAGGGATGTTAAGTTCTTGGAAAACGCAGAAGTCATAAGCCAAGAATGGACAGATTTTATTCTGGAAGGATCATCCAAGGAGAATGAATCTGAGATGCATACTATCGAGGTACAGCTATCCCCAGTTGTCGAGAACGAAAATCCAGAACATGAATCTCCTACAACGGAACAAGAAGAGCCCGAGGTTGATCACGATTCTGAGCCACCCAGGCGTGCCCGCGGGAGACCCAGAATTCGGCGAACTGGTTCGAGGGGAAGACCTAGAAAGATATACAGGTACAGGACACCCCCGAGAGGTTCAGCACTCTCTTCTGAAGAGGTATTACTGTCCGAGGTCCCGATGCATCAGGCAGTCAGAGGCGAGGACGCTGACGAATGGCACAAGGCGATGGCAGACGAAGTGGCATCTATCTTGAAGAATGGTACTTGGGAATTAATCGACCGACCATGTAACCAGCACATCGTTGGAAGCCGTATTGTCCTGAGAAACAAGTACAAGCCTGATGGAACTATCGAAAGGAGGAAGGCAAGACTAGTCGCTCGGGGATTTAGCCAAAAGCCCGGAACACATTTCAACGAGACTTTTGCCCCTGTAGCAAGGCTTAGCTCCATAAGACTTGTATCTGCCCTAGCAGCACATTTAAATATGGACATGCAGCAACTGGATGTTACCTGCGCATACTTAAATGGAAGTCTAGATGAGACGATTTACATGGAAACCCCCGAATATTTGGATGAATCATTGAAGATTATTTGTGATAACTCCAAATACAACGAGGCTACCAGAAAGAAGGCTCGAGATACCTTGAACACACTGGGAAAAGGTGATAAAGTATGTCTACTTAGGAAGTCACTATACGGCCTGAAGCAAGCCGGTCGGAGCTGGTATCAGAAACTAAGCCAGACACTTAGTGAATGTGGTGCAAATCCAACTAAGTCCGACCCATGTGTATTCACTAGTAAAACAGGGAAGACATTATGATAATTGTCACTTATGTAGACGATCTGATTATCGCATCACGTGACAAAAAGGCAATATCGTCCCTAAAAGCCAAATTATCTGAAAGATTTGAAATGAAAGATCTGGGATCAGTTAATCATTGCCTAGGGATGGAATTTTCACTAAAGAAAAACAAGATAAGTCTAAGCCAGAGAGCATATATCTTGGAAATACTAGATCGATTCAACATGGCGGATGCGAACACTGTAAGCACTCCACTTGATCCAGGAACGAAGTTAAGGAAACCGACGGAGAGCCCATCTAGTGAAGAGCTGAAGTTACCTTATAGGGAGCTTATAGGTGCGCTAACCTATCTATCGTTGGGAACGAGACCCGATATTAGCTTTGCCGTAAGCTACTTAGGACAGTTCAACAACTGTTACACTAAGGAACACTGGACAGCCGCAAAGCGAGTACTTAGGTACCTGAAGGGCACCATCGATCACTCGATAGTATACCAACGAGAAGACATGAATCTGAGAGGATTCGTTGATGCTGATTGGGCAAACTGCCCTGACGATAGGCATTCGTATACCGGATTCTCATTCATCCTATCAGGCGGACCCGTATCGTGGGAATCGAAGAAGCAAGCCACAGTGGCATTGTCTACCACCGAGGCGGAATATATGGGTACCACCGAAGCTGCCAAGGAAGCAATCTACTTGGGCAAGTTCATGACCGAAACTTGGGTTCGAAAGACTCGCTAACGTAACCCTATATAGCGACAATATGAGTGCTATAAAATTGGCCGAGAACCCAAGATATCATTCCAGAAGTAAGCACATCGACATACGTTACCATTTTGTGCGGGAGGCCTGGAACAGAAAAGTTTAAGTTGAAGCATACTCCATCTTCTGAAATGGCCGCAGACGTATTGACGAAGGGGTTGTCGAGGGCAAAACATCGGAAGTGCATGGAACTTTTGGGATTACAGACGACGGACCAGAACCTGTATGTATCTGCTACGTCTCGAGGGGAAGTGTTGGAACGCGTACTAGCGTCACCCCGCCGCGCCGCTACTGGCGAGACGACCAGACACGTTGCCTAACCTAGAAGCTTGTAACCGCCGTCCTGTCCCCGCGCGCCGCACCACAGAATGAAGTCAGTCGTGAAGAGTCAGTCGCAGGGTTGCCAGACCTATTTCTATAAGTCCCCCAGCCTAAATAACAAATTCCCCCAAAAGCACATCTTTAAAAAAAATCTCCCAAACTTCAAAGATATTTATTATTATTATTATACTTTGCAGGTTGGCTAAGATTGTCTATGAGTATGGTATTTATGGTAATAACACTAATAACTAATAACAAGTAACATAAATATATATTTTTTACTATCATAATATACGAGTAGTATGCTACAGCTCCGAGAATGCATTTAAAAAAACTTCTTCCTCCTCCTTTTTGCAATCATACATTCTTTCAGAATTGAAATATTGCAACATATTTTCAGTTGGTTGAAAATCTGTACAACCATTTTTAAATTGCACAGATACCATCGAACTCTCATGATAGCATCTGTACTATGAATCGCCAGCGATTTCTAAGTTTGTTTTTTACCACATTTATAATGGAAAAAGCTCTCTCAACTGAAGCATTAGAAAATGGAAGGCTAAGTAACGCAAGAGCTAATGATGAAATATTTTTATATCTAGGTTCCCCTGCTGCATCGACGTTATTTGCCACCTCAACCCAAACTTTTCTGTATCATGCAGGTTTATCCAATTTATTCGAGGAAGTGATTTCCATTCTGCAATTGTACTATCAAGGTCAGGACATATTGTTGAGAAAGATAAAGCAATATTAGTTATTTCAGGTTGACGTATCTTGGATGTAGCTAATTCGGGGTTAAATGAATTTATTTTCTCCAAAATATTCATACTTTCAGGGATTCTCATTTGAATTTGTCGACATAATTCCACTAAAAATCTTTACATCTAGTTCGCACCATTAGTAGTTCATCTTGTTTAATTGCTAAGGATGACGCTTTTGAATTGAACGAATATCCTAAATTTATCAATTCTATATCCATAATGTAATCTTCAAATTTGAAATCAACGACGTTATTTTTTGAAATTTTTTGAAGTCTCATAGGTGGTACTAAAATACTTAGGTTATTGAAAAGTAATAAATTCAAATCTTCCATTAATTTCAGTGGATCTGCACACTCTGACTGAAACAGTTTATTACTCTAATTATTTCTTTCAATGTCCAACTCAAAAAGGTGAAATATAATACATTAGTTTGGTCCGATAACATTTGAAACAGCTGTTCAGCCATATAACACCTTTCATTATCTTTTACTATACCAAAGTGTATTTTTAATGCATCCCATTGTTCTAGAATTTTAACTACCGCATTGTATCTGGCTAGCCATCTGGTTCCTGATAGTTGGTCAATTTTTAGTGGTTTTTGATCCGTCAGTGTTTCAAATATTTGTTTGTATGCTATTTGCCTTTTTGTACTACAAGAGAACCAATTGTGGCATTCCTTGATTATAAAGTCCAAATGACGAGGTAGAAGTTTAAATGCATACTCTGCTGCCAAATGCAGAGAATGACAGACGCACTTAATAATAACAAGTTCATTATTCTTTGCTTTCAAAAAAGAAGCTACTGAATTATGCGCTCCAACCATAACATTGGCTCCATCAACACCGATTCCTATTAGATTCCCTAATTTTAAACCGTCTAGCTCCAGCCGAGATAGTTATGGCATCTCCCTTTTCAATTTCGATAAGTTTGTAGAAAGTCGTAACAATCTTAGTTTGCTTTTTACTAAAATATTTTATCATAACGCATAGCATTTTTGTGGAATCGACTGCAGTGCTCTCATCTATAATCAATGAATATTTACTATCTGCAACATCCAAAAGTAAGTCATTTAGTATTGAAGGAGCCAACACATTCAATATTAAAGATGTACATTTAGTTCTGTGTAATTTAACGTCATTTAATATTTCAGATGATTTATCTAAATTTTTTAAAAGTGATCCAAGATGATCAATTGTTGCAAGTGAGCAGTGCTCACATATGAATGCAGCAATTTTTAATTCTGCTATTTTCCTGCTGGCGGTCAAACCTTTTTTCATAAACTCAGTAATTTTTTTACTCGGGCCAGCCAAAGATCTTTTCTCCGCCTCTTGATGTTTCTTACTTTTACCGTGAAGCAGTAAGTCTTTTTTATGTGCAGCTAAAGTACATTTACATATCTTACAAAGCGACTTTGTCTCATCTGCTAATACAGGACCAATCCATCCTATATGGAATGAATAATTATAATTAATAACCCACACCATCAAATTTCAATAGATTACCTTTAAGTTCAACATCGGATTCCCAAGCAACTCGGTATTTTCGGGTATATAACGACTCCTTTTCTTTAGGCATATTTAGATTGACACGTACAACACTAATTTGGATAAACCGTGCGTATTGAACACTCCAAAGTAAAAGAAATATAGCCTATAAAGTTAATGATAGGAAAGGAAATAAAGTTACACGATTCTCTGGGTTTCACATAGATGAGAAACACTTATTTAATCGCGCCATCTAACGCACAAAACAAAATAATATTTTGCCGCTATTGAAGGAAACTGTAATGTAGGTGCTTCAGAATAATTTTAATAGTTGTTGAAAGATGGCAGGATTATCTGTAAATGAATTTATATTTATTCAAAGTTGTTCTCGAATTCCAATAATTCAATTGAAACTTGAAAATTGGTCGGACGACAGAATGTCTTCTTAAAATCGCACCCCAAAAAAAACCCCAAAACGGAATAATTTTCCCCCAAAAAATCCCACACGCATTGTATACCCCCAAAAATTCCCCCAAGCAATGAAAAATACCCCAAATTTGGGGGAAAATCCCCCAATCTGGTAACCCTGGTCAGTCGTGGGAAGCACTCGAAGTACAACAGCAGCCAGCACACGCGCGCGGATCGCGGAACGCGGAAGCCCGATCTACACCTGTCGCTTATCTACCCATCCATGTACATGTAATCAATAAACTGTTCTGAACCGAAGACCACTGCGAGTTGAATTGCTCTGCTTACCTATCCTCAACAGCTTATCCTAGGAACTATGCAGTAACAGCATTGCAGCAAATTCTCCTTATGCTTCGCTTTTGTGCTACAGGATGTATGTTGCAAACCGTTGGTGATTTCACTGGAATCCATAAGTCTACAGCATGTAGAATTGTAAAACGAGTTAGTGGTATATTTGCATCTTTAGCATCAGAATACATCCATATACAAAACACACAAGAATAAATTGATGAAGTAAAAAGGAAATTTTATACTATTGCAAAGTTTCCTCGTGTAATAGGAGCCATCGATTGCACTCATGTTAAAATAATTTCCCCAGGTACTTAATCTTTGAATTTGTTGTTATTCATTTACTTAATTTAAGCAAATTAGAAAGACTTAATATTAAAATATGTAATATTAACTTTTAGCTGGAGCTAATGCCGAGTATTCTAGAACGAGAAAAGGATATTTTTCTATAAATGTACAAGTAGTAGTTGATCCAAATTTATTGATAAACAATATTGTTGCTCGATGGCCTGGTTCAATGCATAATCAAACAATACTGAACAATAGCTCAATAAAGCCACAGTTTTGAAATAATAGATCTGGGAAGTCTGTAGTGCTGGGAGATTCAGGATATGCATTAAGAAAATACTTAATAACACCTATTGTTAATCTAACAACTGAAGTGGAACAAGTATTTAATGAGGAGTCGAAATCCAATTGAAAGATTGTTTGGTGTTTTAAAAAGAAGATTTCCAGTTCTTTCGCTTGGTATAAGATTATCTCTGGGGACAGCAAAGACTCTTATTGTAGCATGTATAGTTCTTCATAATATAACAGTTAATATGAACGAGCCAGAACCTCTCCAAGATGATGATCAGAATAGAGAATGGGGGGCAGAAGAAAATGTGGATGGAATTGATGTTCATAGGTTGGAACATGACTTTCGAGTAGAATTTCTTATATACTTTATGAATCTATTAGAAGAAAATCACAAAACTATTTTGCATGATAATTTATTGAAATATATTTGTAAATGTATTTGCAACGGTCTAATGATTTCTTCAAAGTTTAACTTTAGCAGGTACTTCTATCTTTTTCTAATGAAGTTTAGCAAATTCATTCAATGAAACATGAGATTTGTATTTTTCATTATAAATTTATTTTCTATCCTACATCAGAAAACCAAGTTTATAAGTTTCATTAATATTTTATTGATTATACATCAACTTGTTCCTCTCTGAGTAAAATTTCATTTTCTAGTTTTTTATTTTGGAGCTGCAAGTTTTTAGCTTTCAACTCGTGTAGTTCCGGCTCAATTTTAATTTTTTGTTCGTGGTGTTCTTTGTTTCTTGCAGCTTCTTCTTCTAACAACTTCCTTTTTAGAGATGTTAGGCCCTCTTTCGAGGACTGTTCTTCAATCCTTTTTCTTTTTCCTTGAAGGACTCTGTGTTTACTTGTTTGTAGATGTCTTGGTGGGTACTGTGTAATCAGACCAATCTAAAATAAATACATTACATTGCACTGAGTACATATTAAGCACCTATCATTTATCACTTTAACTACCAGAGGGGATTGCTGTGGTACTGGTATAGTCGGTGTTCGCAACTCACATGTGTGTTCTGAAACTTTGGCGTTGCTTTCAGAATCTGAAATTGTGAAAATTGTACAAATGCACTTGTTTTAAATTTTGCCAAAATTATCACCTTTATTTAACACTATAGACATTGATGCAAGATGAACATCGCCTTCATGTAGATTTTCTGTATCTTTATTTTTCTCCTCCATACAAACAGATGACACTTCTGAAAAACATATATAATTAAAGTATTTTCAAGCTTAGATAAATAACTGTGGGTGTTCACTGTAATATTACATAATATCCATCGTACCTTCTTTATTTTCAAATGAAGGACGCATCATCGCTGATACCTACAGATGGCTGCAATCCATGCACTGATAAGCCAATAATACTTTTAATTCTAACGTAAAGTATAATTACTGGTTTCTTTATATTTATCCTATCAGCACCATCACCAGTCCTCAACAAATTTTGCCTCCTGTGAGCTTCATACTTGCGTACTTCTTTTTTAAATCATCGAATTTACACCTGAGTTGATCAGCTATTCGTGACTCGGTTATGGCAGAGTTGTATAGTTCTGCAATTTTCTCCCAAGCTGCTGCCTAAGAAATTATACTAACATTGTACTTTTTGTATTCAATAAAAATTAAAAACTTCACCTCTTGTTTCCACGTTACTACGGCGTCTGTTCTCTTGCGCTCAACAATATTTTTGTATTTCAAAAGAATATCTACCAAACTATGGCAATTTGCCTCGGAAAACTTCACTCTTTTGGTTGGTTAAGCATTCATTTTTAGGTAATTATGAGGAAACATGGATTTAAACAAAGCACGGGCGCTCAAACATTGACGGGGAGCCGTACACAGTGAACTGTCAACACTGGCAGTGCTGTCAGCTCATTTGCCGTTCTGTGTTTTGTGGACCGTACAACATTTGTCCAGATGTCATTGTCATGTCATCAAAATAAGGTGACAGAACTGCCAACTGAAAAAATTGAAACTGAATCGTCGGTTGACAAACCGCTACCTGAAAGTAGGTTCGTAAACACAATTCTCTTCAACCGCCAGTTGAATTTCAACTTTCGGTTGGGAAACCAGCGGTTCAGTTTTACTTTTATGTAAACGGCCCTAAATAATCTGACGAGAGACTTATGTCAGTCTAAGGAGTCTGAACAATTGCTAGGATCTCGCCTTCGTGAAAATAATTTACTAGATCCGGGAACAACATTCTACTGGTATCGTGTTCGAGAAGAAGAGTTTCGAACTTTTTTTAAAAAGATGAAGACACAGCATTACTTTACTGCAAAATTATCAAGGGTCTCATTGAGGCTTTAGGTTTAACATCGATTGTAGCGAATGGAGATTGTTCATCGATACATCTAACAAAAGGTTGAAGGCAGTCTTCTTGTTTAAGGGTAACAGAGTTTCTTCTGTTCAAGTGGGTCATTCAGTACAAATGACTGAAAGTTATGATAATATGGAACATTTACTAACCGATATCGAACAATGCGCTATATTTTTGACATCAGCACATAGAATTTGCCCAAAAACGGTTGCAAAAACTTTGACCCCAGACAAAAAGAATTAAACCGCAGACCAGTGTAGTATATTTACCGTAACAAGATTAAAAATTATGTTTCGTTTATTTTGCACAAACAAATTTAGTTATACTTATGATAAAACTGTAAAGGCATTATTAATTTGATTTTGTCTTTTCAGATTATCAGTATAGATGAATCTGTTTGTATAATCCGCAATAAGGCAGGCGATAAGCCAATCTGTGAAATAAAAAAAGCAGCTTTGGACCGTTTAATGGTGTCTAGTAAGAAAAGAATCGACAATAAATACAAAACATTTGAGACTATGACGTCAGCTTTTATTCATCCAACTTGCCAAAGTCACTATAAAAAGGAGACTGCTTCGTTCTGTAGTTCAAGATCTAGAGAATCAAAAGAAGCAAAAGAAATAAATAATACGGTCTTAGATTTAATTTTCAATCTCAATGCTACCTCTGCGGTGGGTTTTTCGGAAATATTTAAGCCTAGGTCAGTCGCGCGGGTGAGAATCGTCACCCACTTTCATTTAATATACCACTATTTAAATGTTTCAGCTCACTTGGCAACATCGCTCCGAGTATCTTTCATGTTATGATAGATGTCTGTGCCGTCAAATATTTAGTACGGCTTGTGCGTGTTTAGTGGAGATATCGCTGACCAAATCTGAGTGGTTGACAAGTGTCCCCCGCGCGACCTTCTACTTTGTTAAATTATTATTAAGGTGTTGTTGTACTGTGGCAAAGGTAATTTAATTTTTAATATTTTTTCTCCCTATGCTAAGGTATTTTTGCTTTAGGTATTTGGAAGTAGTAGCAAGGCCATGTCTGAACAGAAAAAAAAAAGTAGAGACCAGTAATGATCCCAATGTATGGCTGAAGTGGTACCATGAACTAAGTGATGAAAGTGATCTGAGTGAAAGCTCTAAGGATGAAGATAAAAGTGACAAAGAGGAAGAAAATATACTGACAGAGAGTGAGCATAATACAGAATCGGAACAAGAGGTTGTGGAAAGTGAAGAATTTGAAAGTGACGAAGACGTGCCTTTAGATTCTTCCAGTTTCTACATTGGGAAGGACAAAATAACGAAATGGAGAAAAGCGAATCCTCCAAGAAATGTGAAAACAAGGTCCCATAACATTATTATTCATTTACCAGGACCCAAAGGTAAAGCACGAGAATTGAAAACAGAAGTATCAGCTTTAGAACTCTTTTTAGACGACAATATTCTCAAAACAATTACAGCGTGCACTAATATTTATATAGAGAAAACACGTCAAGAATTTACAAGGGACAGATATGCAATATTCATTTACTATGGGATAACTCCAAGGGAAATCGCATTGAATCATGTTATCTTACTATGAGTGAACAAAGGTTCCGTTTCCTTTTGAGATTTGACAACATCAATGACCGTAACATGCGTAAATAACTTGATAAAATGGCAGCAATTAGGGAAGTGTTTGAACTATTCACCAATAATTTTGAGAAATATTTCTCACCGAGTGAATATCTAACTATAGACGAGCAATTGCTTGCGTTTAGAGGTTGTGCAGCTTTCCGCCAGCACATCCCCAATAAGCCAAGTAAATATGGCATTAAAACATTTGCTTTGGTTGATGCTAAAACAGCTTATACTATGAAACTGGAAACGTATGTTGGATTGCAACCTCCAGGTCCATATCAGCAAAGTAACAATGCCAAAGATATTGTGATGAGGATGGTGGAACCAGTTCAGGGTACAAATAGAAACATCACATGAGATAACTGGTTCACTAGTATTCCATTAGTCAATGAACTGCTGACTGAAAAGAAATTAACATACTTAGGTACTCTCAGAAAAAATAAAAGAGAAATTCCTAAGGAGTTTCTTCCCCAAAAAGACCGGGATAAATTTACTTCAATTTTTGGATTCCAGGAAAACTGTACAATTGTTTCTTACTGTCCACAAAAGAATAAAGCAGTTCTAGCAGTTTCTACCATGCATCACGATAGTGCAATCAGTGAAGACACAGGAGAATATCAAAAGCCGGATATTATAACATTTTACAACAGTACCAAGATTGGAGTAGATTTAGTAGACCAAATATGCCAAAAAAATAATGTAGCAAGAAATACGAGACATTGGCCTATGGTTGTATTTTATAATTTATTAAATGTTTCCGCTGTAAATGCTATGATAATTTATAAGCTCAACAAACAAATCGAGGGAAAATTACGCCGAACTGAATTCTTGCAAAGCTTAGCATGGGATATGTTGACACCACAAATAAAACGAAGAGCTTACATTTCACAAATTCCACGGGAACTTCGCCGCAGGTCAATGGTATTGCTGGGTTTGGAACCCTCAACTTCTGTAGTTGAACAAAGAGATCGAAGAGGAGCAAGAGGGCGCTGTTACTACTGCGGAAGAGCACGAGATAAAACAACTAGAAAACTTTGCGCGCAGTGTCAAAATTTTGCTTGCAATGACCACCTAAAAGAAATTTGTGTGCGATGTTATGAAAACAACGACTGAAGTAGTAATTCACAGTTATCTTATGTTTTAAATATATTTTGTTGTTAAAATCAACCTACATTTTATGTCAAGGCTTATAGAGAATATCTTGTTTCTTATTTAATAAATATTTTTGGAAAAATCTTGTATAGGTTGTTTTTTAGGATGGTTGACGCTTGTCACCCACGCGACTAATAATGTACGGATAAGAGACGCGACTAACCTAGGGTTAAAAAAAAATTCTTCGGTTCAAAGTAACGATACAAGAGATAATATATTACAGTATATTCAAAAACAAAACAAATTGAATGATTTCGATAAAAACATTTTAGCCCATTTGAGAAGTGTTCCTGACTTGGTCGCAGTAAAAGCGCATTATCACACTGATTGTATCTCTACTTTTTATAATAAAAGAACTGAAAGAAAAAAAAATCGCTCAGCATGTGAAAACACTAAGAATTTGATCAATTATGTTATTAATTATATCGTTGACAACGAAACAGAGTGTCAATTTTCTGTCAATGAAGTAAAAGAGAATTTTTCAGAAGATCTCCAGACTACATAACTATTAATAACACATTGAAAGAACATTTTCAGAACGATATAGAGTGTCATTTAATCAAAAGAGACATGATAATTTTATACAAAAATGGTATTGCAAGTAAGAAACTCTGCAAAGACTGGTACGAAAAAAGATTAGAAAGAAAAGAAGACGAACGGACTACAATTGTTCAAATGACTGCTGAAATTGTTTTAGAAAATATAAGTTCTAAAGTATACGATATGACTACGAAATTCCGGATTTAAATGAACGCAACCTTTTTAAGGATGTTCCTAAAACTTTGCAAGTTTTTTTGGATATTGTGTGTAAAAGTAATAAAGAAAACAATACAAATAATGTTCGTAGGATTGCAAGACCACATTATTCTTTATCGCCTATTTTACTTGGTATGTTGTCAATGATTCGCAAAAAATATGCTTCTAAAGGACTGATCGACTCATTATCTAATTTGGGTTTGTGTTCCTCATATAAAGAAACTTTGGCACTGTGGAGCACCGATTATCAAGGACCCTGCAAATCATATGGTTTCTCCAGATTCATACGTTCAGATTATTTATGACAATGCGGATCGTAGTACATGCACGATTGGTGGCAAGAATACTTTCCATGCAATGGGTGGATAATGGTTGTTACTCCGGCGTCTAGCGTCACTTCAAGGAAAACCATCGCTAGATTAAAAAAAAAACATCTTCTGAGTAGATAGGCAAAATTGGATTTATGAAATGAAGATATTTTAGATCATACGGACAACTATTTCATCGGCATCGGTTTACATGGTCTTATTCAAAATTTGCAAACAACAAATCCGATGGTTGGAATGAATTCATGGAGAAGTTACATACTAATTCGACTTATCATACTTCAAAAATTATTCCTGAGCCGTTTATAAATAATCCTTAGAGTGATATGATACAATGTTTACATCGGTGGTAGAAGCGGCTGATCAATGCTAAAAACAAGAGCAAAGAATTGGGCAAGCTCGATAGAACGTCCAGGTATTTTCATAATACTCATCCGTATTCATTCGACAACATCCACACAAGAAAAGATAGAAATGGCTGGTGAAAGAAGGGACTTTGTATTACCATTTGAAGTATGTATATATTTTTTCTACGTTGCTTTTAAATCTTGTGCTGTGTTGTTTGTGTTTGATTCACAACTTAGAGACGTTTTTCTTGTTATTACAGCTGGACTAGGCCGACTTTGAGGAAATGCCTCAAGCAGCAAACGTGGGAGTGCCAGATGGTGGAAGATACTTCATACTTCCATTTAGAGTACGCAGATTTTTCTTCTTTGTTTTCAAACCTTATGTTATGTTGTTTCTGCAATTCATGGATACTTTTCTTGTTATTACAGCTCGATTCCAGTGATGAAGAAATGGGAACAGAAGAAGAGGAAGAGTATATCTCCTTCATTTCCGGTATCTGATGTACGTGTATATATATTCATTTTTTTACTCACCTCCCTTCCAAATCTAATTCCATTTGATCCTCAATATAGTATCCCTTTTAAACCTCATCCTTTACAGTTTGTGTTTGAACTGCTACGAGGGATGTCTTTTAAGTTTTGCATATAGAAACATAGGCCGCGCGGATCGAACGTCAGTACTGAATCTTAACCTCACTCTTCAGTAAACTTAAATTCAAAGTTTCACAACAATACGTGCAGTGTTCTCACTACAGTGAATTTTTAAGTGTCATCAAGTCATTAGAAAAATGGAACTTAACCGAGAACATTTTCACGCCATAATTTATTAAAACCTTCAGAGACAATTATCGCAACAAGAATGCCTTGCTGAGTTACTGTCTGTATTCGGCAACGAAGCGCCACATCAGTCGACAATTTCCCGTGGGTATGGAGAATTCAAACGTGGACGGGTGAGTCTTAGCGACGATTCCAGGGTGGGTGCACCAAAAACGGCAGTCACCCAGGAAAACGTCGATGCTGTGCGCAAACTCATGAGGCCTCCTTGAAGATCTTAAAGACCTCAATTCAAAAAATTTTACATAGAGAATTAGGAGTATGAAAATTAGTTTCTTGTTGGATACCCCACCTGTTGACAGAAGAGCAGAAAGCAGCCAGGGTTAATTGGTGTCAAAAAACGTTTGACCGTTTCAATTCCGGAAACTCAAACAATGTGTACAGCATTGTTAGTGGCGATGAATCGTGGATTTACTGTTATGATCCAGAAAATAAACGACAGATGGTTGTTTGGGTGTTCCAAGGTGAAGAAACGCCAACAAAAGTCATCCGTTCTCGAAGTGTGTCGAAAAAGATGGTCGCGACATTTGTGCCAAAAGCGGGTCATATTGCAATAATTCATCTTAATGAGCAAAAAACTGTTACTGCGGATTGGTATACCACCATTTGTTTGCCAAAAGTCATCACCGAGCTTTGAAAAATCAATCCCGAAAGAAGAATCATCCTCCACCAAGACAATGCAAGCTCGCACACAGCCCAAAATACAATTCAGTATTTAACGGAAGAAAACGTGGAATTATTGGACCATTCTCCATATAGTCCCGATCTAAGTCCTAACGATTTCTTTACTTTCCAGAAAAAATTAAAAACAGACTGCGTGGTCAAAGGTTCTAGTCACCAGAAGAAGCAGTTGACGCATTCAAGAATGCCGTTTTAGATCTGCCAGCAAACGAGTGGAATAAGTGCTACGAAAATTGGTTCGAGCGCATGCAGATGTGTATTAATCTTCGTGGAGAATACTTCGAAAAACAATAAAGTCATTTAAAACTACCTACCGTGTTGTTTTATTTCCATATGCAAAACTTAAAGGACATCCCTCGTACTATATATTTTTCTCTTCATTGCAGCCAAACTATGGACCATGCGACACCACAAGTGTCTTTTATGTCAATGATAGTGACGATGATATGTGGAGCATTCAGATATTCGTTTTGGCCGATGGCGACCCGGATCAGAGTCACTGGCACCATTCCACACATCCTGATAGTCCTGGGCCCTGTCAAATAGGGGGATCCGGATGAGGATGAGGAGTTCGTCGTCATCAACAGCGTTAGATTATCCGAAGACGATATGATTTTATCGTACTAATCATCCGATCTGTCGTCAGAGATCGATGACAATCCGGAAGATTAATTCGCTAAAAATATTTAGTATGAGTTAGTTTACCTGAATGTAGTATACTTATTCTTTTTTGTTAATTATAAGTTATACATATGTGACTTAGATTTAAGAAATTGAATATATACTTTTAAAAATAGTATTGTGTTTTATTGAAAATATACCTTCACCATTGGAGATTTATCTCAAGTGTTAATAGGGTATTTTCCAACTTGTGATATTGTCATATTGATGGCTGAAATACATTGTTCACAGACATTTATCAATTAGTATACCGTTTGCTCGTGCTTTTTTGACTAATTTGCTGAAAAAAAAACACATTTGAAATTCATAACACCAAAGTGTTTGGAGATTTATCTCAAGTGTTAATAGGGTATTTTCCAACTTAGTGATATTGTCATATTCATGGCTGAAATACATTGTTTACATTTATCAATTAGTATACCGTTTGCTCGTGCTTTTTTGACTAATTTGCTGAAAAAAAAAACATTTGAAATTCATAACACCAACGTGGGATCATTTAAAACTCTTGTATGTCTCTCCGAAGAAATCAGCCAATAGGAATCAATTTTTTAAAAGGTTCTCACTAGAATGTGACCATATTTTATCAAGGATCATATTCAGCGCTATTGCCATGTACTAAGGAATTTCATGAAATTTCACGATTTTGCAACGCATATTTATTTCGATCAACAGTGTTGTCTCAATGGTGTACCTGTCTATATACGTATGTTGTATGCCCTTAGAAGCTACGCAGTTATTAAGTAAGCTTACATTGTTGCACTAGACGCTGCGTTAGCATAAGATAACAACTTCTCGCTAATCAGTTGTTTGCCTCACGTCTCCATTTTCTATATAATAATAATAATAATAATATTTATTCACTCAATGTACAAAGATAACAAACAATATGAGTAAATAAATATAAAATCAAAACAGGCCCAATAGAAGGCATCGCCTGTACATGGACCAATAATTTAAGTTGAAACTGTAGAATGCAAATGACAAAAAAGGACAAAAATTAGCTACAGTAGATTATGTATTTAGTTGATGTTCGTATTTATGAGTTTATGAATTTTAGTCCTAGATATAGAATGTAGCCACTTTTTTAAATTTCTTTTGAAACACTTTCCGAAACGTAAATCTTTTAAGTCTTTAGGTATAATTTCATAAAATTTAGGCGCTGAATAGAGATATGATCGCTGCATTATAGATTTATGCGGTTGAGGAACTACTGTGCCACGAATTTTGTACCTGGTATTATGTTTAATTTTTTGGTCGGTGTTCACAAATTTATGGTAGTGAGTGATACTGTGTAAGAAATAAAGCTGTCTTATATCATACATTCGAACATCTGCGTATAATTTTTCAGTGGGATAAAGTTTCGGTTTTTTAAATATCATTTTTAGAATACTTTTTTGAAAAACATCTAAATTATAGATATGCGAGGAACATGCAGCTCCCCATGCTAATATACCATATGTGAGATGAGGCTCAATCAGTGCATGGTATAATATTCGAAGATATTTTTCTGTTAATATATTCCCAAGGTATTTAATTTTGTAGGATACAAATCTAACTTTCTTTAAAATATAATTGACATGGATGTCCCATCGTAAGTGAGGATCCAAGACCACTCCAAGGTATTTTATGTTGGGCACTCTATTAATTTGCATTTTTTGATCATTAATATTGAAGGAGAAATTTGTGTAATTTGGCAGATGTCTAGCATAAGATCCAAATGGTAAAAAATGTGTTTTAGAGTAGTTAATGTTTAATTTTCTACTGTTAAACCACTGACTAATTTTGATAAAATCATATGGATCTAGTGTTTGTCCATTGTCCATTGTATATTGTGTATTTTCTGCTGATCCTTAGTCAGCACCCTAAATTGTATAAATAGGTCTGCCGACATTTGAAGTGTGTTCAGTACCCGGTTAAGCTCCGTAATAGTCACTTGTAATCTTTGTAAATTGTAATTTGTAACGGACTGTAATTGCAGTCCTCGAATGAAGTTTTCAAATATATACACCTTAGGAAAAACCATTGTTATACATGGGAAATGATTTCTTGGCAACAGCGCATCGGCTCGTCTACTTTCATCGCTATTCGTACATATTTCCTACCGTTAACCGCAGACCTGTATCACGAATGAGAATAATAGGCAGATACGCTGTGTTGCCAATTTGCATAGAGCTTCCCGAATTGTGGGGAATTTAGAGTTAAGTGTTGATTCATTCAAGCTTTTAATCAGCATGGCCTAGACGTTAGAACTTGATAAAGATAACATTGAATCTGAATGCTGCTGGAGTGTTTCGAATATTCAAAGCGGAGCGGGACACTATACTCGTTTAATGGGTCATCAAGCCACAGTCTTTTCAACAAAGAAATTATTTTACGAAAATGCGTTATATTTTTACGATTTTGTCTTCACCAAATCTCTGTTTCTCAAAATGTACGTCTATTGTAGAATTTTCAGCAAACTAAGCAAGAAACGTGATCTAGTATTTACTCAACATTACGGATTTCTCGAAATACATTAAAAAATGTGACCTAGATACCTAACTGCCCCAAGCTCTTTAAATATAACACTTTAGACCAGGGTTACCAGGTGCTCAGTCACGTTGATTGTCATGTTGTACTGCGCAAGTCAGCAAACAATCTGGCGTAATAAACGTTAGGAATCATCAGGTATTGCCAGATTCCCGAATACCGGGCACCATAGTAACCGGTATAGTTGACTTCAAAGTTGTCAAATCACCCCTATGGCGCAAATTCGCCACACCAGGCAACTGTGCTATAAACAAACCCTGTTTATCACTACTATTTGATAGTCATGTGGTAGTTGTAGCCCTATCTAGCGGTCCATGATTTCTCTCAATACTGTTGTATCTCTACTGGCAACAAGAATAGGGATTACAAAATCATTTATACAACAATATACAAACATGAAAAATATGATTTGAACCATGAAACATTAATACAATTTTAATAGTTTGAACTTTTTTCATTTTTGGAATACTCTTATGTGGAATCCGCAGCTATTTTCCCCGAAATTTGGGTAGACTTAGATTTCTTAGAAATATAACATATTGGTATCGGCAACTCTGCCAATGGGAGAAACAAATCGCATTTGTTGAGCGCATCCGTCTAAGCGGTAGGCGCCAGCGCTCGTTCTGCCATCTCTCTCTTTTATCACTCTTCTATTTTACCCCGTTGTCCGTCACACTCCGACGCTGCCAGATAAGAACCTACAATCGAGTGTCTTTCACGCACCTACATACTTTTGTATATTTCCATCTCTCTTCCTCATCACAATGTATAATAATGTTTTTTCCCAAGGTGTATATGTTATATCACTTAAATTCAACTTTACTTTTTAAAAAAATTATTTGAGGACAGTAGGTACTGTCCGTTACAAACGTTTACAATTACTTGACTTGACGGAGTCTAACCGGGTATTGAACTTATCAGTTAGCGTACATTACGGTGTCGCGCCGGGTATTGAACATAAGTTTTCATAAGTGACTGTTACGGTGCCTAGCCGGGTATTGAACAACATGAAATGGGCGCAAGGCCTATTTATACTATTGGTGTGCTTACAAAGCACTTCTAGAAAATAAAGCGTAAACAACGAGAAAATGAAATCAGCTGATGAGCATACCGTGCACCATGCCAGTCCAAACATTCACCGAAAATGTTTGTTGAAAATGTGCCCGACGGACAGCGTGCGGATTTTCTACTGACCAAACATGAGTGTTGCGAAAGTTATTCACTCCATTACGCGTGAACGTAGATTCGTCTGTCACCAATATGCACTTCAAAAAGTCCGGATTATTGTCATGTTGATGCAACAACCACTCACAAAACCGCACTCTTGCTGGAAAATCGTCAGGTTGAAGGGCTTGTACACGTTGGACGTGAAACGGATACAGCCCCTCTTCACGCAGCGTTTGCCACACTTTAGTTTTTGATACCTGCACTTCTCTAGCCACATCTCTAGTGCTTGTTGAGGGATTCTCGTCTACGCGATTACCTCTACACGCGTGACCGTAACCGTCGGTTGAAGGTTGCATACTGACCTGACACACTGACCCCGACCCAGTTCTGTCGTCGTGTTGAGCCAGTGACATTGTACCACTCCGTGATGTCGCGGCTACAGGACGGTATTCAGATATTTTTGATGTTGCAGAGCCCTTTATCTCGGTTCCCTTAAGACATTGGTGTATATGGTACTAAGAAAAATTGCTTATGTTTTCAAGATCTTCACGTCATGTAAAGGAAACCCCCAACTTTGCGGACACCCTGTATAACTTGGAACGTGGTCATTGTCGTCTAGACCAGTTAGGTGAAAAATTAAAGCTTCCGCCTTTTGTTGGGTACTTCGACAAAATTTAAGCAAGGAGGACTCTTTATACTTTTTTTAACCTCTCTAGCTTTCAATGGTCTTTTCCATCATCATCAGGAGCTGCAATTACATTGAGAAAAGTGGCAACAATTGTGCAAAATGAATTTAAATCAACTTACAGTAGTATGTGAGGATGTTGCTAAATGGTATTTACGTTAAGGATGGGGGAACACCCAGTAACATGGTGAAAGCTGGATACATGGTACAATAGTCAAAATTATACAAACTACACACAGCTGTATGACAAGAATAAATTAAAAACAGATTAAAAATATTTAAAACGAAAGTTAAGCATTACATCGTAAAACCACTTGATGATTGCACAAAATGGTGGGCATAGAATCATGAGTAAGATGAACCTTTTGACAGATGGCAGAAGGTTTGCAGTGTCCGTGTAGATGGATGGAACGAAAATTCTTTTGTAAGGCGTGTGCTATGTTGCCAAATCACTTCAGATGGTGTGATTTTCAGGATATGGGTTGTATATCTGTACGTCGAACAATTTGGCAATAGTGTGGTTCAATAAGGGTCAAACCGTTGACTTTTGACAGTGACAGAGTGGCGTATCCTGTTTCGTGCTTTGTGTTGTTCATTTTGTTTTATACGTTTTGTAACCTCACTTGTAACCTTTATATTTTGAAATTATTTGAACAGTCTGTCTGTAAAAAAGTGTCTTATTAAAGTGTGTTCAAGCACAAGTATCAATTCGCCTTAATAAAATATACTTATCAGTTCCGATTAGATCCTGACACGAGGATTCTTTGGTACCAGGCTGCAAGTATTCAAGTCCCCATTCCTACTACTATGTTATACTCTTGTGAAGATCATTTTGAAGTAAGTTTATTAACAAAGCTTAAGTTTTCCAAATTATACTAAGTCACGGTATATTTAATAACTTTAACTAGGGTTAGTTTCAGATTTTTAGACTCATTTAGGTTCATGCCTAGCAGCCTGAGTAAATTATCTTCATATTTGGATGATAATCAAAAAATCATCAGACAGCATTTCACTGTGGATGAAGAATACGAATTAGTTACTCGTAAAGGTGTATTTCCTTATGAGTATTTAAATTGTTGGGACAGATTAAATGATACATGTTTACCATGCAAAGATAACTTTTACAGCAAAGTTAATAATGAAAATGTCTCTGACGATGACTACCGTCATGCATGTAAAGTTTGGAATACGCTCAACATTCCTAATTTACAAAAATATGCCGAACTGTACCTAAAGACTGACGTGTTACTCTTGGCAGATGTTTTCGAAAACTTTCGAAACGTGTGTATTAAGACATATCAATTGGATGCACTTCATTACTTTACAGCACCTGGGTTAACGTTCGATGCGATGCTTAAAGCCACATCCGTGGAACTTGAGCTCGTAGCGGACATTGATATGGCTTTGTTTTTGCATAAAGGAATTCGAGGTGGTGTTTCACAATGTAGCAACAGGTACGGTGAGGCAAATAATAAATACATGGGAGCTAACTATAATCTAGATACGGTCAGGCGATGAGCAAACCATTGCCATATAGAGAATTCCACTGGATGTGATCAAGGAGAATATAGCCCAATGTCCTGAAGATAACGAATATGGTTATATTATTGGGGTGGGTCTGCATTATCCAAAAAAATTATTCAAGTATCATAAATATTTACCACTTTGCCCTAAACATTTAGTGCCACCAACATCAGATAATATAAATTATTCGAAATTACTCACTACGTTTTATGATAAGAAAAAATACATTATTCATTATATAAACGTGCAACAAGCTACAAAATTGGGTGCTCAGGTGAAACAAATCCATCGATGCTTAAAATTTCGTCAGTCAGACTGGTTGAAAACATACATTCATTTAAATAATGAATTACGTAAAGTCAGCAAGAATGAATTCGAGAAAAATTTCTATAAATTAATGAACAACGCGGTTTTTGGCAAAACTATATAAAACGTTTTTAAATATAGAGAAATCCATATGGTGTACAAATGGTCAGGGCGACATGGAGCACGACACTTTATTTCATTACCAAATTTTCACAGCTTAACTGTATTTGCAGAAAACATAATTATAATTGAAATGAAACGACTTAAGGTCAAGTTGGATAAGTCTATCTATGTTGGTATGTCAATATTGAATATATCCACAACTTTCATTTATGATTTTCATTATAATTATATCAATCCGAAATTCCATGACGCAGTTAAATTGCGTTATTGTGATACGGATAGTCTTATCTATCATTTTTTTGTTGATAACATTTATCAGTTATTGAAGGAAGACATCAACATATTTGATACGTCAGACTATCTGGTTGATAACATTTATGGGATATCATTAGTGCATAAAAAAGTGTAGGGTTTGATGAAAGTTGAAAATAACGGACGAATCATGACACATTTTATAGGACTGAGATCTAAAATGTATTGTATTAAGGCGCAATCAGACTGCCGACATGTTTCACACGATGAAAGTATTGATATCACGACCACAAAGAAAGCAAAAGGAATACAAACGGCCACCATGTAACAAATTACCTACGATGACTATTACAGATGTTTATTCGATCGAACCCATGTAAAAGTATAGCTACATTTAATTGTATCTAAAAAGCATGACGAATTTACCATCAGACAAATGAAATTAGCGTTGAATCCGTACGATGACAAAAGAATGGTAGATTTTTCTAAAACTGACACATTACCATGGGGATTCAACGCTGTTTAACCAACAGCCACCTAGGCACATGCGCTTGGATTTACTTTTTTTTAAACGATTATATATATGAGCATCAATATAACTTTCTTTTGACTACTGTCTACCATACACTCGATATAGAGACTTGAGCCTCACCAGCCGCACATAAAACACAACACAACCACCACCAGGGGTCCTGTTTTTGACAAGGTCAAAGTGAGTTTTTTTTCTTCCTACTAAACTTGTGTTATTGTTCACCTATATCTTTCACCATCATTTAGATATTTTATTTTTTTTCTTCTATTGACAGAAAAAGCAAAGTTGTCACGATAACAGTTGTTGTACTGTTGCTGGTTATATCAACACATATCAACGTCATCGCTGGGAGTCTGTTTTTACTGAACAATGCAGATTTGCAAAACTGGATAAGCCGACAGAGAAAAGATCAACATATACCACTGCTACAACCTCATCCACAGTGTCAACAACAACAACAACAAATAAAAGGAGTTTAGAATCCACCAATAAAGCATCTACATCTGCTGAATTGGGTACCTTGTATTGCATCTATTGTCGCAAATATTTCTGTTTCTGTGAAAAATCCATCAAGTTACAAAGTACAAAACAGGCTCCGACGAGAATAAAAGAAAAAAGGTTTAACAAACAAATAGTGTAAATATGGTAAACGCAAATTTGACTAGCGAAGATGCATGATTTCAACAACAACAAGATCAACTGAAAAGACAGCCGTACTTGAGAGAGGAAATTTACAATACACATGCTGCATGTTATCTACCTAATCAATTATCCAAGAATTATTTGTCTCGTGTGGTGTCTTCAACGAAACATATGCCAGAACAATATAAGCAACAATTCAAACGATACTTTGATCTACCTCAGCGATACAGACTCTGATGGCACTCTAGGCAACTACTCTATCACATTTTACCTTTTTTTTCATTGTTCAAAATAGTTTAAGTAAATATGAAATGTGACAAGTGTTTCGTTATTTCTTTTTTTTCCTAAAGCAGTGTCTTATATAAAAATCAAATAGTAAGACTATTATTCTCATTTTGTTGTTTGATTTCAGTCTATCTTACATACACACAATCACATTCAAGATGATAATTTCATACTTGTGCAGTAACTGTTGGAGAAATTCTGAATCCGTATATATTTGGATTCCATCATGTGACAATCAACTACAACAAAATGCAAGAGGTAATAGTCGTAATTCTACTACTGCTACTGGTCGTGGTGATGGTGTTCACTGAGAAGACCTCAATCTTTCAACCTTAACCATAGTCGGAGGCGGATGATTCATTGTTATATATGTCAAAGAGTCAGTGTTTGGTTACTAAAGGAAGAGTGATTGCTCTGTTTTTTTTGTTTTTGGTTTCGTTATAATGTATGTACATATACGCAATTAAATAACCGTTATATCAAAAGTGTTTTTTTTATCTCGGCTATGCTCGAGAAGCACACACACATACACACACACGCACATGCACACACACTGAACACTTCGCAAATGTATCACAATAACGGAAACTTATTATCAGCTTGGCTATAGCTAGCTAGCTAGCACAACAGACATTGTGCTATACTATTTTTGGATAGAGGCTACAGACGCTACAGACAACCATTTTTTCTATAATTATAATATTTGAATTTAGCGGCAAAAATTATGTCGCAGGTCACGTGGTTAGCTTTTATCTTATCGCATACGTACATGCTGTTTATGTACGACATCCAAGAAACAAATTATCAACGCATTCGCTAGCTTAGCGGATAACGTGTTTACCTACCGACACAGGGGTCCCGGGTTCGAAACACGATACAGACAACCTTTTTCCTATAATTACAATATTTGAATTTAGCGCCAAAAATTACGTCACCGGTCACGTGGTACTACAGTTTAATCTCGCCTGCAGAAATTACGTTACAACGAACTTGCGTCGCGTCTTCAGCGCTGCTGCTGGAGACTACAATTAGCGCACAAGAAACAAACCTTCCTTTCTTCCTTTCTTCCTTCTGGTCATTGACGATCACGTCTTCAGGTATACAGGTAAAGGTCAATGACCTTCTTCGGACACAGGACACCTTCTGGTCATTGGCGATCACTTCTTCTTCGGCACAGGGCATCAATGTTGCCAGGTCTGGTGAAAATTCACCAGATCTGGTGATTTGTAGACCAATATGGTGATATGGTGGAAACATTTTTGAAAAGTCCTATTTCTGGTGATTTTTAGGACTGGCCCATTTATAAACTTAAATTTTTATTCAAAAGAAATCTACTGTTTGTCAATATACATAAAGTATATAATTATATAAAGATACGTGACTGTAGCGTTATACTTTTCAAAAACTCCACTGCTAATGCCGGGGAATACCCGTGCAAAACGCGTGCTCCGCGGGGAAGTCCCGTAATCGCTTTACTTAAGAAGGCTCCGTCGGCGCCGTCAGCATTTTATCCGGGCAGTATTTACAGTAGTGTTTTTATTGTTTTCACTTGCGCCTCTGTAGAGTTTTTTTTTATTGCAAAGTGTTGTTTCTGATCAACTTAAAGGTAGGTATTTAAATTTTTTTTTTAACTTTGTGTCTTTATCAAGAAATTTTGCTAGATATGAAAAAATTACTCGCATATTTAAGTTCAAAAACATTTAAACCTCACGTATGACACGATTACATTTTCAAGCTCATTTCTGCAAAATTATTTTTGAACATTCTTATTTTTCACTTTAGAATAATTACGAAATATGGACAAAATTGTAATCAGGAAAAAACAAGAACCTGTTACTTGTCCATGTCCACATTCACCACAAGCAAGCACCAGCAGATTTTGGAAAATAGATCAAGCTGAGCTCTCATGGTATTCATCATTTTAATTCTAAAATATGCAATAAAGAGGTGGTGTAGCTGCTGTCAAAATATAGTCTATCAAAAAACATATCGACAAAATGAACGCAATGCGTAACCAATCAATTTTGTCAAAAAAAGTATTTTCTATTCCGCCTGATAAAATAATTAAACAAAATGAGATTAGAGTTACATCATTTATTGCGGAGCATAATATTGCTATTAACGTGTCTGATCATTTGACTGAACTTGTCAAATCTATTTGTTTATCTGGTATGGAGCCTACCCAAGTTTCAAAAATGTCTTGTGACAGAACAAAATGTACAGCACTTATTAATAATGTTATAAGAAAGGCATGCTTTGAACACCTTATTTCAGAGTTAAAAGTTAAAAAAATTTCTTTGATGTTTGATGAATCCACAGATATTTCCTCAGAAAAACATTTAGCCCTAGTAGTTCGATACAATAATAATTTCAAGATAAAAGATGAATTTCTTGGACTCGTATTAGTCGAGACAGCAACTGCACAAAATCTATATAATGTTATAGTAAATTTTTTGTAGAAAATAATATTCCTTTTAAAAATAATTTAGTCGGATTTGCAGCTGATGGGGCAAATACAATGATGGGGGCGCATAATTGACTAAAAACACTTTTAGTTAATGACAACCCTGATCTTTATACCATGGAATGTATTTGTCATTCTTTAGCATTATGTGCTTCTTTTGCATGTGAAAAATTGCCAGATGATCCAGAGAAGCTAGTTAGAAGTATTTATTGATATATGCATCGCATTTATTAAAGACAATCAGAATTGCGTAAATTTCAATCATTTTTTAATATTGAACCTCATAAGCTGTTGCATGCTTCACAAACAAGATGGCTGTCATTGATTTCCGCTATTTCTAGAATCCTTGAACAGTATGATGCTCTTCAGCATTACTTTAGAGTTGAAGCATTCGATAAAGTATCAGGAGCAGACGAAATCAATAGTATGCTAAACATTCCATTAAATAAAATATACCCTCTCTTTCTTGAATATATATTACCAACTTTTACGAATTTAAATTTAGAATTCCAGTCAGAAAAACCAAAAATATGTAACATTTACCCCCAAATGTTGAGCGCCTGTAAATTTTTATTAAGTTGTTTTCTAAAACCAGACTACTTAATTAATAAAGATTTATAATATATTCAATATCATAATCCGGAAAATTTTCTTTCAATTGATGAAATTCATTTGGGTCCCAAAGCAGCTGCAGAACTGACTAAACATGGATTAAAAGAAACCGTTAGAAATAATATTAAAACAAAATGTTTGAATTTTTATATTGATCAGCTACACAAATGATTTCCTTTCAAGTCTCGTGAAACAAAAATTCTTCAGTTACTCACTATATGGAGTCCTCCAAATATCAAAATAACGGAAAGTATAGCACCTTTAGGGCCAATTTCACCAACATTAATATTATGGACCAATGGGAAAATACTTTATCGAAATGCAATTTGACATTAGCTGTCAAAGGTCTTTGAATATTAGTGATTTCTATTGAAATATTGAATAAAATCGTGAAAATTCGACTGTATTATAAACAAGACCACTTTTTGATACCAACATGATGCTTTTGTACAGAAAAAACAGGACAACTTTTATGTATTTTGATATATGTTATAGGTTTACATTTAACAATCCGTTATCCCCCTCATTGAATGGGAATGCGGCAAATAATAGGTTTGTTAATGCATGGCACTCTCGAATTTACCAGCTTCAATATACTGAAAGTTATCATTACATACCTGTTGAATAGTGTGGATTTGTCTGTATTTTGCAAGAAAATAGAATATAAAATACATTCCATCCAATTCCTCATCTTCCTTTACGTCATAATAGTAATCATTTATTAATTTATGGGTTAATGAATTTCTTCAAAGCAATAAAAACATTATGTCCTCTCCATCCTAAAACACAGATAATATGTGTAAGACGTGTCAATCCCTACATCTCCCTGATGCATAATGCAATTACTATGGACATAGACAAAAAATTATGAAAAATGTTTCACAAACAATATCCTTTTAAGTCCAAAAATCATCAAAACTAGTAATGTTTATGTTTTTGACTGGCGGTCGTTGACTGGCGGGGATATCTATCTGTCACTCGAGGGTTGCCAAGTCTAACGACGATCACGTTCCGTGGTGGAGGGTGCGAAATGAATCTTTTACATTTGCTGGTTTTGCATTTTTTTCGTGAAAATTTACTAGATATCATGATTATAAGCATCTTTGGTAGATTGTTCGATCCGGAAGATCACCTATTTATGAAAATATTTTTGGTATCATCTAACCGTTGCAATCAGTGTACAAACACTGTGACATATGATTTATAGCATAACCCGCTGCCCTATCAATACAAATTTAATATACAGGTCGCCTAGCCATGGGGATTCAGTGGTCGGGATGAATATCACGGCAGCAACTGATGATTTGGGCATGTCTTGTAAGAACGTATGAAGTGAAACTAGCTAACTTCACAAATTTGAAGATTTTGTACAATTTCTTTGAAAATGATGAAAGATATGTCTGATTTGGCAGGGTAGTGTCGCAGCCAAATGGCACACTCTTTCTGACACAGTCCGGATCGAAAGATGAAGATCCTCGTGAAATGTATTGATACTTCTAAATATAGGATCCTATCGAACATCCCTACTGTCAAGATGTATAATCCAAGCTCTGACGGAGCTATTTTGCGGCGTCATGGAAATAATTTTAAATTTTCATTTGCATTTTTTCAAGTGTTGTGCAATGATTTTCGGAAAAATGTCACGAATAGTCTTATAAAGCATAGTATATTTCAACAGTTGGCGGAACTTACTCCACTGGAACCAGGATTGTGAAACGGGATATTAGTGCACAATCTAGCAACCCTGTCGCACCCTCACAAAATGGCAGCTGACAACCACACAAGTAACCGTGTTGTGATTGAATAGCATGGAATTAAATCTTCAGAGTATGTTTTGTGACTGGTACCAAGAGTTGACAGAGCCCACACATGTGTCACCCCGTGAAATGCAATAATCAGCTGTATTCAAATAATGTCTAATATAAATATAACCTAGAATGTGTACTCGTAAAAAGAGAAAAATATGGCAAATTTGTAGCTTTTTTTGCAGGTTTTATAGGTTTGCTGGTAGCTTTAAGACATATATTTTGGAATTTCTTAATCGCTGTGAATATAGTGTGGATGTTTGTTCAGTTCCTGAACAACGAAAAATATTCAACTTTATGGATGTATGGATATCAAAAAATCTGAATGGTTTTGTGTGGGAATATCAAGCTAAGGTGCCATAATGGTTCTGATGAACGGCAAGTAAATGAATGAATGTTTGGAAACGAGCAATATCTTTTGGTAGAGCCTGTCATCAAGTAGGTGCTTAATGGCTATCTGCAAGAGGTTTATAGGAAAAAACACCCAGTATCACATATCAATTGAAGAAAATAATATAAACATGAATAAAAAATCAACAATAGTAATTAAAACAGGAATTTAATTAAAAAATCAAACATTTCTTAAAATTTTGACTGAATCATATGTAATTTCTTAATATTCAATAAGCTGGTAATGTTTCAATGACAAGTTGTCATCTCATACTTTGAAAGTATTTTGTTTTCAACATTTCATAGCTATTGGTTGCTAAAATTTGTTGATTGGAACTTGAAGCTCATTCGCTGTATCTGACGGTCTGTTACCCTATAGGTGGAGAATAACGAACTGTTGTTGGTGAAATTGGGCCTAAAACACTCATGGATATTAGAAATAAGTGCATCGAGCTTTTTATTTATCTTAGTAGAAGGTCCGGAGTTGATTGTACTGAAGAGGTGTGCAGCGGAGGTTGCTCCAGTTTTTTCGCGTCTCTTCCAGATATCTTATGAATCCAGAAAACTGTAAATCTGCTCATGTTCAACCCATCCCAAAAAAGGATCTAAAACCGACCCTTACAAATACAGGTCTATAGCTCTGCTTTCTGTTATAAGTAAGGTGATGAGAGGTGCATACATTGCGAGCTTCTGGACTACCTCGAACGTCTCGGTTTGATTAGCGGCAGGTAGTATAGTTTTCGACACCACCGATCCACAGGGGACCTCCTAGCTTACGTCACGCAATTGTGGAGTAAGCTAATCCAGTATTACGGTGAGGCTTATGTCGATGGTCTTGATATCACGAAAGCGTTCAATCAGCTGTGACACGCTGCCCTCTTATGCAAACTTCCATCCCATGACCTCCCCGAAAAGCTTTGCAAATGGCTGGCTGACTTTCTCTCTGGCCGCAAGGTATCCGTCGTAATTGACGGGATCTCCTCTTCATCCCGCAAGGTTAACGCGGGTGTTCCCAAGGGATTGGCGTTGGCTCCGACACGGTTCTTCTTGAATATCAGCGACCTCCATTCCTGCACGATCAACCCAATCCAACGCTTAGCTGATGACAGCACTCTACATGCAGGAATTCAGAGTGACAAGCCGATCTCTGCAGCTGAGCTGGAAAAAAGAAGATTAGCGACGACTTACTCTCTGACGAGAGACCTGGAGGTTATCACTGCTTGGGAACGCAACAATCTTGTACAGTGTAATGCTTCCAAAACACAGTACTGTACCGTTACGAATAAAAAGCGTCCTAGGGCTCATACGGTTCCGATGGATGGCCGGGTTCTGCTAAAGAGCCGTTTATTTAGGCTGGTCGTAGTCCAGATCACCGGAACTTGATCTGGCACGAACATATCTTGTCAGTAGCGGCAGCTGCTGGGAAAAAGCTAGGATATTTGTTTGGGGCTAAGAAGTACTTCCCCATGAACCTAGCCTCGAATATTGCTCACACGTTTGGGATGCCCCGACTATATTATCTATGCTCGATGTTGTCCAGAGAAGGGCTGTCGGACTGATCGAGGTCTCTTCTCTAACTAACAGTCTCGGGACTCTTTCACACCGGCGGCCGTCGGCGATCAAGTTTTCTTCTACCGCTACACCAACGGGCTTTGCCCCTCAGAGTTCTCTTCCATGGTGCCGCCGCGCGATGTGCCTGCCATACAGACCGCCTGCTTCCGTAAAAAAAATGACTATAGTAAAAGCTTCCTACTTCCATTGTATGTTGGCTGCGGAGATAGCGCAGCATAATCACTAGTTGCGTTCGGCACTTGAAAAGGCTTTAAGTTTAAAAAAGGCGAACTTTAATGGAATTACCAATGTAGCCAAAAATGCTGGAAATAGCCAGCGGACAAGTGGAGAAAAAATACAGAAAATCGCTAAGTCTGGCAACAGTGTTGTTTTATCCAGATGTCACGTGACTCAGTCGCGACTAGGATAGTGATGGGACATCTTATTCATACTGATCGGTGCACGAAAATAGCTGAATGACTCAGCACACTGCAAGTGAAGAAAGTGATTTTTCTCAGGTACCAAAAGGAACTAGGGAATTCCATCTGACACGCATGAAACATGTGTCGATCAGGTTTAAGTGTTGTATGAAAATGTTTTATTGATATCGATGGATTTCTAGAACATTCAAAGGTCTTTGAAAGATTTGAAAATCTATAAATGTAGCCAACAGTCAAGCGAGTCAAAAATATTTCGGAAGCAAGTATCGAGAACCACAGGCTCCAGGGGCGCGGGGAGGAAAGTGGAAAATCTCTGACATGTGAAATAGAAGCTACTGAAATCAGCCTTGTGTGGTCTAAACTGTTAAACATTACCAAGCTATTCAATCGCGCTTTTTTTTTCAGTAAAGCCAGTGCTGGACTGGTGGATATTCCAAATTGTTATAACAGAACCAATTTATACATTCATGTTTTTTTTGGTGAGCATTTTGAACTAGTTTTTCACTCATTATAGAAACATACAGAACTTGAAGCCACTCGGGCTGGTGTTGTCTACTGTCTTCTGCTCCGATTTCCATCTTTGAATGCAGCCGTGCTGTTTGCTCGTGGTTTACTATTATTTTTTTCCATGATTCCTCACAGTAACACGCAAAAGGACAAAGAAACGAAAAATTTGCTTCATTGACAGATTACTGCACGCGACACGACATGAGAGTTGTTTAATATTGTTATAGGAGCAACTTTAGGATCAAAGGTATTAACTAAGGTAGAGTATTTTAAACATAAAAACTGCGCTAGTTTTATCAGAAGAAAACACTATATCTCTGAGCCACGGAAGCAAAGCGAATCTCAGGCTTTCGATTCTCCCATCAGTAGTGTGATGAAATGACAATTTGCCCCTTCTTGGATTACTTGAAAAAGTGATGTGCTTTCCAGTTCGTTTCATTAAGTTGCGTTCAGTTCTAGGAACTAGTTCGTGAACCAACTACTTTATGCAACAATACCACAAAAAATATATATATATATATATATATATATATATATATATATATATATAGAAACAGAGCAGATATTCCAGTCTTTTAGTCGAGATAACGTAAAAACGATTCGATTCATATTTTTTAACCGTTCCAATACATTCCACTGATCGCAAATGTATTCCTCCATCACTAACATTATGAGACACTAATTTCAAATGTCAATTCCGATCTCCTTTGGTCTATTCTCTTTCTCCAACGTCACTGTATTCTATGTTTTGTGATCACTTGTTTTGTTAAGTGTGAAAAATGGAAGTTTTTAACAACAAATTTCCGTATAGTAGAAATCACATATCTTTTTATTCACGTCACAAAAAGCCACGATTGGTGGTCGACTTACGTAAAATGGTAAGCCATATAAATTTAATGTGCTAGAAAATGAAGAAGATATATTAGCATGTCTCACCGACTACAAATATGTCTACATGGTTGCCGCTTATGCACAGGCTTATTTTGTCGAATTCTCAAGTTTACGGCATGTCGTAAATAATATATCATCATTTTGACGTTCAACTATAACCCTTAACTGGTGACATGCCGTCTGACAGACTACACGCCAGTAATATTTGTCTATATTTTGGATTTTGTCCCGCCCACATTATTATACCCCCACCTATTCGTGCTATTAGCCGACAACAGATCATCAAATTTGTGGTGGCGGCGCGTCAGTATCTTGCAGGTTATTGCGGAGTTTATTAGAACCACAGTCTGTCGGACGGCACGTCACTGTTAGTGTTAGTTGTTTTGTTATAGTTAATTTCGAAAATATGGCCGGGCCCTCGAAACGTGTCCGTTTAGGTGATCCCCATTATGAAGAAACCCTTCTGAAGTGGTTTAATGAGGCGTCTGACAGTGGAAGTGACATAGATGATGTACCTGAAAACTTTGTTATTGAGTCCGAACATGAGTCAAACTCGGAACTTTCATGTAACGGTGGTGATAGTGAAGTTGAGGTGAACACTGATGATCCAAACATAGACGATTCGGATACAGACGGTAAAAAACCTATATGTACGGAAAAAATCGTTATAGGTGGTGTACGTCAGAAGTTCGCCCTTCATCAAAAACGAGAAAACATAATATTGTCATAAAAGTTCCTACTTTGAAGGCAAGTGCTAAAAGTCTTGGTGAGGCAGCTGATCCGTTGTCAGTTTGGAAGTTACTTTTTGGGGACAACATGTTGCAAGAGATTGTGGAATGCACTAACAGAAAGCTATGTGCAATACGTGTACGTTATTCTGATATATCTAGAAGTGAACTTGGAGAGACAGATATTACTGAACTGAAAGCATTTTTGGGCCTCTTAATTTATACAGCTATATTCAACTCCAATCACGAAAATATTGACAGAATATTTGCCACCGATGGGACTGGTCGCGAAATGTTCAGAGCAGTGATGAGCAAAAAAAGATTTTCTGTTCTCCTTGCGGTGATTCGATTTGACAACTTTGAAGATAGAGAAGAGCGTAAAAAAATCGATCCAACTGCCGCAATTTCTTTTATTTTCAATAGCTTCATCGAAAACTGTCAAAGCTTATATGGACTTGGTCAGTCTACAACAGTAGATGAAATGCTTGTCAGCTTCAGAGGCAGATGTTCTTTCAAAATCTATATGCCTAATAAGCCGGCAAAGTACGGCATAAAAATTCAATGTTTGACTAATGCAAGAAATAGCTAACTGTATAACGCGTACATTTATTGCGGAAAAGATTCTGATGGATTTGGACTACCTACCGAAGATAAAAAATTATTAAAACCTACCCAAACCGTATTACGCCTGAGCAGTCCAATTTTCGGCACCAATCGTAATATTACTGCCGACAATTGGTACACATCTATACAGCTAGTGGACGTCTTACGAAAAAATAATCTCACTTATGTCGGTACCATGAAGAAAAATAAGGCTGAAATTCCACCAACTTTCTTGCCAAATAGGAAAAGACCTCAAGGCTCATCACTTTATGGATTTCGAGAATGTACATTGATAAGTCACGTTGGAAAAATTGGGAAGGCCACAGTCTTGATATCTTCAATGCATGATAGGATTTTCTCTGATCCCTCCACAGGAAAACCCGAAATAATTTCGTATTATAATGAGAATAAAAGCGGAGTAGATTCACTAGACGAGAAATGTTCGAAGAGTTCTTCAAGTCGAAGATCTCGCCGATGGCCGTTAGTAATTTTCTTCCGCCTTCTCGATATCTCAGTTACAAACGCTTATATACTTCACCAATGTTATAAAAACAACACTATAATCAAAGAGAAGAGCATTTTTGGGATGCAGTTGGCTAAGCAGCTCGTGCAGGAACATATGAAAAGGGGTATGGTCAATCCTCGAATCCCCCGTGAAATACGAACTTCAATTAGGCGTATTATTGGAATACCAGAAGAAGAGGAACTTATTCAGAGGCAGGAACTGGTTTTAGAAAAACGTAAACTTTGTTATTTATGTCCAAGAAAAAAAAAACAGAATGACAAAGTTCCTTTGTTTGCAATGCAAACGACCCGTTTGCTTACAGTGCACCCATCCAATGTGCAAAAATTGCTCTGAAAAACAATAAAAATTTATAGTTGCTGGAATGCATATTTTTTTAAAATAAGTAATGCATAAATATTTTTACATTTTCCTTATATATTTTCAACAAAACTTCAGAAGGAAAATGCTTTTGGTTGTCTTTTTCTTTTGATTGTGCAGCCTTGTTCGATGGTCATATTTTTTAAGTTCCTTGTGCAATATGTTTATTATGTTTTTTAGTTCATGATTTTCTAGGGTATTTTTTTTGTTAATTTTTGTGAGTTTATATTCAAAAACGTCCGGACTAATTATGTTTAATAAAAAAATAATGAAAATTTTCAATTGTGTTTAATTTTTAACCTCATATAAAAAATAGTCTGCCAGACGGCACCTCAACGTTTATGTATCTCATACGGCACGTCACCAGTTAAGGGATAAGGTTAAAAATACCACAATACAGGAAACATGATATTTCCCGGTTAATTTGGCAGCAGATATTGTGTTAACTTTCGATTTCTCTGTTAATCAACTTTTGCGGTGAAACTCTGTTCTTGTCGGTGTATCAATTATTTTGAAAAGGAATTGGAAAATGATGGACCCTTATTACCATTGAAATCAGTTAGAGAGGTGAATTGCATCTTACTGCTTTCGAAAGGAGTATCATAAGGTATTATCTGTTTTAGCGTGTAGCGAATGCACTAAACTTCAGTTTGCCTAATGTAATAAAGGTGTCAGCGGCAATTTGAGGTTAAATTCTCCCACAAAAAATCGTAGAAGAAAGAAAACAGTGACTGATACATCATTGTTAAATGCTAGTGCTATCCGTAACGAAATTTATGATATGTATAAAAATCGTAAGTATTAATGAGTATTTGTTTTTATGAATACCTACGTAAAGTGCTGATTGTAGGAAATCATGTGAATCTGCAGACACATTTTTTTGTGGTAGTTTGGCATCTTTACGAAGATTGCTACATGAAATTGGTTTTAATTGGAGAAAAGATGATCCAAATAGAGGTCTCATGGAAATGCCGGATATTGCTTCAAAAAGGGTACAATTTCTAAGGGAGTATATGAGGAACAAGGAAGAGGGAATATATGAATCATTTGTATTTCTGGATGAAACTTGGATATTCCAAAATGGAACAGTTGGGCGCTCATGGCAGGACAAAAATGTTAAAAGTGTTAAAGCTACTAAAGTAGATGGTAGAAGGTACTGTTTTTGTAGCACAAACAGGGTTCAGAACCTGGGTGTGATCAACAGATTCTTATTTTAGATACATTGTACTTCATGCTGGCAATGAAAATGGTTTCATTAAGAGAGCAGAATTAATATTTGCCTCTAAAAAACAAGTAAGTGATTATCATGGTGAAATGAACAAGGAAAATTTTTCGAAGTGGTTTGAAGACCAACTCCTAAAAAGCTTATCCGAGCCTTCTTTGATTATTATCGATAGTGCTCCCTATCACAGCATGTTATTGGAGAGATGTCCAAATAGCTCATGGAATAAACTTGCAACTGAGGAATGGCTGACACACAAAAATATTCCTTTTAGCCAGATAACGTTCAAAACGGAGTTATTAACTCTTGTTTCCCAGTGAGTAAGGCATTTACAGATTGATTATTTGTTTGATAATTTGTTTCTAGTTTCAGACATAAACCTCCCAAGAAATATATTATTGATGACTTAGCAGAAATATACGGCCATAAAGTTTTAAGACTTCCTCCATGTCATTGTGTTTTCAACCCAATTGAACTTATTTGGGGGATTGCAAAATCATATTATAATAAACACATTGGGAGAGATGGATATTCAGAAACTAGTGCCTTAAGCCCTTCAGACTGTCACTCCAGATATGTGGAAAAAGTCTATTCAGCACACAGAAAAGGAAATTATGGGTTGGTACAAGAGAGAGAGACTATTTGATAGAAAGGAAACTCGCCTGTGATAATTAATGTTGAAGATTACTCAAGTGAATCAGTGACTAATTTTCTTGTAGATGGTATAAATAACTATTTGCTATGATTCTAATACTGTGAAATGCTGCTAAATACTGATAATGTCTGGGTCAGAGTAAAGATAACCTGGCCACGCAAGGCAACGGTCGGTCGGTGGCCAGGTTATCTTTACTCGGACCCAGGTCTGTATCATATGTCTTGAGCTTTCCACATTAGTAAATTACTCTTTATAATGTTAACTATAGCAATACAATACCTACAATGCATTTGTAAGATGCTTTTGTATATAAATAAAAATTCCCAGTATACCTCTACCTGTTAGATTTGTGATTTAAAATAAAATACTTTCTCACTAAACAAGGATCTTTCCGTACAAATGACCAATATGTAGACTTAACTGGGATTCTAGATGAATCCAAGTTTTATTGAGACGCGTTTCAAAAAATGTTATGCAGGATTCATCTGGAATCACAGTTAAGTGTAGTGATACCACCTGCGAAAATTTCAAATTGTATAAACTAAACAGTCCATTTCTAATCATAATGCTTTAAAGGTTAAGGGTTAGTTTGATACTCTGGTTAGGACATGTCAATTTTGATATTTAAACTATAGAACATAAAATAGAGTGACTACACTGTTGCCAGGAATAAAAATTTTAATGTACTCCAAAAAATGAAAGATCGTTGAAAAAAGATTTTATTCTCAGTCTTTTTTACAAACGCTGCGTATGGATTTACTCCCATAAGCGTTATGTGCTTTGCGATTCCAATATAATCCCCAGTTACACAATCATTGTATCAACAATTAATCTCAAATTCTCTTGCACTTTTTTACTGAAACATGGGCAAAAAAATGCATCGTAATCAACGTAAACAGTTTCTTTTGTTTTGTACCACAATATGGTTATTTTAAAAAAGTACTATTACTTCAAATATAGCACATGTGGTAAAATTGTACTGCTCTTGGCAACACCGGATTAGGATACCACAGGATGTTTCCCATTTGACATGACAGTTCATATTGTCAAAGCCTATCTTCTGTAATGTGTTCCGCAGCATTTCAATATCAACTTATCTCCGACTTACCTCAATACGTAATTTTTCCGTCACTCTGAACTTACATGCTATGCAGAGAGAATGAGAAAGATGACGAATGCTGAGAATTCCTACAACATACCAATTTTGAAGATGTATGGCATCACTGGTGATTTGAAGCCTATGACGTGCATTAAAAGTTATGTGACCCGATCTGTATAAAAGTGCTCTCTCCAAGATTTTTTTGTGAAGAAATACATATTACACTGTCGTGTACACGTTAAATCTGCACGAACCCCTAAATACGTAGTTATGTTGAATGTAGCTTGTACCATCACCGATGGTGCGACTGATTATACACTGAAATTAAAACAAAAAACTGCAACTGCAATTGTATGTATGAATGTTGAAACTGTTGAACAGTTTCGGACCAGTGGGGTTAAAATATCGTTGAGGAACTGGAAAGAAGTGTTGAAATGCAACACCTAACAAAAATTTGAGTGAAAAGGCTTTTTCATGTAAGGGTTTGGAAGTGCAAGTTTGCAAATGTAGGATAAACTATAAGCACACAGTAGGTGATATAATCATATATGGATTACAAAAGTTGCAGTAAACATGAAAAAACCTTCAGCTAATCTGAAAAAATAGATTTTACTCAGACATTAAGCATTTTTAAAAATTTTGGCTCAGTTTTACATAATTCCATAATATTTAATCAATTGAAAAGATTTCAATGGCAAGCTGTCACTTCATATTTTACAGTGTCTTGTTTTGAATACTTTGATGCTATTTGATGCCAAAAATTTGACGGAGGGATCTTGAGCCTGATTGGGTATATTTAACGGACTGTTTGGTACTCTTACTCTATTGGTGCAGAATAATGGTTTGTTAAATTGTGAAATCCACCCTTAGCCTTTTGGTTTCCAAATCTTGTTAATGATATTAATACTCTTTTAAAATTTTCAAATTTTTGATTTTTCTTTAGATGTGACTGAATTTTGGAAATAAGTGTGCCATGTGAAAAGGGGTGATAACAGTCTTATTTTTCTAGATCTTGCAAACTTTGTAAATGTTTTATTTACATTACCCCACAGTAGCGCAAGTGTGGAAGGATTATTTTTTGAAATCAATTTGAATAAAACAAAAATTCGAAACAAATTAGGCTCTAAAACAATTAGTGGAATCTTACACAGTAAAAGATTAATTTCTCTAAATAATAACAGCTGTTTTAACTTTTCTGTAACTGAAGATATCATTAATCGGCACAATAATAGCATGTTTAAATAAATTTTGATATGTATTATATACTCTATATACTTTAATATTCAGGACTTTGTTTTATTTATTTTTTTCAGTAAGAAAAACGTAGTTGATAATATTTTGTAATAAATCCAAAACCTATGTAAAACATTTTTCATTTCTGTTATTGTATGTATCTTGACTAAATATACGAAAATAAAAAAATCTGGTGATTTTTTGCAAAATCTGGCAACTTTTTGAACAAGTGTCTGGTGATTTTCAGTTTTTTAACCTGGCAACATTGCAGGGCATTCTTTTAACACAGGTAAATCAACTTCTGGTCATTGACGATCACTTCTTCAGGGACAAGAATGGTACGTGAGTCATCGACCACGAGAACTTGATGGACAGGGTACCAAACTGTTATGGTATCACCCCTGAATAACTACTTTGAGGCCATATTTATGTATAATCAGTTCATGGGAGGAGTTGACAGGCAGGACCAGATGCTTTCTTATTATCATTGTTCACGAAAAACTGTTAGATGGTACAAGAAGCTTGGAATACACGTATTACAGATTTGCGTCATGAATTCTTATTTTTATTCAAAAAATATGCATATGCAAATATCATTTTATGATTATAGGCTTGTTACACTTGACGCCAGTGATACGCTTGGCGCCAAGGCGTCAAAAAAAAGTATATAATTTGTAATAATCAGTCTTTATCAAACATTGTTAAGATTTAGCTAAATAAAACTAAATCAGTACTACAGTAGTCTCTTAAGAACAAAATAAATAATGTATTCTTGTTTCCAACAGTTTACAAAAAAAGAGACAACAAAACAAAAGTAACAACTTATGGTCTATTGTGTAATCAGGTACTTCATGAGTGCTTCTAGCATCAGCTAAAGGCATCAAAAAAAAGGTAAGCTACCTCTACCTAGGGTGGCTGTAGGGTGGCTTTTAATGTAGAGGGAAATCTCCCAATCTGAATAATCCCACGATACTAGTGGTGCGCCTAGAGCACTTGGAATTGTGAAGATTTCTCTTTTTCAGCTATTTTCCGGTACCATATCCGCCTTTGCGTAACAGACGCTCCGTTCGGTACCGAAAATTTGCAATGGCGATCCCTTTTCTTTTTTTTTTCCTTGTTGCCCGCGTCTCGCGCCTGACAATTCCACGCCAGTTGACATGCTATCATTCTCACCTTTGACAGTGACAACCGACTTGACACCTGTCCGCAAACTTCATTGCTATTAAGGTTGTAAAATTGTAAACAATGACTAGGGTGGCTTCAGGGGCACTAATTTATGAAAGGCGAACAAGTAATTTGACTTCAATAGTGTAAGTTAAGTATTTGCTACTTATGAAGTTTTGTTTCAGACTCGTTAGGGCAGGTCCACCTGAAGGGAGCAGATCAACAGGTGAAAACGAATGAAAATGCTATGTACATATACAAATTATGGAACCAGCCCATTTACTTCTGCTGTCCTAATACATAGCGGTATTCCAAATCGGTAATGCCCCATTATTGTAAACGTAGTAACAGCCAGCAGTATCTCCGTTTGGGAAAATACTACTGTTTGAGTTTAATGTTTTATGTATTGACAAAGCAATTTTTTGTAATCTCTTCTTTTACACACACTCACAATATTTTGTCAGAAATAAGTATAAATAAGGTCATTTTGTATCCATTGAATTCATTCATTATCCACGTTCTGTACAATTCTGTAACCAGTCTCTTCAATAAAGTTTATATTTTGGTGAAAACTACGACGATATATTTAATTGGCACTGCGAACAGGATAGCCAAGCCTTCGAAGATTCCATCAAGAAGCCGGACTTTGGGTGAGCCACTTTTACAAAAATCAGCAAGATTCATTTGGGTCCTCGCCTATTCGCCCACCAACTTGCTAAGAAGGTAAAAAGTCTCTACTTTTTCTACGTTGATTATCCGAATCCTGATTGTGGCCGGTAAGACCACGCAATGTCGTAGAAACACCTGAAAACAAGTTGAAGAAGTTATAGAATCGAACGAGTGATGAATCCCTGGGCAAACCTTCTGATGTTCCTGTATTCGTAAGTAATTTTAAGCAACAGTGAAGTTTTGATGCCTATTGAAAAACGTTTCGCTCCGAAACCATATCCAAAGGTAACTAGTAGAAATATTTTGATGAATCCAGAAGCAACCACGATGTCTAATCCTACAAACACATCTACTGCTCAACATCAAGAATTCAAGTTATTGGAATTAACATTTAACGCTTTACAACATAGATTACCAAAATTTTCACATAGTAGTAAGGATTTATCTAGGTTCCTATGAGATAGCGAACAATTTATTAATAAGTTCACAGGTACTGTTTTTGAGTCGTTATCTATAGAATTAATTGTTTCTGACGTATTGGATGAAGCACATGAAAAGATACGACTAAGAAAGGTCGCTATTTGGGCTGATATTAAAGATATTTTAATAACAAATTATAGAAATACTAAATCTGAAAACATCCTAATAACTGATCTAAATGCCTTAAAACAGAAAGACAACGAAACTTACCGAGATTTTTACGAACGAATTTTACTCTCGTTAAGAAATTTACACGACTTCGCTTGTACAACTTTTGCCGATCATAATGTACAAGTTTCTCATTTAACGCAATACCAGGATTTTGGATTAAAATCTTTCATACACTGAGTCAAACTGCCGTATTCAGAAAGCTTTAAAAATAAAAGTCCTACAACCCTACAAAGCGCACTTTCTATATGCGAGCAAGAAGATAATTCCATAATGCAATCCAAATACAAAGAACAAACTAGTAGATCATTTTCACAAACGCAGCTCAAGTCTCATTTTACTACACCACAGAGAAACCAACAAGTTTTTCGTCCCCAATTTAATAACAATTTCAGGCCAAGACCACAGTTCCAATTCAATCCATTTAACAGATTCTCAGGACAACCTCAGAATCAATTTCGAACTAATAACCATTTTTGACCATTTAATCCAAATACTCAATATCGACTACAAAATAATTTCCAAACACCTAGAAATAATTTTAACCAATCAACACCGATGTCTACTCCTACTATAAAATCTAATCGACCATTTCACAGACCCAATTTCTTTTCAAATAACGGACAATAACCAAGTGTTGCTGTACAAGAATTAACTAACGTAGAAAATCCACAGATTGGGAATCAAACTGGACAAGCTTATGAAGAAAACTATGAAAACAACGAGCACTCATACGATCCTTCTTTTTTAGAAATGGAACCAACGAGTACAAACTCGACTTAAATAATTACAACGAAGAAAATCATTTACCTTATATTTACAATCCTAATTTGAACCTAATAATTCTAATCGATACTGGATCCTCCGCTTCGCTTATAAACTCACAAATAGCTTTTGAACATTTTCCACATTCCATATATCGCAAAAATTTCACTATCAAAACTGCTATTGATACTAAAATAGGAGAATATGCTTGTAAAATTCCAATTTTTAATAATTTAATAATAATAATAATTAACGTCTTTTATTTGTAATATTATTACAGGAGGCGAGATTTAGATTATATATCTATTCTACCATCTAACCCCTAATTTAGGTTTTGCTATAGAAACCGAGTTTCTAATTATAGACTGGCACCACAATTATGATTGTCTGCTAGGATATCACGACTTGCGAAAATATAGAAGCAACTTTGATGTAGGAAAAAATATACTTTCAATCCAATCATTTAAAGTAATTTGCCACAGCCATAAAGACCCCATGCGAATTCCTAACGATACTTTTAATACATGTCAAATTGATACTAATCATAATTCTGTAATAATTTCTACTCCATACGATGAACCTTCATATATTTGTGCAATTATTAATAACAAACTAATGCTACCTAACGAAATTTCGACATACGATATTAATACCTTACAAATTAAACCCATGGACAACTATGACATTACTAAATTACCAATTGAACACTCAGAACACTACAAAATCTCTGAGCTTTTTCGTACAGACCACATGAATGAGGAAGAAAAATACAAAATTATAAGACTTTATGCGTTCTTAAAACCTAATGAAAAATTAGAACCCTGTAAAATAACTACTCACAATATTAGAACTACACATAACGACCCAATCTTTGTTAAATCGTTTCGTTACCCATACCATTTAAAGCACGAAATCCAAAAACAAATCAGTAAACTTTTAGAAGATGATATAATTCAACCTAGTATTTCGCCATACAGTTCGCCTGTCTGGATAGTACCAAAGAAGTTAGACGCTTCAGGCACCAAAAAGTACCGAATGGTTATCGATTATCGACAATTAAACGACATCATTATTGAGGATAAATTAGGAAACGCAAAATACTTTTCGACACTGGATTTCACCAAATACCTATGGATCCTCAATCCGTAGAAAAGACACCATTCACCGTTGAAAATGGTCATTATGAATACATACGCATGCCTTTCGGATTGAAAAACGCACCAGCTACTTTCCAACGGATGATGAATTCTGTATTACTTCCATACATAGGAAAATTTTGTTTTGTCTACCTTGTCGATATTATAATATTCTCAAAATCTCTCCAAGAACATTTAATTCACTTAAAAACCATATTTGAAACACTAGGAAAGAATCATTTGAAAATCCATCTCGATAAAACTGAATTCCTACGAAAAGACGTTCCATTTTTAGGACACATAATTACACCCCAAGGTATTAAACCAAATCCTGACAAAATCAAAGCTATTGAAAACTATCGTTTACCTAAAACTGTGAAACAAATTCAATCATTCCTATGACTTGCTAACTACTATCGAAAATTCATTAAAGATTTTGCCTATCTAACTAAATCATTAACAAAATGTTTACGGAAAAATGAAAGGATTCCATTTGATTCGCATGAATACGTAACTGCATTTCATTCACTGAAACGAATTTTAACAAATCCACCAATCTTAATCTACCCAGACTTTAAAAAGCCTTTCACCTTGACTACCGTCGCTTCAATTATCGCTATCGGTTCTGTTTTATCGCAAGATGGAAAACCAATTGCATTTCATTCTCGTACCTTAAATACTGCCGAACGAAACTACTATCTATAATCGACTCTTGCAAACACTTTAGGCCATATTTATTTGGAAATCAATTTACTATTGAAACTGATCATAAACCTGGCTTTCAAACCAAATCAACGCCTAATTCGATGGAAAGTAAAGTTAGAAGAATATGACTATAAAATCGTTTACAAAAAAGGAAAAGAAAATTCTGTAGCCGACGCTTTAAGCCGTGTTGAAATAAATATTTATCATCACGACTATTCCGAATCTATGAATCCAAATATATCCGGTACTAATGTTACGATTCAAGAAACCGATGCTAGATCGACATACTGCACTTGAATCGCACCCAAATGTTATACAAATTTCCGAACACAAAAGTTTATATTCTTATTCACATAATATTATATTTACTATTGAAACCAAAAATAATATCACAAAACACAAAAACAAGTTAGCCTGTAGCATAACAGATTTCCAACAACATCAATACGTTTACAATGTTATCAAAAACTACTGCAAACCAGGTATAAAATATGGAATTTGGTACGAAAATCAAAATTTTCTATCATTCCTTACTAGTATTTTAACTCAATTCTCGTCACGCCAAATACAATTCAAAAAAGCTGCTTTCCTACCACGACCTGTAGACAAGCATGAATACAAAAACGAAATGAGTCTATATCATGCCCAAAATCACAACGGTATAAATGAAACCTATCAATACTTTGGAAAATTGTTATATACTCCAAAAAGTAAGAAAATAATTCGTAACATTATTAACAAATGCGAAACTTGCCTAAAGAACAAATATGAACGAAAACCAATCGTACAACCCATTCATGGACCCTCCTTTTCGTCGCGTCCATTTCAGTTAGTATTTATAGATGTATTTACTATCGAAGGAATCAAATACTTAATGTTCCTCGATCATTTCTCTAAATATGCTCAAGCTTATCGACTAACTTCTAGAAATCACGAAGACGTTTTAAATAAAATGAAACATTATTTTTCACACCATAGTAATCCAACGTATATTCACGCCGATCCTGGAGAATTGCGAGTTCAATTAATAATTGACTATTGCAAAAACCATAATATTGAATTACACTTAGGAAGTACAGCTAATCCAACTAGCATTGCCCCAATTGAACGTTTTCATTCTACATTAGGAGAAAAATTTAGAAACCTTTGAACTGATCGATCCACCGGCTCAACTGACGACATAATTCTAGATTGTATTTTAATTTATAATCAATCCATACATTCGACTACGCAAAATACACCTTTTGATTTATTATTTGCAACCCTACTGAGCGAGGGCCGTGGCAAATGCTTGTTCCGGAAGTTGTTGTATCCAGTATACAACTTCTTCCCGTCCAAGTGATTGTGCACGCCTTAAGGAATACCTCAGTACCGATTGCCGGGTGGCGGTACAAGACCGCCAACGGGCCACTTTAGGTCTATTTAATATCACTAACACGTAAAAAGAAGGTGGTAGACAAGGACCAGTCGACCGAGGCGGTACCACCCGCTAGCTTATAGTATAGTCTTATAAATGTCCGCATGTTTCCACACCTAAGCTATGCAGTCGGTTATCTTCCAAAACAAAGAAATTAATGATGATGGATCCCTCGAGCACTAAGAACTCTGGACGTAAACTCACTCCACTCTCGGAATGTCCGGGTGGAGGGTGGGCTCGAGGGAACAACATCGAAGATAAAATTTGTTTTTCGAACATCTGCGGAATCAACAGCAACATTGATGCTGTTCATCACTAAATGCAATCCAATCGTCCCGCCGTGCTTTTCTTGGCGGAGACAAAAATCTCAGAGACTGCACCGATTAACCATCTCAACTTCCCAAACTACGAGGTGCACTCCAATCTGAGAAAGAACGGCTGAGTTGTGGCTTTTGTCCACAGCAGTCTTTCCTGCTCCAGGGATCTTTCTTTGGAATCAGACCGGAAGGACATTCTGTGGCTTCACCTCAACTCCAAAACATCACCCAAATTTATTTGCTGCCTTTATCGCTCTCCCTCGAACAATAACTGGGATGACCTACTCGAATACCTCGCCGTCCAGATCGACTTCCTGAACATCAATCACCCCGCTTCAGAGGTAGTTCTTCTCGGTGATTTCAATGCCCATAATGAGCTTTGGTTGGGCTCAAATAAGACCGATGCAGCAGGTCGTGCAGTCGAAGCGTTCGCTCTTACTCAAGGGCTGACCCAGCTGGTGACGAGCCCTAATTTTTCCCCCGCGTCTCGTCACACGCCAGTAGCCTGCTGGCTCTTTCTGACCACGCATCCTGTCCCTTACAGCACTGCTGTCCTGCCCCCCTGGGTAACTCAGATCACGGTGTTGTGGAGGTTAGGTTTCGGTCAGAAGCCGCTGTGGCAGCAGAAACTCGTACAGGCCGCAAAACTTGGCATTACGGACATGCCGACTGGGAAGGGCTCAGAGACTTCTTCTCTAGCTTTCCTTGGAGAGATGTCTGTTTCACTGACGTGGATGCGTCGACTGTCTGTTCTTCAATAACCGAAATTATCCACGTCGGAATGGAGGAATACATCCCTCACACAGTGAAAGTTCCTAAACCAGGGTCCAACGGCTGGTTCAACAAATCGTGTGACACTGCTCGCCAGCAGAAGATCAAGGCACACAGAACCTACTTACAAAACCCCACTGTAGAGAAGAGACAAGCCGACGTCGAGTCCAGAAACAAATATAACGAAGCGGTTCGCAATGCCAAAAACCAGCATGATATAAAAGTTAGGCACAGGGTAATGTCGCAGCTCAATGGCAGTCGGTCTTTCTGGACGCTGGCCAAGCAGATTGAAAAGAACTTCTCACACAGTAGCCTTCCACCACTTACGTGTCAGGATGGAACTATTGTATTCGACTCAAAGGCCAAGGCGGAAGTGCTAGCCAAGATCTTTGCTGCCAACTCCACCATGGACGTTCCCACCAACGCCCAAGTGCCGTCAATTCAAAGGGTTCCCCACACTATGTGGGAGGTAACATTCAGGCATAAGACCGTAAGACGAGTGCTCTTGTCGCTCGACATCAACAAAGCTTCTGGTCCGGACTTGATTCCTGCCATTGTACTGAAGAGATGTGCAGCGGAGCTTGCTCCAGTTCTTTCGCGTCTCTTCCAGATATCTTATGAATCCGGCACCTTCCCAGAAAACTGGAAATTTGCTCATGTACAGCCCATCCTAAAAGGGATCTAAGACCGACCCTTACGACTACAGGCCTATAGCTCTGCTTTCTGTTATAAGTAAAGTGATGGAGAGGTGCATAAATCGCGAGCTTCTGGACTACCTCGAACGTCACAGCTTGATTAGCGACAGGCAGTACGGTTTCCGGCACCAACGATCCACAGGGGACCTCCTAGCTTTCGCCACGCAACTGTGGAGTAAACTCATCCAGTCTCATGGTGAGGCTCATGTCGTTGCTCTTGACATCACGAAAGCGTTCGATCAGCTGTGGCACGCTGCCCTCTTAAGCAAACTTCCATCTTATGGCCTCCCAGAAAAGCTTTGTAGATGGGTGGCTGACTTTATCTTTCGCCGCAAGATATCCGTCGTAATTGACGGATTCTCCTCTTCATCCCACAACGTCAACGCGGGTGTTCCCCAGGGATCGGTCTTGGCTCCAACACTGTTTCTCTTACATATCAACGATCTCACTTCCAGCACGATCAACCCAATCCACAGCTTCGTTGATGACAGCACTCTACATGCAGGAATTCAGAGTGACAAGCCGATCTCTGCCGCTGAGCTGGAAAAGAAAAGACTAGCGACGACTTCTTCTCTGACAAGAGACCTGGAGGCTATCACTGCTTGGGGACGCAACAATCTTGTACATGTCAATGCTCCCAAAACACAATACTGTACTTTGACGAACAAAAAGCGTCCTAGTGCTCATACAGTTTCGATGGACGGCCGAGTTCTACCAAAGAGCCATTCATTTCGGCTGGTCGGAGTCCAGATCACTGAGGACCTGATCTGGCACGAACACATCTCTTCAATAGCTGCAGCTGCTGGGAAAAAGCTAGGCTATTTGTTTAGGGTTAAGAAGTACTTTTCTCCGCATGACCTTCTCACTCTATACAAGCCCAGATAAGGCCTAGCCTCGAGTATTGCTCACACATTTGGGGTGCTGTCGCCCCGAGTACATTGTCCATGCTCGATGCTGTCCAGAGGAGGGCGGTCCGACTGATCGATGACTCTTCTCTAACAAACAGTCTCGGGACTCTTTCGCACCGGCGGGCCGTCGGCGATCTAGCTCTTTTCTATCGCTACACCAACGGGCTTTGCTCCTCAAAGCTCTCTTCCATGATACCGCCGCGCGATGTGCCTGCCAGACAGACCCGCCTGACTTCGGCGTCCCATCCTAACCGTGCCAAACTTCGTACATCCAGAACTGGCCGATACGACCGCTCCTTTGTCTCGAGGGTGTCTAGATTGTGGAACAATCTACAAGAGGAAGCTTTTCCCAGTTTTACTAACCTTAAGCAGTTAAAAATCGTATTAACAAAATTTCTTTGGGATAATCATAGCAGCCGCGGTGTTCCGGCATTTAGGCTTCTGCCTGCGCGGCTGTTTCGAAATATAAAAAAAATGGGATCAAAGAACCCATACAAATTCATAATGAAATCCAACAAAAACAAGATGAACAAAATAAAGACTTAGCAAATCAAATTTACTAATTTACTATTGAAAAACGAAATAAACAGCTAAAAATATCCAGAATACCAATACTAAAAGGCTCCATTTATATGACGCCCCAAGACTCTTCACGGCGACCGAAACATAAGCAAAAATACTTAAAACTAACAAACTATAAGCAATATGATTCTAAAATCCTAGTTAAAGATAGAACTTATATGATTAAGAAAGTAAAATCACCTCGTTTTCAGATGCCAGAGTCTGATCATGAAGAACCCAGTCAATCTGCACCCAATACTTAAAATATCTAAAGGTCAGAGTAGAAATATTGATTTCTATCATAAGAGCTACTTTTTCATTAGTAATAGTGATTTAGCAAACACGATGCAAATGTTTCACGATATTATCAACGTTCAATCTTCCAAACCTAATGAATCAAATAATCAAATAGACCAAACTTTTGCCTAAGTAAACACGAAATACGAAACCTTGACCAAATCTCGAGTCAAACGCGGACTCATAAACGAATTAGGAAGTGTTATAAAATTTATATCAGGAAATCTCGATCAAGACGATCTAGATACAATTTTCGCTAATCAAAAAGCTTTGCGAAATAACCAAGAACATTTCATAGAAACGAATCAAAATATGATTTCATTCTGTAGATCATTGCAAACTACCTTTGAGAATAACACCAAGCGAATTCAGATCGCAATTTCACGAAACACTTTAGCCTTGGACAACCAAACCTATCTATCTCATAAAATTATACATCAAATATCATTATTAACGAATCTAGAAAGATGTTCTAATTACCTTGATAAAACTCTACATTTATACGAAATTTACGATTTATGTAAATTATCTATCGTATCTACTCAAAATGAAATTACCTTTGTAATTCACATTCCTATATTAGATATTAGAAAGTTCACACTTTTCATTGCTTATCCAATAATCATTATGAATCATCTAGTTAAGTTAAACCTGGAGAAATGCGGTTTTCACGTAAATGGATTAGAAAAAGCATATTTTACTTACGCTAAGTTCAAACCCCCAAATTGACCCCCCTTTAAAACCTAATATTTCAGAAATCATCTATAGCTTTTCAAAACCGCCCAAGACTAAAATGTTTTGGACAGTTCTCGCATGAATATGATCTAGTCAATCCCACCATATCAGCCGTTTCCGCAAACCAAGTCCGGAACCCTCCGTTTTTGACCCCTCTTTATTTATACATGACAAACCTGAAAAAATCTATTATTCTTTAAAACAGCCGAAGACCAAAAAGTTTTTTACATTTCTAGCATCAATATAACATACTCTATTACACCCTGCCAGCCGTTTTGCCAAAGCAAGTCCGGAACCCCCGCTTTCGACCCCCCTTTGTGTATACATAGCAAATTTGAAAAAATCTATTATTCCTCAAAACGGTCATAGACCAAAAAGTGTTTTACATTTCTGGCATCAATATGACCTACTCTATCGCATCCAACCGGCCGTTTTCCGGAAGCTCGTCCGGAACCCTCCGTTTTTGACCCCTCTTTATTTTCTTTCGAAAAGTCACTGGAATACTCCTGCATCAGAATATATAACAAACTTTCAGCTTAACTCAGGAATGTCAGTAGTATTGCTAGTTCTAAATGTAAACTACGAAAATTATTAGTTGAAAAATGTGTAATGATGTTTTTTTCCGGTGCCGTGGATTGCGTACTTTCTGACCTCCCCTCGTATTCACGTTTTCTCGAAGACGTGAAATTTTAGATAAATCATTAATTATAGTTCCGTTATTCTAAAATTGGGATAGTGCCCTTTTCTATAAACTATTTTGTCTCCCATAAAGAGTCTCTAATCCTCAAGCAAACCTGATGTTTTTATGACATACCACAGTCGTCTCTGTTGCCATGTGTTACACACAGAAATGGACAGAAATTGTAATTTTTCGTTTTCCGTCTTAGAAATTATTATAACGAATGAAACGATTTAAATCAATTGTTAAGCCTTGTGGTAGCACTAGACGATATGCAGGACGTCAGCAATGCGTTATGAGGCAAGACTAAAGGCTTTGGCACACAGAACGCGATCTGTCGCGGCGGGCTGCGGTCTCGGACCGCGACGTGAAAGCGGTCATCTTGTATTACGCAGCATTGCATTAAAGCAGTCCCACTGAAGGCGGTCTCCCGCAGCGGGCCAGTGTAGATCGCGGCGACAAGCGATACAGTCGTACAAAATTACAGATTATCGCGCGGTCTGTATTAAAAATTAAATCATGTCGGAAAATACTGAACAATTTATAGAAACAGTGAGAAAGTATGTGTTTCTATACGACACTAGACATGAAGATTACAAGAATGTTTTGAAAAAACTGAAGCTTGGAAGGAGATAGCTGAAACTCTTGGACTGAGCAGTAAGTATATTTATTTATCACAAAAGAATATACAAAAATACGTTTATGATTTTATTTACTAAAGTAATCAGCAAAATGCTCTCGTACTTCAAACGCAACAGCATTCGATCTTCTGTTGGTCGGTGTTGTCGCTGCTAATGCTCGTATTGGTTCTACTTGTTCGTCTGTTTCAATGACTGATTCCCTATTGCCGATTTTTGTTATGATGTAATTGTGCAAACAGCATGCCGCTTTCATAATCCAGTCAGCAGTGCCCTCGTCTGTTTCTATAGGTCTTAAAAACAGTCGCCATTTCATAGCTAAAATGCCGAACGCATTTTCAACCACACGACGTGCTCTGCTGAGCTGCCGATTGAATGTTTTCTTTCTAACATTATTAATAACTCCAGATTTTGGGTAAGGCCTCATTAAATATGTTTGGAGTGGAAACCCTTCGTCACCAACGAATACATGAGGCACGGAGACTTCTGTTCCAGGAAGTGGTTTTGGGGGAAGAATAATTTTATCATGAACAAACTGTTGATAGAAAACTGAATTTTCAAAAATAGCGCTATCGCTATGGAGGCCATAATTTCCAATATCGACTACCATAAACTTGTAATATGGGTCAACAATCGCGAGGAGGACGATGGAGAAATAATTTTTGTAGCAAAAATAGGCTGAACCACTATTCCGAAGGCATTTTAATTTAATATGCTTCCCGTCTATGCCTCCAAGGCAATTCGGGAAACCCCAATGTTCTAAGAATCCCGCTACAGATTACTTCCACATCTTCGTGGTGGGTCTGGGCAAGTAAATTGGTTGTAGAGGCCTCCAAATTTCTTGTCAGACATCTTTCACTATTTTGGATACTGTGGACCATCCTAATCGGAAACAAAAAGCGATAGACTGATGGCTATCGCCTGTAGTCAGATATCTGAAATAGAAAAAGTAATAATAATTATAAGTTTTATTCTTGTTTTAGGTGAATCAGCTAAACAGAAATGGAAAAATTTACGTGATTCGTACATCAGATACAAAAAGTCCGTGAAGGGTGAAACAGGCCAGGCAAAAAAATATTGTAAATGGCCGTGGAGCAGTCATATGAAGTTTTTAGATTATACTCTGAAGCCATGCTCTCATTCTAGCAATGTATCCCAAAGCTTAACAGACAGTGATGAAAGCAAGTTACCTGAGTCACAAAATTTGTCGCCCACTGGATGTGAGCAAAATAGCAATAAATCTGGCCGAAAATCTCCAACAGAAGAAATGCCAACTCCAATAAAAAAAAATTAATGCAATCCGGGAAGACATCAATGCAAAACTCTTCAGATGACGTCGACAAAGTAATCAGTTAATTGGAAAAAGATAAAAAAATGGATGGGATATTTGGTTTAATCTTACCTCAAACAGATGGCCAGTCTTTGTCTTGTATCAATTGGTTTCCTCCAGTTCGTGGTGCATTTTTCAATATTTACTTTTATTAGTTCATGTAATTCTTCGAAGCACGCCTTTGACATTCGGAAATATTGAAAGAATTTGTCCTCATGCGACCGCAGTTCAATACAGAGGCGATGGTATTCACCACACTGTTCTCTTTTCTTATTAATGTCGTGCACCCAGTAACGTCTTTTATTCTTTTTCTTTTTTTGTAAAGCAAAAAGAAGCAAGAGCACTTCTTGAGATCTAGACTTTGAGAACATAAAGGCGCGTATACATCTGAGCATTCGGGTCGACTGAGCAAGGCGAGCGCGAATGAGCATTCAAATGTGGACGACTGAGCAACGTGCGCCGAGCACGCTCGACCCGATCCAAATTTTGTCGGTAGATCAAAGCGAGCGCTTGCGGCGAACACGCTCATACGTGATCAGTGTGGACGTCGACAGGGATTTTGTTAACGGAAAGGACATACAATCATGGATTTCACGCGACAACAGTGTTTGGAAATAATAGATTTATACCATCAGAGGCCGATATTATGGAATCTTCGACATCCTAGTTATTTTAACAAAGTAAAGAAAGATGATGCATGGCGGGAGATCGCAGAAATATGTGGTAGAGATGTAGAAAATATACAGAAAAAAGTTGAGAGCTTGAAGGGATCTTATAGAAGAGAAAGGGCTAAAGTAAAGAAGAGTACCGGAACAGGGAAAGGTAGGAAACATATGATTGACTAATTTTTAACTTGCAAATTGTTTGGCGCCGTCTGTAAATCGTAAACTTGTATTTTTAGGAAAGGACGAAACGTATACGTCACAATGGTTTGCTTTCGACTACCTCAGATTTCTGGATGACAAAGATGAGCCCCGGAGAAGCATAAATGTAAGTACTCACCTAGGTATTATTAATATTACTATTATTTTTGTACGATTATCTCGGTAATTTTTAACATTAACATTTTACAGAGTGTGGTATCATTACTCAAGACCGTGTGATCATTATTTACTAGATGTCATATAAATCATTATTATTATCCTGATCCTTTAGAATACATTTCTTTGCTGTAGTCTATGTAGTTTCAAACGGTTTTAAGCTGATCATGCGAAAACAAACCAACTAAGTAATAATCTACCCCCTACGTTACCCCAACAAACTTCATATTTTAGTTTGACCTCCTTCTGAAATGATTTATTTATCACTAATAATAATTACGATTAATTAAAAACAAATGAAATTAATTGTTAGGTAATAATTTATTGATAAAGAGAAAGCAGATAAATATTATTTATTTAGGCACATTTGCTTTGCCAGGGAACGGCGCCATTGCTACAAAAATATTCAGTAAATTCCAATCTTATGTTGGTAGGCACTGGTTTGCTTCGTCGTGGTATGTTCCTTACTGGTAAAACTGATGATGATATTTCCTGATTATCAGTTCGCCAAGTGCCGAGTATTGTGTTTCCATCGACTTCACTATCCAAACAACCAGGTGGCGTATATATATTTCTTGAAGTTTGGCTTCTGCGCAAAAAGTTGTGGAGTCAAACTACTGTCATTACTATGAGCTGTGCCTTTTCGGGTTCTAAAAGCATCGGTTTTCGCAAGACGCGAAAAACACTAGAAGCAATGCCAAACGCATTCTCAACAACACGACGTGCCCGGCTGAGCCGATAATTAAATATTCGCTCAGGAGACTCTTTTGGATGTTGGCCAGCGTAGGGTTTCATTATGTGTTGACTTAGTGGGAATGCTGCGTCGCCCAAGAATATAAAGGGAATTGCGACAGTTCTTCCAATTAGAGGCGAAGATGTAGGCAGATTTAAAGCATTATTCGCAATTTTCTTATACAGCTGACAGTTCTGAAATACACCACCGTCCGATATGCGGCCTTGGCATCCTATGTCCACAAACATGAAATTGTAGTCGGCATCAACCAAGGCCATCAGAACAATACTAAAGAATGATTTATAGTTGTGAAAGTCACTTCCGCTTTTAATTGGAGCTTGTAAAACTACGTGCTTGCCGTCTATAGCACCCACGCAATGTGGGAAATTCCAAATGTCGTCGAATTTCTGGGCGACGTTTTTCCATTTGTCTTCCGAAGCTGGAAGCTGAAAAAAAATGTTATTCAGGCTAGTATGGTCGCTGTCAATTAAGTGCTTGTTTTCCGGGCGAACTTGTATAGAAAACATGAAAGTCGATAAGTTGCATTTCGCCCGAAGAAAGAGCACAAAACAAAAAAACAAACATTCATAAAAAGAAACTTGCTACTATGTGCTACTATTACTGAGGTAAAATCTATTGTTCTGTCATCCCCACATAATTCTGATATGGTCTGCTTTTGTTGCAGGTTACTTGTCAATATATTTCTCTTTATTTGCAGAATCTACAGCCCAATTCTCCTGAAGATGGGATAAACACTACCTCGGAAATAGAAGATTTCACTGATGAACCAAGGAACAATACAGAAATAGAAGCTTCTCAAAATGACGAACCAGCTCTGGAAACCTCAGAAGGAGCAGCTCCAAGTGAAATAAAAACAAAGACTTTTAAGTCACCGAAAAAACGTGCAGTCAAAAGGCGTAAGGAAGAAGAAGATCCAAGAATAATGCAGGCTTTTGGATATCTGCAAAACGTGGCTTCAGGTTCTGCAAGTAACAAAAGAGACGATTGCAGCGTCTACGGAGAACACGTTGCCAATAAAATTCGAAAATTTGATGATCGTCTCAAATCTTTGGCCCAGCACAGAGTCAACAATATTTTATTCGATTTAGAAATGAGTCACTACAATAGTTCAGCTGCTCCTCAGCCTTTGCGAGAATTTGCACCAGGGTATCCTCAGACCATGAGTACAAACCAATACGATTATCAGCAAGTATCCACACGCTTCCCACAATCTTCCTTTAACAATTGTGAATTATTGCCACCAATGCCTCAAACACCACCTACTCCTGCTCAAACTTCAATTTCCCGTTCATCAACTCCTACTTCATCTTGCTCACACAGCGGTACTAATTCAGCTTTGCATAATTATTTTGCAAGTTTCTCAGATGATACTGGGGATAATAATCCTACCCCATAGTAGCATGTATTATATGTTATTAAAGTAGGCAATAAAACGATTTTCTACATTTAAATGTCGTTTTACTTACCTTAACGTGATCTATTAAACATTCAATAAGAGCTTGACACACCTCCGGTATTATTTGTGATATTAGCTGCTTTGATATCCGAAATAGGTACTGTAAACTAGTATACGAGTCCCCTGTAGCTAAAAAACGTAAAGTGACTGCCAACCTTTCTTCAACGCCGACTGCTTTTCTAAATACTGTGCCACGTCTCATTATTTTCGTTTTGATTGCATTTAGAAGAAAATTAAAATCATCTTGGGACATTCGGGTAAAATTCTTGAAGTGACCCGTCCCTTCTTCGGACAAATCATTTAATAACAAGGTACTGTTAATACCAATTTCTCTTTTCATATATAATTGTGATGTCCATCGACGTCTCTGTCTCCTTCGTTTCTACTTTAATAACCTGCATATCACAGTAAAACTAGCACTAGCCACTGCCAGACTTTCATCCGCCATATTGAAGCGCGCACTACGAGCATTCATGGAGCAATCCGAATGAAAGCTCATGTGTCTCCCTCGCGTGTCCCATTCAGATGTGTACGCAGCCCCCTTCCAAATGCTCATTCGCGCTCGCCTTGCTCATCCGACCCGAATGCTCAGATGTATACGCGCCTTAATACAACAATATGAAACTTCTGACTGGCCCGCGTCTGTACACTGCGCGGCTTGTGTGGCGTCACAAATCGCTTCCCGCCACGAGGATCGCGCGATAACTGCCGCCGCGACAGATCGCGTTCTGTGTGCCAAAGCCTTAATAGCGGCCCATACAAGTTATGGTACCCTTAAAGCATTAACACCATCTAAGTCCCTACGAGTATAACACCGTCCTATACTCGTGAGACAGGATGTGATGTTTGCATTTTTACCCGAGACTACTGATTTCTGGAAAATTCGTAAGTGTAATCTTATAATATAAAAAGGGTCTTTGACCATTCTCTGTACTCATTTCGTTACTTGTTCTTCTGTTCTCAACTGTTGCTGGTGTCTCAATAAAAGTTAGTCTACAAAAGTTACTGAAGTATTTCTCTAACATCATTTGGCGATTATAAGAGAAATAGGAACGCGAGTGATAATTCCTCAGTGCAATCAATCACCCACGATCCACACGTATTTAATTGGCGCTGGTGTTTAAATATGTTTAAGATTGTATTTTTATGCCTCTTGTTAGACGATTCAGTAGAGAGAGTTCATACTCCCCTTACACTTATCCACGTTCAAGTTCTAGTTCTAGTGATCCTCCTCTTGACTCAAATATTTCAAATTCTGAAACCACAATGGCACAACCGAATGGTAACGAACGTTACAGGATGCTTGAACTACGATTCAGGAGTCTTAAAGACTCTCTGCCAAAATTTTCTCCTAACCAAAATAATTTGTCTAGCTTTATACGAGAAAGTGAGTTGTTCATTTCAAAATTTCAAAACACAGAAATCGAAGAGCCTGCTGTCGAGTTGGTCATGTTAAATATTCGAGATCAAGCTCTCGAAAAGGTCAGAAATCACGGTGCCACATCATGGGTCGAAGCTCGTGATGTTCTTATTCGAAATTATAAAAATACTAAAAATGAAACAGTCTTGTCAAATGAAATGACTATGTTAAAGCGAAGTAACACTGAAACTTACCGTCAATTTTATGAACGAGTTCTAGATAAATTAAGAGAAATGAATGAATGCATAAGCCTTGCTCATTCAGGTCCGTCCTTATTGAACGTAACGAAAGTTTAGCTCTTTCCTCATTCATATTAGGTGTCAAAAATCCCTATTCAGATCGTCTCAGATCCATCAGACCTTCGTGTTTACAAGATGCTTTGCGAATTTGTGAAGAAGAAGACAATGCAATGACTATAATTCATGCCAAAGATTCTTCCACATTTTTTAGTAACACTAATTCCCATACCCCAAAACCCAGCACATCTTTTCAGAGATCAAATGTCTCTCATGCTAATCGCTTTAATCCAAGACCTCCCTTTCAACAAAACTTTGCTCGCCCTAATAATTATTCTGCACAACAAAACTTTCAGAGGAATCGTTTTCCTCAACAATTTCCAAGACCATAATTCGGTCAACAAACTCAATTCCCTAGACCGCAATTTAATCAGCTTAATCAATTTAGACAGCCTTCTGTCTCGAGAAATCCTAATGCTCCTTACAGACCTACTCCTATGTCTACTTCGTCTATTCAAAGCAAGAATCCCCAACAACGCCCATTCGTACGGCCAAATTTCTTTTCAAATAACGGCCAACGTCCAAACCTTATTGCCGATGAATTAACTAATAACGAATTCCAAGACTCCCAAGAAAATTCAGATTACTATGACCCCAACTACGGATATTATTATTCCAATCCGTCCAATTATGATTATTCTGATTATGATTATTCGAATGAAGAACTGCAAACTCCTAATGAAAATGAAAATTTTCAACAGGACAGCCCGTCAAAGTCGCCCGAATAGATTTGAACCATTATCAAGAAGTCCACTTGTCCTACATTTATAATGAAACTTTAGACTTACTCATTTTAATTGATACAGGTGCTTCCGCTTCTTTAATGAATCCCCAAATTGCTTATTCAAAATTTCCTGACTATATTTTTCCAAAGAATTTTTCAATCAAAACTGCTATCGATACGAAAAACGGTACGCACGCTTGTAGAATCCCACTTTTTAACGATTTAGGTATCGCCATTGAAGTAGAATTTCTTTTATTACCCTAGCATCAGAAATACGGCTATTACGACCTACAAAAATTCCACAGTACTTTTGATAACCCTCATAATTTGCTTTTTATTGAACGTTTCGAAATTCTATGCCACACGCATCGAGATCCTCAACGGATCCCAAACCAAGTTTTCGATACTAATCCTACTGAAATTCAAGATTCATCTGCAATTGTATTCCCCGTGAAATATGTTGATTCTAATTCTTACGCCCCAAGTTATGTTTGCCCCATTGTAAAGAATAAAATTCTTTATCCTGAAAATTTACAGTATGTTGAATGTAACAACATTCAGTATGAACCCCTTTCAGAGTATGAAATTACTGAACCTTCGGAATCTATCAGATTCGACGAAATGTCTCAATTAATTCGTACCAGTCATATGAATCCTGAAGAGAAATCAAAGATTATTAATCTTTGTTCTCGATATTCCCAAGCTTTTCTTAAGCCTAATGAAAAGTAAGAAGCCTGTAAGGCCACCAAACACTTTATCCGCACGTCTAGCGACGAACCAATTTTCGTAAAGTCTTTTCGATATCCTTATTATCTAAAGAAAGAAATTCAGAAACAAGTTTCCAAACTTCTCGACGATGATGTTATTCATCCTAGCACATCCCCTTATTCTTTTCCGGTTTGGATTGTCCCAAAGAAAGTCGTTGCTTCGGTAAGAAATACCGCATGGTAATTGATTTCCGTAAGTTGAATGATATTACTATTGAGGATAAATATCCATGCCCCGTACCGATGAAATTTTAGACAACTTAGGTAAAGCCAAATATTTTCCGACACTAGACTTAGCGCAAGGATTCCATCAGATTCCCATGGATCCTCGTTCCACTGAAAAAACTGCCTTCACTGTTGAGAACGGACATTATGAATACGTTCGAATGCCTTTCGGTCTCAAAAATGCCCCTGCGACTTTCCAACGCATGATGAACACTGTCCTACTCCCGTTCATTGAAAAATCCTGTTTTGTATACCTTGATGACATTGTCATCTTGTCCAAATCGCTCCAAGAACATTTGATTCATTTAAAGGAAATCTTTGAACGTCTCATTTAATATAATTTGAAAATTCAATTCGACAAAACCGAGTTTTTACGAAAAGATGTCCCTTTCCTAGGCCATATCATTACGCCCGATGGTATTAAGCCTAATCCTGAGAAAATTAAAGCCATTCACGACTTTCCATTACCGAAAACAATTAAGCAGATCCAGTCATTTCTAGGTCTCGCCAACTATTATAGAAAATTTATTAAAGACTTCGCTTCACTTTCCAAACCTTTCACCAAATGTTTGGAAAAAGGTGAGAAAATCGGATTTGAGTCCCCCGAATATCCTACTGCTTTCGATACCATTAAGAAACTCCTATGTAACCCTCCAATTTTGACATACCCTGACTTCTGTAAACCTTTTACACTTACCACCGATGTTTCGAACATAGCCATTGGTGTAGTCCTCTCCCAAAACGGAAAACCCATTTCATTTCATTCTCGAACTTTGAATTCGGCTGAACGCAATTACTCGACTATCGAAAAACAATTGCTTTCTATCGTAGATTCATGCAAACACGTTCGCCCTTACTTATTTGGAAACCGACCACAAACCTCGTTTGGTTATCCAATTTAAAGGAACCAAATCAACGCCTAGCGAGATGGCGCTTAAAACTTGAAGAATACAATTATACAATTCAATACAAGAAAGGCAAAGAAAATTATGTTGCCGATGCCCTTTCTCGCGTTGAAATAAATGCACTTTCAAATTCCACCGATTCCCTCTACGGAAATGTATCAATGATCCCCGACCTATCAGAAAACCCTGTAGAAGTCGATAACCGATCTACCAATACCCGACATTCAAGTCCCGATTCCCATCCTATTCTTATTACCATTTCAGAAGACAAAAACTTCTATTTATATCCTAATCGAATTCATTTTATTAAGTCAGAAAAATTTGAAGTTGTTACCCACTCTCGTAATTGTTTTGATGTTTATGCTGATCCTTTCCAATTAGATCCTCTTGCTAATCTCTTGGGAAACAGATGTTCCACTTCTATAAGATACGGAATCTGGTATGATGGCGAAAACTTCACGTCAGCTCTGTAAAAAGTCCTAGACAAAATTTCCCATCAAGTCCGTTTTGAAAAAGCCGCTTTTAAACCCCAGTATTTAGAACAAGATACAGTATAACCTCGATTATCCGTGCGCGGATTATCCCGACTGCGGATTATGCGTGCCATGATTTCCCATTATTCAAATTGCATTTTTGAGGTGATTATTAACAAAGACGCGTACATCCAGAAAATGGAAATCGCACTAGGTGATAATAAATATTATAAATTGCTCAATAAAAGTCCTTTACCTGCATTGAAAAAAGGTATGAAAAGATTGATCGAAAGTTGGAATGAAAAAGGTGCCTTCGAGGTTGATGACTGCTTTAAATATATAAATATGTACCAGAATAGACAACACGTGCATCCATTACGTATAGTATCGGCGGTTAATAACCCTACGTATGCCTTTGACAAAGCACTGTCTCGTTACCTAAGTAAACATCTTCCCATTCGATTTTCATTTGCCGCTGCGTGTTACACCGAATGTGTGAAATTTAGTTTAGTTACGCGCTAGAGACGAGAGTCGAGACAAGTTGCTACTCTGCTGTAATATATTCTTAACACGTGACTTTGTTTTCAAAATGGCAACGAGTGTTAAACGTAAGAGAAATGTTTTAACGATTGAACAGAAACTATAAATTTTAAGAAAAAGTGAAAAGGGTGACAGTGTCGCATCATTATCACGAACCTATGATGTTGGCAAGCAAACAATACGCGATATCACTAAAAACCAAGTAAAACTACGAAATTTTATATCTCAGTCTGACTCTTTTAAGAACATATCTGCACGGAAATCATTGAAAGGATCGACTTTTCAAGGTCGATGAAGCACTTTCCAAGTGGTTTCTGCAGAAAAGATCGGAGGGCGTACCAATCTCTGGTCCAGTGTGCGCTAAGCAAGCTGAGATTTTTCACGAACGCTTGAAAATCCAAGAACCTTTCAATGCATCCAGTGGTTGGCATCGATTTAAAAAACGTCACGGAATTCGAGAGCTTACCATTCAAGGCGAAAAGCTTAGTGCCGACGGAGAAGCGATGGTGGAATTTTGCTATGAACTGGAGACCATAATTAAAGAAAATAATCTACAACCTTCTCAAATTTCTAACGCTGACGAAACAGGGTTATACTGGCGAGCAATACCTACAAAAACCTTGGCTGCAAGTAATGAGATGAGTGCACCGCGATATAAGAAAAGTAAAGATCGGTTAACAGTGTTGTGTTGTGCCAATGCGTCTGGCACCCATAAACTAAAGCTGACTGTGATTGGAAAGTCGAAAAATCCTCGCGCTTTCAAAAACATGAAACCAGATAATCTCCCAGTTCATTATTATAACCAGCAAGCTGCCTGGATAGCTTGTGACATCTTTCAAGATTGGTTCCATAAAAAGTTTATTCCTGAAGTAAAGTCTAATCTGAAGAAAGAAAAATTGCCACAAAAGGCGCTTCTTCTTCTGGATAATGCTCGTTCTCATCCCAATGAGGCAGCTCTAAGGTCTGATGATGGAAACTTATTTGTTATTTTTTTCCACCCAATGTTACATCAATCGCTCAACCAATGGATCAAGGTGTTATTGAGACAATGAAACGGCTCTACCGAAGAGAACTTATGATGAACTTGTTGGATGAAGTTGATCTGATAAAGTTCTGGAAATCGTTCACGATCAAAGACGCAATTTTTACAGTGGCAAACGCATGGAGTGGAGTGAAAGAAATGACTTTCAAAAGAGCTTTTTATAAAATAATGACGCTAGAGGAAGATGAAAGGATCATGGAGTCCGAAGACGAAGAAACTACTATAGCTGAACTAGCTGCATTAGTGCGCAACTCCGATGAATTTAGACATTGATGACACCGAGGTTGAGAGGTGGACACAGTGTGACAAACATGAGCCCGGTTATCAGATCCTCAGCAACGATGATATTGTCGAACAAGTTTTGAATCAGCCCGGTACGTCACAATCTGATTCATCCGAAAATTGTAGCAACAAGAATCTTCGGACCTTGTAGACATTTTGAACTTGCGCAAAATACGTCAGATGATTAAAAATAATCGAATACTTTTGACACATACCAAAGTGACTAACTTTCATTCTAAAACATAATTATGTACTTAAAATAAATACAATTCGCTTTAGGTAAATGCAAGGTAACCTACCTATTGATTTTTTTATATTTATTATGTATGTATTAAGTGTAAAAGAATATTTATGTAGAAATCTGTTTTTTTTTGTGTTTATACAATATAAAAGTTAGTTTGAACTTATGGGATTTTTTGTTTCTGTCATCTTTTTATGGTAGGTATATATGAAAAAAATATTCGGATTATCCGTGCTTTTCAATTATCCGTGCTAACTTCGGTCCCGTGGAGCACGGATAATCGGGGTTCTACTGTACTTTCAGAGAAAAAATCGCTCTCTATCATTCCAAAAACCACAACGGAATTAACGAAACTGATGAACACTTTAGAAAACTAATTTGTACTCCTCGAGCCAAGACTATTATTTCAGATTATATTAATACTTGTGAAACGTGTCTCAAAGCAAAATACGAACGAGATCCTTTAGTTTAACCTATTCAAGGTCCCTTCTTTTCCACTGCCCCATTCGAAGTAATGTTTATTGACGTCTTCACCATTGAAAAGAACAAGTATCTCACGATCTTTGATCATTTTTCAAAATACGCCCAAGCCTATCATTTGATCTCTTCAAATCAGATCACTATCCTTAGCAAATTAAAACACTTCTTTGTACATGATGCTTTTCCTAAAGCGATTCATGCCAATCCTGGTAAACTAAATTCAAATCTCATTAAAGATTATTGCAAAGAACATAGTATTCTCCTTCACATTGGTTCTACTGCCAATCCTACGTCTATTTCCCCAATTGAACGCTTCCATTCAACTCTAGGTGAAACATTCCGAGCACTAAGAATTGAACGCCCATCAGACTTAACTACTGATATCATCTTAGACGCATTACTCATCTACAATCAATCCATTCACTCCCAAACCAAGAGAACCTCTTTCGACTTACTTTATGGCCATAATGACCCCATTGCCACTCATGAAGAATTTCAAAAACTCCGAAAACAAAAGCATGCCCGATTAGCCCAAGAAATTTATGACAAAAGTAAAGCTCGCGTATTAAACCTTCCAAAATCCCTATTCTCAAAGGCCCAGTCTTTTGAAACTCTCACTCGACACAGAGTAAGAAGAGGTTTAATTAATGGATTAGGATCTGTTATTAGATTCATTTCTGGAAATTTTTACCAAGATGATTTAGAACAAATTACTAAAAATCAAGAAGCTCTCAGAGATAATCAAGATGACTTATTGGATAGTCAACAAAAGACTATTTCATTTTGTCAGTCTCTACAGAAAACTTTTGAAGAAAATACTAAACGTATTCAGTCTGTTATTTTACAAAACGCTCAAACTATTGAACAGCCAACTTTACCCTCGCATCAAATGATACATCAAGTCTCTATCATTACTAACATGCAACAATTTAACAATTATCTAAATTCTTAATTACTTTCCATTCAGTTAAACCAACAATCTGGTCTCAATACCTTGCAATTAAAGCATCATCAAGTAAGTCTACTTACTGAACATTTACAAAACATTTATAAAAAGGAACAATTATTACCATCTGATTCCATTCATTTATTCGAAATCTATGACCTCTCTCAAATGTCTATTATTTGTTTACAAGATGAAATTATATTTGTAATTAAGTTTCCCATTTTGAATATTAAGGAATTTACATTGTATAAATCATTTGCGATTTCTATTCATCATGAACTTATTACTCTGCCAAGTGAGTATTTATTAACTTATGAAAAAAAATATTATTGTTCTGACATTATTAAACTTAGTAATCAACTGTATGTTTGTAAAAGTACTTTCCAGTCTCCCTCTCAACCACAGAGGTTCGAAATGTATGAGTCTGAAAGCATAACAAACTACACGAGAATATTAGAATTGAATAAAAATAATTATATAATTGATACTAATCAACTAACAAAGATAAAAGACTGTAAAGGTACTTCTTTTATACATTATGCGACACATATTATTTAATTAATCATAAAACTTTAGAATTTGTTTCCACATTTCAGATTAAGTTAGACCTTGCTTATGCAGCAAAAAGTACGCAATATCAGTTTCAGAAAACAAATGTTTCACTGGAATCTTATTTACATCAAAACCTTACCTCTTTGCAAGTCAGCTTTCAGAATTTACTTTATAGATCTACTGTAAATTATCCTATCATTTTATTCTGTATTCTTATATTTTTAATCATTTTTATTATTGTATTTGTAAAATATCGTTATGTAAAGGACACCAAAGTTCCACCCACAACTCCAATTTCTAAACCCGCTGAGGAAATACCTTTAGCTTAATTTTGTCTGATTCGAGACGAATCTTTTTCACCGTGGGGAGGAGTCATGGTAACCTTAAAGCATTAACACCATCTAAGTCCCTACGAGTATAACACCATCCCATACTCGTGAGACAGGATGTGATGTCTGCATTTTTACCCGAGTCTACTGATTTCTGGAAAATTCGTAAGTGTAATCTTATAATATAAAAAGGGAATATAAAAAGGACCATTCTCTGTACTCATTTCGTTACTTGTTCTTCTGTTCTCAACTGTTGCTGATGTCTCAATAAAAGTTACTGAAGTATTTCTCTAACATCATTTGGCGATTATAAGAGAAATTGGAACGCGAGTGATAATTCCTCAGTGCAATCAATCACCCACGATCCACACGTATTTAATTTACACGGGCGGATTATCTGTCACATCTGATACGTGCCGAGCCAAATTCGTAAAGATATCGGTGCGTTAATGGTTAAATTAACCATTAATTTTTCGTCATTAAATGACGATCCAGATACGGCGCGATAATAATTTCGTACACATTAAATTTGCAGGTTCTAACTCGCCAGCTACATCTCGTCGTTAGTGGGTACGCGCGAATAATAATAATAACATTTATTATTAATATTATCATCATGGGTGAGTGGACACGAGAAATTTTAACGGACTTTATAGAAATGTGCAGAAGATATACTTGCTTATGGCAAATAAAGGCAAAAGAATATATCAACAAATATCTGAAAAATCGTGCTTATGGTGAGCTGGTACGTTATTGCCAGGCTTACTTTCCAAACGTAGATCGTGGCTTTGTGACAAAAAAAATACAAAATATCCGAGCCGCATTTCGAAAAGAGGTAAATAAACTAAAAGAATCTAAAAGAAGTGACACCTCTACCGAAGATGTGTACGTACCGACACTTTGGTAAGTATTTTAGGTCTCTTCTGCTGTTAAACAAAATAATCTGTTTTTTTTTAATTATTTATAGGTACTACGATTTGCTCTTATTTACCATAGACCAAGATACTCCACTAGATAGCATTTCAAACATTGGATCGCCCACTACAAATTCAAATGATACTGAAGAAGAAAATATTGGTGTCGACTAATCTTTAAGCGGCCTCCAGACTCACGGCGACATGCCCCGAGAACACCCGAGAAGTGTGAATGTGACGACTTTCTCGCAGGTTCGTTCTCGGGCTCGCCTGTTCTCCGGACGATGTCGGTACTTTCGTCCGCTTCAAAGGATTTTCTCGGCGAGAAAGGAGTCACTATCTATATTCTCGTTTAGTCTCATGCTAATTTCGGCGGCAGGGTACATGTGTTGTGAGCCTATAGTTTTCGCTTTTTAATTCACTTTTGGCGATGTGTATTTTTATAAAATCTGGAATAGCTAATTAGAATTGAAATTCATAGAACATTTTCAAGCTGAGAGTTAATGGACAAACCAGTACCAGAACTGAAAAAGAAGAAGGAATCTCTTTTTGCAAGTTATCGCAAGTACAGAAAAATGGTTAAAAATTCTTCTCGATCGGGTGCAAGAGAAAATGAAGTATACAAACCATTATGGTTAGCCTACGATGTACTGGATTCATTCCTGAGTGAAGGGCTCACTCCAAGAGCAACAATAAATACTACCTTAACCCTTAAACGGGCAGCGATAGAAGTAGGTCTATATTAAAAGTCCTGACTAATTTTTTGAACTTTTATTGATCAAATACAACAGAAAATAACATTTTTCAGATAAAAAAATTAAAATAAAAAAATACTAGTTGTATCTTCGAATGCACATTGCTTCTAGGAGGAACATTACTTGGAATGGTAACTTGTGAAGCAGTTTCTCTGATTAGCTCCTGATACGATGCATAAGCGCAAATTACATTTTTGACATAAAATTCTTGTTTGTCCATTTGTGCAAAGCCTACAGCGTTATTTTTCAGTGAAAACTGGAAAGTGTCCAACGTTGTCAAACCGGACACCTTCAGTAGGCCGTGGAGCAACGGGAACCTTTATTTTGTTTTGAGGGAGCAAGTTTGCTGCAGCAGAAGTTCTTTTTCTGGGTACGTTACGAGATTGAATCAAAGACTTTGCGATGTTTATTCTGAAGTCTTTGAGCTTATTATATTTTTCGCTGGTGAGGCTAGATCTCTCCGATACAATAGCCAGGCATTATTGACAGCTATATCAATAATCTGACTAAACATAGCGAGATACCATCGCTTTGATTTGAAGGGAGTCTTGTACAGTGAAACCAGCATATCAGATAAATCTACGCCTCCCATATGAATGTTGTACTGTTTGACTATTTGAGGGCACTGAACGTTTACCTTTTTCTTTTGTTCTTTACTAAATCGGCTAACTTCAAACACTGGACTGTGCGAAATGTACGAACTCGCCAGAGTCACACATTTAGTGTCTGCCCATTTTATCACCGCTAGTCCCACGGAATTGTCTACTCTGTAATCAAAGCTACCTCTCCCCTTCCGTAGAAGTTCTTTGTCACTTAGCAAGGGACATCCTCTAAGTCTGTTGCTTCTAATGGTTCCCAAACTTGCCAATTTTTTTATTTTTCTTCAAGTATTCAATTAGTTCCAATGAACAAAGGAAGTTATCAAAATAGACGAAAGACTCTTCTGGTTTCTGAATAGTTCTGCACAGGACAAGTACCACTTTTGCACCAAGTCCCATTTGTTGTTCCTCCTTTGAAAATAGAATTTCGTCAAAAGTACTAGAGCCGGTATAGATGAGAAAGTCTTGCACAATCCCTGACACGCCTGCTCGAACGAACATCTTGAACCCCCACTTCTTTGGCTTTTTAGGCATATATTGGCGCAGACTTCCAGCTTTCTTGCCTTTGTAAGCAATCATCATTTCATCTATAGAAAACAAACCTTCCTCTTCGATAGCTATACATTTTTGTCGCAGTTTTTCTATAAGGGGGCGAATTTTGAATAATCTATCTCCTTGCGGATCAGTATTGTTATCCTGAAAGTGTATGCGTCTTCGCAATTTCTTGAAGCGCTTTACAGGCATAACATCGGCAATAATACTATATCTCGTTTCTATGGCCCAGTAGTCTTCGATTGTTGGCATTTGGACTACCCCCATTATCAACTCAATTCCTACAAACGACCTTATTTCATTAGCTGTAGTATCAATAGAACGCCCAGTTGTCAGTGCGGAGTAAATATTCGTTTGGTGTGCAATATGCTCAAACAAATCATCGTCAAAATTTTTTTCGAAATAAGCCAGAGGGGAATATTCTCCGTCTACTCCAGCAAAAAAGACATCTTTTGGATATCTGATGTGTTGGAAATCTGTTTTGCTCCAAGTGTAACGTTTATCACCACCTAGTATAGAATTATCTCTCGATGTTTGCACAAAATTCGCTAAAGGTAAATCATCTTCTGATTCCCAGTCGCTTGAAGTATCAACTACTGGTAAGCATTTGCGCTTCTTAGATGTGGGCGGCTGCTGATAATCGGGGTCCAAATCGCTATAGTCTCCGCCAAACAGCTCCTCCTCATCTGATGATTTGCCAACGTCTGATACACATGGATCGTCCGGTGGTAGCACAACAACAATACGTGGAATCTTTGCTGCTTTTCCGTAAAATATGCGGGGAGCGATACCCTGAAATAGTTCTTGAAGTTACCATGTATTCTAACATAAATTGCGTATCAAATGCCTTACGTTATTTTTAATGGGCAATGTGCATCTAGGGATACACACATTTGTAAGACAAAAACTAACCTCAAAAATTTATTCAATGAAAAACTAAAGCAATGAAGACGCAAAGGAAGCATCAGCTTTCATAATTATATAATTACGAACACACCAGAGGCTGAAATAACTAATTTGTACTATATTGAGCTTACCGGAGTCAAAACTTGTTGATTATCCATAACAATGACACACAGTACCACCTACCATGCGGACAACTGCAAATAAAATGAACCGGCATAGGCGACACAACGTTGCTAGTGAATGTATCTCACACTATACACCGCCCAATTCGCTACATTTTAATGGGTTTTTACATACATGCCAGTACCATGTGACCGTATCTCAGGAGAGACATCGACCGTTTAAGGGTTAAGTGTAAGTATTGATATATTTTTATAAACAACATATACTCACAAAACAAAAACTCCAAACTAACGCATATTGAAAAAATGTCTGGATCACTTCCGGTCGGGTGCGCCATCTAGCGGGGGCCACCAATCAACATATACCATCAACCCCGTTCAAATTTCCCACCGTTTGATCCGCCAATCAGAGCACGCGGTGGGCGTGGCCAAAGTGGAAGTGGAGGGGGGCGTAGGTAACCTATTATCTACTATTCAAGTCATCGTAATAATAGAAGCTTTGTCGGGAATTGGCCTCTGGAATATTTGAAATCTTGAAGCCAATATTCCAAATGTATTTTCCACAACCACGCGTGATCCAGATAATTTTTTATTAACCCTTAACTACTGACCATGGGTCAATCTGACCCATGCCAAAATACATGCGCAAATATTTAACGACCGGAAGCGGGTTACCGCTCGCACGTTCTAGTAGCTGTAAGTTAGTACGCCTTCGAACGCCTAACGTATGTGTCGTGTATTTTGCTTCATAATTTCTTCGAAAATATTGCGTGTCTGGGTCAATCTGACCCATGATCAGTATGAGTGGAAGTAAGCGAGTTCGTTTCGGAGATCCAAATTTTGAGGCAACCCTTTTAAAATGGTATGAGGAAGGTGAAGAGGAAACTAGTGATTTTGAGGATAGGGCTTTAGATCCATATTTTGCTATTTTAAGCGACCACGAATCTATCGATGAACAATCAGCTGATGACAATCACGTCAATATTCAACAAAAAAATGAATCTGAAGATTCGGATACTGATAAGGATTCTGACGGAGAGAGACCTGCTTTTTATGGAAGAAACCGTTTAAAATGGTGTAAGCAAGCACCCAACAAGCAAGTAAGAACAAGAGCTGAAAATATTATCATTCATTTACCTGGTTTGAAAGGTCCAGCCAGAGACTTCATAGTGATGAACCAAATCCAATTCAAATATGGAAACTTTTATTTACTGACAAATTATTGGAAATAGTTATTCATACAAATAAAAAAATTGAAATAAGTAAGCAACACTATAAAAATGTCCAACGTCCAGAACTTAAACCTATAGATAGAGTTGAATTAGAAGCATATTTGGGATTACTGCTCTTTACATCTATTTATAAATCAGGCCATGAATGCTTACCTGCATTGTTTGCCACAAATGGAAGGGGCAGGGATATATTTAGAAGTACTATGTCCTTGAACCGCTGCCTGTTATTGAACGCTTTTCTGAGATTTGATGACAGTATTTCTCGGGAGGAGAGAAAACAAAAAGATCCGTTGGCGGCCATATCTAGCATTTTCAATGAATTTGTAAAAAATTGTCAGGAAAATTTCTGTATTAGTGAAGTAGCTTGTGTAGATGAAATGCTTGTGGGATTTCGTGGTCGCTGCAAGTTTAAAATGTATATTCCCAGCAAGTCTAACAAATATGGGCTAAAAGTCCAATGTCTTACTGATGCTAAAAGTGGCTATTTGTACAATGCCTACGTCTACTGCGGAAAAGGCAGCGATAGTTTTACATTATCCCAGGATGAAAAAAAGTTATCAATTCCAACACAATCAGTGATTCGACTAGTGAAACCTTTGGAAAAATCTAACAGAAATGTAACTGGTGATTCATGGTTTTCTTCCAATGAATTGGTTGAAGAATTGCGAAAGCGGGGTCTTACATATGTCGGCACACTCCGCAAAAATAAAAAAGAAATACCTATCGAGTTTTTACCGTCAAAAGTTCGCCCTGTTGGAGATGTATGTTATGGTTTTACTAAAGATAAAACAATTATGTCCTACGTCCCAAAACCAAACAAAGCTGTAATATTGATCTCTTCGTTAAATCATGAAGGAAAACAAGATTTGGAGTCCGATAAGCCAGAGATCATAGCCTTCTATAATAATACCAAAGGAGGAGTCGACTCTTTGGACCAAAAATGTTCTGTATATTCATGTAGTAGAAGAACACGACACTGGACCATGGCATTATTTTATACAGTTTTGAATATATCATCAGTAAATAGCTATATTATTTATCAAAGCTGTAAGAATTCTAAGAAAATTGACAGATTTCAATTTATTGATGAATTGGCGTATCAACTCGTACAGCCCCATATTCGACGCAGGTAATGAAAACTTGTTATAAATAGAATATCATTGCTAAAATATTTCTGTATGTTTTCAGGTATAATAATCTCAGCTTACAGAAAGGATTGAAAGTAGATATAGGCCGAGTGCTTGAAGAGCCTGAAAGCAATTTACAAACTCCTGCATCTTCATCAACTGCCTCAGCCTTACCAAAGCGGAAAAGATGTAGCCTTTGTCCATCAAAAAAGGACAGAAAAACTTTCAATGCGTGTGGAAAATGTTTAAAACCCATATGTAATGAATGTTCTTCAACTATTTGCAGAAATTGCTTGTAGTTAGGAAAAGTTAAAAAATGCACTTGTTATTATCAAATACGTTGTCAGTTTTTAAAAGTTTTGAAACATTTGAAGTTTTATGTTATATTGTCACATACTGAAGTCTTAGAAATCAAAATCAAATATTATCTTGTTTTCATTTATAATAGTTTATCATTTTTGAGGTGTTTTAGTTTATAAACCTTTTTAAGTGCAATACTGGCTACTGTACTGATATTATTACTTAATAGTTTGTAGATTTGTTTAAGTATTGACTTTTGTGAGTAAAAATAAATCATTTAAAAGATACATAACTTCTTTGAAGAAAAAAAGAAAAATTAGACCTAAAAATAACCCTCGGATGATCATGGGTCAATTTGACCCATGATCAGCGTAAAACGGTATAAATTATTAGTTAAGGGTTAAATATGCGTTCAGGGCTATTCTTATCATGATTTCCAGGATAAGGTTTCATAATATGCGTGTACAGTGCAAATGCACCGTCTCCAAAAACACATACGGCATATTTATATTTTTTATTTTGGACGTGGTGCTGGTAAATTTAGAGTATTGTTAGAAATCATGTCCCATAACAAAGTGTTTCTAAAAATTCCTCCGTCACTTATCCTTCCCTGACCACCAACATCAGCAAAAATAAATTTATATTTACTATCGACTATTGCCATAAGCACAATACTAAAATTTTTCTTGTAGTTGAAGTAATCTGAGCTTGAGTTAGGAGGACATTTCAGAATAATATGTTTGCCATCTATTGCACCGATAGCTCTAGGAAATTTAAAACTAAATCCTTTTTCAATTTCCAACCATTCTTCTAGAGATGATGGAATCTGAAACAAAATGATCTTGATTATACATTATTACTATTAATCAGTATTGTTGCTTTCGTATATATAATGATTTATGTTATATAGGACAGAACAGCCTTGTACTCCTACAGTTGATAATGAAGAGGAAACGATCAATGAAAAAAGACTAATAGCAGAAAACAAAAATGTAACGAAGACACCTCAGGCTGCTCGTCCTCGGTCACTTCAGCGCGAGGTGCAAGAAGCCGGGAAGCAAGTGAAGGAAGCAGCTGGTTTACTGCAGCAAAGCATTAAAAAAAGGGATTGTCAAGCCTCCCAAGACGACTGTGACATATATGCGTTAGGGTTAGCGAAGAAATTGCGAGCATTCTCTGAAGAGGAAAGACTGGAAATTATGTATGATCTCGATGGTATGATTCTCAATCGCCACCGTGCAAAGCATCCAAACAGGTTTACATCCACTACATTTATTGCACCTTCACAATACAGTCGATGTTCGTCTCCTATGTCTTCCTGTTCAGAACCGTTGTCCCGCGAAGTTCTTTATAGTCAGAATACGCTCATGGGATATTCCGAACCAGCACAAGTTCATGTGCCACAAGAACAAGATACACGCCAAATTTATTCCAAAGCATCAGAAATTTCTCAATCACAATATACAGATGCAGAAACTGGGTCAAACATAAACATAAATTCAAACCAGGCCGTGGGAGGTGATCATCTGTCTGACATTATTGCTCAAGCCTATAATACTGCTTAAGTTTTGTTTAATGTGTTCTGATTTCATTTAGTTTATAATTATTATACCTACCTCACTTTTTCAGTTGTATGACTTTTATTTTTAAGTACTTAATAAATAGTGGAAATAGTTTATAAGACTCACCTTTATTTCTGTTTGTAATACTTGATTAAGTGCTTCACATACTTCTGGAATAATTGTTGAAATCAATTGAGGTGACACTTTAAATAAAAAATGAAGACTTTGAAAGCTATCTCCTGTAGCCAAGTATCTCAGTGTTATTGCAAGACGCATTCGGGCTGGTAAAGCTGTTCGCAGTTGTGTATCTTGTTTGGTAATTAGTTGAGAAATCTTGTTAAGGAAAAATTCAAAATCTACAGTTGACATTCGTGTAAACCTTTTGAATTATCCACTTGGTTCAGCAACTAGTTCTCCCAGTTTATTTTCCATACTTAAGCTGAAAGAGACAATATACGTTAATTTGTTTTATACTCGTGTATGCTATAGGAGATAATAATAGAACTATCACATTTATTCTTTCGAAGTTAAAAACAAATACAAACCTTGTTCTATTGCGATGAATTTGTATCATCCACCATCGTCTGGGCCTTTTTCTATTCTTAACCCGGCGTTGGTACGGTGGGGTATAATATACCCCAACGCACTTTACCTCGTCATAACAGATCATAAATGGCCAGCAGCTTCGCGAGATTTCGTGTATCTTCGGATAAGACCTTAATAATCACGGAAACATGAAGCGCTCAGTGGATGACTGACCGTCGCCCGTGCTATGTGCGTCACTTTGCGATTGTGCATGTGATACCCCACCGTACCGATACCGCTACATAAGAATTTTCAATCATACCCCACCGTACACTTTTATTTTTAGTGGCTCCATTCATTTTTCAAGGTGAGTTTTTTTGTAATTTTATTTAATTTGAATTACCTCAGGTATATTTTTAGTATGTTGCACTGGGAAAAAGAGCAAGAGAGGTTATTGAAGCTATGGGAAGAAGTAGGAGCAGAAATTTCTGAAAATGAGCAGCTAGAACAAGAAGCAGCATCTGGATCGGAAGCAGAAGAAAATAATAGTGAAAGGTCTACAAATTCTGATACAGAGCAAGAAATAGATGAGGAAGATATACTTCACCTGTCCGAGGCTACAACGTGCACATCAAATGATATATACATGGGAAAAGATGGAGTTACAAAATGGAGCAAAACTTGTGGAAATTTAGCTGTGAAGACAAGAGCTGAAAACATAATTTCTCATTTACCTGGAGTAAAAACAGATTTCAAAAACATCAAAGAGCCCTTGCAGATTTGGAAATGTTTTTTTACGGAACAAATGCTCTCTTATATTGTAAAATATACCAATGACAAGCTAAATGAAAAAGCAAAAAACCATAGCCGCCCTGATACTCAACATCTCACAAAACATACAACATTGGAAGAACTTCAAGCATTTTTGGGACTTCTATATGTAGCTGGTGTTTTAAAGTCGGCAAGACAAAATTTGGACGACCTATGGTCTACTGATGGTTTGGGAGTTGATATCTTCAGGTCAACAATGTGTAAAAAAAGATTTAGTTTGTTGCTACAATGTTTACGGTTTGACAGAAGTGCAACAAGACCAGAAAGGCGCCAGCTGGATAAGCTTGCACCCATCAGAGCAATTTTTGACAGGTTTGTGGAAAACTCTCTCGCTGTATATACTCCCAGTGAATACGTTACAGTTGACGAAAAGCTTGAAGCATTTAGAGGCAGGTGCTCTTTTCGCCAGTTTATCCCAAACAAACCGGCAAAATATGGAATCAAGATCTTTGAATTGGTAGATGCCCGAACATTCTACGTCTTGAATCAAGAAGTTTATGTTGGCAAGCAGCCATCTGGTCCATTTGAACAAAGTAACAAACCAGAGGATATAGTTTTACGCCTTTTTAAGCCGATTCAAAAGTCTGGACGCAATATAACTTACGACAATTGGTTTGCAAGCTATTCGCTTATGACAAGACTATTGCAAGAATATAAGCTGACTTCGATCTGTACTCTACGGAAAAATAAAAAAGAAATTCCTGTGCAGTTTTTACAGACTAAACATAGAGCGGAAAAATCATCTATATTTGCATTTCAGAAAAATGCTACGCTCGTTTCATATGTTCCCAAAAAAGGAAAAAATGTTCTGCTTCTTTCGAGCCTACACCATTCAGACATGATAGACGAAAGCACAGGAGATGACAAAAAGCCAGAAATTATAACGTTCTACAATTTGACAAAAGGTGGTGTCGACGTTTCAGATGAACTTTCAAGTAACTATAATGTTTCACGTAATAGTAGAAGGTGGCCCTTGACCATATTTTTTTCGTTATTGAATACAGCATCAATCAACGCTTTTGTGGTATACCTTTCCAATGTTGGAACTCCTATCAAACGTCGCGAATTTATCAAAGAATTGGCACTAAAAATGATTATGCCTCATATGAGAAATCGACAAAACAATCCCAGAATATCTTTATGTCTGAAAAGGAAAATGAACGAAATTACAGGTGCTTCCACTTCTGCAAATATCGTTGATTGTGAGCATCCTGGCAAAAAACAAAGAAATTCAAAACGATGTTATACATGTGATCGTTCTAAAGACAAGAAATCTTTCTACTGTTGTGCGCTCTGCAAAGAATTTGTATGCTTAGAACATTCTATCATTCTATGATAACATGCGAATTATGTTTTGAACAAAACAAAAATAATACATGATATTGTGTTAGGTGATGATATTGTGCCAGGCGAACCAAATTACTGAGGTTGTCAGGATTTGAACGGGGTATTTATACAGGGTGACTTCGAAGTTGAGTCATTTATTTTAACAGTGAGTAGATCTGATCAAAAGAAATGTTTTTTCCTTTACCATTTTTCTGGTAAAATTAAAGTAACAAAGTTATAGCCCTTTGGAAGTTTGAGTACCGCCCTGTCTAAATAATAATATTATGTGCTCGTGTTTGGCGACAACGGATATAATCCGCCTTATCGGTTCATCGCATCGGAAACAAAAAAGCAAAAGAATTTGGAACGATGTTTTTACAATTATTTCATTCAGTTGTACACAGTCAGTGTCAGTCGGTAGTGAATAGTGATGTCTGTTGCGTGGCTCAAACGAAATAAAAAATGGCACATGTTTATGCGGATCGGTTTTCCAATCGAGTGCAATAAACCCCTCGTGCCTTTGTTAATTTAGTACAACGGGTTCGTGAATCATTTGACTTAAGACCTCACATATGGACGGCATACCGGTGCTCCAAGACCTCACGGTCAAATACAGGTCCGCACTGAAATACTTGTCGGGAGGATACTTTATAAAACAAGGTAAACTTTTTTTTTTATTTTTTTTTATTTTTACACACATATTTTGCTTTATCTTCCTTCTACAATCATTATCTGAAAATTAATGACTCAACTTCAAAGTCACCCTGTATATACGAGTAACTGGGTTTATACGTAATTGTAACTATTTGATACCTTTAGCGTATTTTCTTGGGTAAGTTTTTTTTGAAAAAGAACTTTGGGTTTCTTTTTCTTTGTTGGTAAGGGGGGGAGATGTATCAGGTTGATACATTCTTTTTTTCCTCCTTTCCAGTATAGAAGATTTTTTTCTCTTGTAGGCTATGAATGCGGTCCTGTAGTTTAGTAGATCTACATTTACAGGGTGACTCAAAATCAAACCTCATCATTTTATTTTATCTTTTTTTTTTTTACATTTGCTTGTTGACTTGACATTGTTGTCACTTGGTATATAGGTAGCTATTTCTGTTACTGGCAGGCACTTTTGAGACAAGTATTCGGTTTTTTTTTGCTTCTCTCAACATTAACCATGAATGTCGAAAGGCTTCTTGGAGACGAAATTCAATATGAATTACGCATAAGAAACTTACCGGTATATCGTACAGTCGCAGAAAATCGAGCCACACTTCGAAGCGCTTTACGGTGTGAGAGACAAGGCCTCATTGGTCCCACTCCGAGTGCTTCAGGACTCAGCGCACAAGAGGAATATGCCATATGCGCGAACAAACTTGGTGACTTGAGGGTAGATATCACTCGGTTTGATATCAGCAATAAAGTTAATGAGTATAAACGTATCAGTACGTAGATGCGATGTCAAACGGAGGCGACATCTGTCGTGTCGAAAATGAACTACGGATGAAAACTATATATCAATGAACTATTTCAGGGTAAGACGATGAATTGGGAGCTCACAACTGTCAAATGCGACGCCTATAGTGAGAAAAAAGTACTGATCTAAAAAGAAATGCAATTGTAGAAAAAACAGAATGCCCTAAAGAAGTGATAGTGGCTATTACAAAGAGAACTAGGTGGACAAAGTATTGTGCGTCAGGCATAATAAACAACGAGTGTACACTGTACAGTCAATAAAAGAAACTTCCCATTAAACAAATGTGAAGTTGATTACTACAAGAAAGAAGGAGAATGCAAGATAGGTCACCTGTGCCCTCCCAATGGTGAATGTTGGGGTTCTTCTGCTGAAAAATGTACGTTACATGAACTAACAGATTATGTAAAGGAAAGACAACACACCTGGATTGGGGAAAATTACAACTTAAAATGGAAAGACACGTGTATATCATCATGGGACTGCATAATAAAAGTAACCAACCTTCCCCTGTTCATGGGAGAATCACAGAAGGAAGACTATAGTTTGCTTTTCTATGACAATACAGGAAAGAAAAGACACTTGAATACAGAAGAAAATAATGGTAGTATAGATTTAGGTGATGACTTTGAACTACACATCTTGAGCAATTACATCAAGTGTGAAAAAACAAGGAAAGAGGTCTCTTGCATGCAAGGAAATACCAGAAACTGAGTGTGCATCTGGTCTGCTGAAAACAATTCATCTGGTGAACCTTTTATAGCTGATATAATGAAAAGAGAATCATACAATAGAAACAAAAGGTACAAAGTGGTACAAGCAAAGTACAGGGATGGTAGGAGAATCGTAGAAATAGGTGATAACCTGGATGAAGACCTCTGGGGAATTGGGACAAAGAAAAAGCACAACCTACAAGCATCGAATCAGTGAAAGAAGTACTTAAATTCTCCTACTTCAAACAAATGGAGAACGAAATAAACTTCTATATAGAGAGGTCCAATAGGAAAAATCTAGAGAACCTGATAATAAAGATGTTATCATCTGACTTTATAGTCATTATCAAAAATAGACGACGAACGTTCTAGTCAACGCTATAGTTTACGGCGGCGACCTGACACCTTTAAGGTGGGACAAAAGGTTTGGAAGCGCAACCATGTGCTATCGGACGCTGCAAAAGGTATTACGTCTAAACTCTCCCATAAATTTGAAGGACCTTGAGAAATCTGTCGTATTGTCTCTCCTTGGACTTATTAACTTTCTGATCCAAGGGGTAGAAGCAAAGGAGTATGGTCGGCGCACGATTTGAAAGCACATCCGCCTGACGAATCCGTTATAGAAGAGAAGTAGGGCTTCTCCGTAATCCTTGCGTCCGTAAGGTTTTATCAATGATAGTTTAACGTATGTACATTTTTTTATGTAAATATGGGTAAATTGGGACTAATATTTTCTAAAGTTTTTCCTTTGTGAAAGTTTTCCCTTCAGGAAAAACTTTCTCCAGGAAAGAGGGGTGTGTTACGGGTTTAATTTGAAACCATACTCTTACCTCAGAATTCAAGATTTTGTGAGCGGTTACCAAGACTAGATTCACAATCTTAAGTCCTACGTGCTATCGTGGTCCGTGGGATCAGCCCTAATCTTTGTCCAAACCTTGTAGGAACTGCCTCTACTCAGCGAAAAGGTGACTGTGTCGTGTGCAATCTCCAAACTCGGAATAATAGGGCCCTACTTTTTCGAAAATGAAAGAGAGCAGGCAGTGACAGTCAACTCCGCCCGGTACCTGGGTATGCTTCAAGAATTTTTCATCCCTTATCTTGAAGAAAATGAGATTGACGCTGGCAGCATCTGGTTTCAACAGGACGGGGCTACAGCTCACACAGCAAGGATTTCTATGGACTTTTTAAGAGCGACTTTCCCTCGACGCGTAATATCCCGAAATGGTGACGTTCCCTGGCCTCCACGCTCCCCAGATCTTACCCCCTGTGACTTCTTTCTTTGGGGCTACTTGAAGTCTAAAGTTTATGTTAACAGTTTTTGTAAAGAATTAAAGGAAGCCATCAGCCAATTATGTTTTGAACAAAACAAAAATAATACATGATATTGTGTTAGTATAGTGTAACTTTTTCATTTCTTAGAATATAATAGCAATGTATGTATTTTAACATTGTCAAACTTTGACCTATTCCAATAAATGTTTGAATATTCATCGAAACACCAAAAAACGTAGTTTTGATGCGATGGTCTCTTACATTCTCCTTTACACATATAAATTTGATAAAAATCAGAAATGGAATAACCTACAACACCTAAATTGCACCCTTGATGGATTTCTCTTTCAATGAATGCTCATACCTCACCGTACCACTAATGTTTGTAAACGCCACCGTACCAACGCCCGGTTAACTGTATTTATTTTAATATTGAATAGGTTATAGTATGCTAATGCGCACAATACCAAGGCCGCTGCACTGTCAAAATCGTCCATACCGGATACGGGCGAGAACATTAAGGCCGCTCCAGACTCACGGCGAGAAGCCCCGAGAACACCCGAGAAGCGTGAGTGTGAATGGTGTCTCGCCGTCTCATTCTCGCGCTCGCCTGTTCTCCGATCGGTGTCGGTATTTTTGACAAGAGACAAAGGCTTTCTCGGGCGAGAAAAAGGACGCTATCCACATTATCCGTTCTCAGTGCGACGTGCGACCAACGTTATTCTTGCGACGTTAGTGGAAGTATTTTTGTTTTATTTCGTGAACTTTTTAAAATAGAAAATGTGGGACAATGATCAGGATTGAAGTTTATAGAGTTTTTTCAAGCAGAGCCCATATTATGGGACACAAAACACCGAAATTACAAAAACAAGAATCTAAATCACGACGCGTGTGGTAGAATTGCACAATTGATGGACCTACCAATACCAGATCTCAAGAAGAAGAAGGAATCTCTTTTTGCAAGTTATCGGAAATACAGAAAGATGGTTAAAGATTCCTACCAATCGGGTGCTGGGGAAAATGAATTATACAAACCAGTATGGTTTGCATATGAGGCTTTGGATGGATTTCTGAGTGATGGACTTACTCTGAAGATAACAATAAATACGCAATCAAGGGTAAGAACTTTTCATTTATTTCAATAAACATTTTAGTACCTATTGTACAGTAAAAATATGTAAATTGAAAAATTATAGCTTTTTCTCAATTTACATTGGAAAAATAATTTTTGAACTCATCTCGTACTTGCCTTGCGTTGGCAGCTGCTCGGCGTGCTATTGGTGGTATATTTTGAATAGCATTAGTGCTTGAATTATCTATACGCCATGTCCCAGGCTGAATAAGAGTGTCGTTATCATCGTAAACATCAACAGTGCCTTGTGGGGAATACATTTGTGATGAAGTATTGCTTTTTATTAAATAATTATGTAATAATATACAAGTCATGGTGATAACAGAAGCTTTCTCGGGGCACAGCTCAATTGGCCTTTTAAATATTCGAAACTTTGATGACAATATTCCAAATGTATTCTCTACGACTACGCGTGATCCAGATAGTTTTTTATTAAACATGCGTTCAGGGCTATCCCTGTCATGGTTACCAGGATAAGGTTTCATGATATTAGAGTGCAGTGCAAATGCACCGTCACTCAAAAATACGTAATTTATATCAACATTTGAACCTGGTAGTGGATGTGACGCTGGTAAATTCAAAGTGTTGCTAGAAATCATCTCCCACAACAAAGTATGTCGGAAAATTCCACCATCACTTATTTTTCTCTGACCACCAATATCAGCAAAAATAAAGTTATATTTGCTATCGACTAATGCCATGAGCACAATACTGAAACTTTTCTTGTAGTTGATGTACTCCGAGCCTGAATTTTGTGAACACGTCAGAACACTATGTTTGCCATCTATTGCACCAATGGCTCTAGGAAATTTTGAGCTGAATCCTTTTTCGATTTCCAACCATTCTTCAGCGAATGATGGAATCTGAAAAGGAATAAATAATTTGTTTATACTAATGCTTTTCTTTTATTTTCAGGATGAACAGCCAGGCACAAGTACAATTATTTCAGAAGAGGAAATAATGAATAAACCAGGAGAAACCAAAAATGAAATAACAACACCACGAACTGGTCGTTCTCGTTCCCTTCAGTGCGAGGTAAAAGAGGCCGGAAGGCATGTGAAGGAGGCACTGAGTTGGTTTCAAGAAAGTGTTAAAAGAAGGGAGTCTCAAGAACCCCCGGATGACTGTGAAATATATGGCATGGGGTTAGCCAAGAAATTAAGAGCTTTCTCTGAAGAACGACTAGAAATCATGTATGAGTTCGATGACATAATTTTCAATCGTCGACGAACAAAGCAACCAAACAGGTTCACAAACATAGTATTTAATCCATCTTCAGAATACACTCGATCTTCATCTGCTATATCTTCCCCTTCCCCTGGTATCTCTTGCTACTCTGAACCTGTGCAACACAAAATGGCTTCTATACAAAATGTCCGTATGGCAGATTCCGTACCGCCGGAGATTCATACATCAGAAGTAGAACATACACTCCTAGTGTGTTCTAAACCACTACAAATTCAGACACCATCCGAAGAACAATATACAATTCAAATGTATTCTGAATCACCACAAGTTAATGTCTTACAAAATGCAGATGCACAAAGTAGCTCAAACATACACATTATTTCGGACGACCTATTGAGAAGTACCTATCGTTCTGATGTTATTTGTAATGCCTTAAATAATGCTTAGTTAATAAATATGTTGTTCAAAACTCACCTGTATTTCTTTTCTCAATACTTGATTCAGTGCTTTACATACTTCGGGAACAATTGTTGAAATCAATTGCGGTGACACTTTGAATAAAAAATGAAGGCTTTGAAAGCTATCTCCCGTGGCCAAGTATCTCAATGTTATAGCAAGACGCATTCGGGTTGGTACGGCTTTTCGAAGTTGTGTATCTTGTTTGCTAATTAGAGGAGAAATCTTGTTGAGCAAAAATTCAAAGTCCGTAGTTGACATTCGCGTGAACTTCTTAAATTCTCCACTTGGTTCAGCAATAAGTTCTCCCAACTGACTTTGCATGCTTAAGCTGAAATGGAAAATACCTATACATTTACTCTACTATATAATGTGTATTATGATAATTTTTAATAAAAAAATAAACCAGAATTTAAAAAAAACTAAAATTCTCAAACCTTGTTCTGCTTAGATGAATTTGCGTCATCCACCAACGTTATAGTACGCCAACGCAGATACCATCAAAGCCGCTGCACTGTCGTCCATACCGTATAAAGACGAGAACACAAGTGAGATTCAGTGTGAATGTGGACATAGCCGTTGTTCGCGAGAAGTCTCGGCGAGAAGATTCGCCGAGACTTCTCGCCGTGAGTCTGGAAGGCATATTACTCAAGAAAAGTTCGTAAGTATGAACAGGTACACTAGGTTCGCGACAAATCTCGGCGGTCCTCCACGCCGAGACTTCTCGCCGTGAGTCTGGAGGCCGCTTTAGAAGTGCAAGTGCGAGAAAATATAAACGGTGAATCAGAAAGCAAAGCGCTCTCTGGTAGCTATATATACCATCAGTTATTATGGTTGATATTAGCATGACCGGCCAAGTGATTTTGGTTCCAATGCACACAGACGCTATCCGCAGTGCTCGCTGGTAAATGTGAATACCAGCAGCGCGCGCGATGCGAGCCACGTGCTCCTGTCAACCACGTACGGTAGCGTAAGCTACCAACGTTCATTACAGCAAGCATCAAAGCAGAATTTTGCTTTATTTTGTTTATTTTTAATAGATAGAGCTGTGTTTGTGTATAAGTGCAAGAAATAAGTAATAGGTAAGTATTCAATTAAAATATCTACATAAAGGTTTTTGTTGTTATATTTCCTAAAGCACTTAAAACTCCAAGAAAAGCATAATATTTGTGGGAGCACAAAAAACATCAATAAATATTTTTATCTATAAAATAATTATTAATATGTTGGTATGTGTGTACTAATCGTTTTACAATAGTAAAATATGTATCAATTGGCTGCTAAAGTAATTTTAGCATTGCATTGAAGCGCTAGGATAATATTTTGTTTTTGTTCTCGATTATGCAGATAATATGCAAAACTGTTGTGATAGTAAGCATTGGTGCTGATAGCCCAATAAAAAAAAAATTTAGTTCCTAAGCCTGTTTCATCAGATTATTACTGCTCTAGTATAATTTGTTTTTTTATAATATAAAACATAATTTAGCTATTTATACAGGGTGTCACGTATCGTTATGCTGAAATTTTGTAGGTCGAAGACAAATGAAAATAAAACTGCAGCTTTGACTTATAATTAAATCTAGTATACCTAGGGCCGCCACAAAATTCGACCATAACGATACGGGACACCATGTATATACATTTTATTTCCAGAATGTCCAATTCACGGCCACTAACTCAAGCGGAGTTAGAAGAAATTGTGGCAAATATAAGCAATCAAGAATACTGTGCTTCTGACTATGGCGGTGATGATGCAGAGGATGACTTGCCACCTGAAACCCCCACTTCATCCAGATCATCTTCAGTACGATTGTCTTCAGGTTCACCTGCGGTTCTTCTTGATTCTCAGCCTGGTTCATCGTACACAACTGGCTTGAGAAAAAAATGACTTGCAGAGATTCCGCCACAAAGTATGACTGAGGGCGAAGATGAGGACTACCATGATTCCGATGCAGACCCGGACTTCGATCCAAATGATTCAGATGGTCCACCAAATAAAATTGCCAAGTTTTTTCCTCAGGATAGTGAACTGTCCTCCGAGGATGAAGACGAAAACGAAATATCTTCTGCTGGTAAAACTACATTTTTGTGGTCTAAAAAATCTAACCAAATGTTACGATTCGATACTTACAATTTCACGGAGTCTTCTGCTGTAAATATTCAAGTGGATTCAAACAAACCAATCGATTTTTTAAAAATTTATTTTGACGAAAATATATGCCAAATGATAGTGCGTGAATCAAATTTATATGCTAATCAACAAAAAACTCAATTAGAATTAGGTTCCGAAGAACTTGATGCATTTTTTGGGATACTTATTGTCATGGGTTTTCACCGCCTGCCCACGTTGAGATCCTATTGGTCTGCTAATTTAAATTTTTTTGTTGAACGTGTTGCTAAAGTGTTCACACTCAAACGATTTCTAAAGATCCTTAGATACCTTCATTTCAACGAAAATGGGAGAACGTGTTGTTCTTGAATTGTCAAAAAAATTTCAAAATCGCGGCTATTGCATCTATTTTGACAATTTCTTTACAACGATTGCTCTTATGCAGAAATTATTAGACAGAGGCCTATTTGGTTGTAGAACTGTGAGGCAGGACAGAAAGAATTTCCCAAAACACATGTTGTGTACAGATAAGGAATTATCTCAAAACCAATCAGATTCGGTTGCCTCGGGAGAAATATCTGTATACAAATGGAAAGATCGGGGTGTCAAAAGCGTAGCTGTTGCTAGTAATCGACATAACTTCCTGGAAAAAACAGAAGTTTTACGCACCAACAAAACAGTTCAACGGGATAATGTAACGTGTCCCAAAGCTATCGCGGATTATAACATCCATATGGGAGGCGTTGATCTGTTCGACCAATATCATGAAAATTATTCTACATCATGGAAATCCCGACGGTGGTGGATAAAAATTTTTTATTACTTACTAGATGCAATAGTAAATAGTTATGTTCTCTACAAGGAAACACTTAAATCAAAAAACCCTAGTGCAAAACCCCTAATAGCTTTACAGTTCCGTAGCGAACTAGCGAATGAACATTTACGCAAAGAAAAAAGCCCGGACCTCAAAAAACGGAAACGCAATCGAAAATAGGTTCCCATCTTGCAACTAAAGGAACGTACCGCCGCTGTGTACTGTGCAGGTTTTCAAAAAAGAAACAAACTCGCTCTAATATAATTTGCAAAACTTGTAACGTTGCACCTTACCATACAAAATAAAAAATATTTAATTAATATAAGTTTACTTAGAAAATAAAACTTCACTCATGTAGTATTATTTTTAAGAAGGTTGCTAATACAATGACATAATTAAGTATAAGTTTATGCAATAAAATTTCACTCATGTAGTTTTATTTTATTAAGACGGTGGCTAGAGCTACCACTGAACTTTATGTGTAGAGTGTTGTTGTTAAAGCACCATGGTAGCTATATCTACCGTTTTTTTCACCACCTTAGGATTTTTAAAAAAAATTTTTAACATTTTTTGATGGTTGCTGTTGTTGCTGATAACTAGTTTTTCAAAAAAAATAATTGATTTTCGAAAAAAATAATTTTGCGCCTTAAAGGGTTAATATATTACTGAAATATGAAATATAAATAAGTCATGTGAACAACTCAAAAAATATTTAAGCTCTTCCTTGGAGAATCATATCATGCTGCCGCTCCACTTCTCCGAGTCCATTAAAATATTCCAAATACTTTTGTCAATTATTTATTGCTTCCAATGGAACACTTTTCGTTGGATTTGGCTGAAGTGGAACAAGGCTATTATGTGTATCTCTTCTCCAGTCTCCCTCAATAATTTTGTGATTATTGTGATCGTCAGCATCCACTGATGATGGTGTTATGTAAGAATGATGGTTTTTCTTAAAAAATTATGTAGCATACAGGTTGCTAAAGTAACAAATGTTGCCTTTTGGGGATCAATACATATTTTTGTGTGTAGAATTCCAAATCGATATGCCATCAAACCGAAAGCGTTTTCAACCACATTTCGACATCTGGAAATACGGTAATTATATATACGTCTCTCATTCGTCAAATTTCTATGAGAAAATGGCTTTAAAATGTGTTCATGTAGAGCAAAAGCTTCATCTCCAACTATGACAAAATTTAATTTCTCGTCGTTTTCATCGTTGTTTGGGAACTGTAGTTCGTCCTTCACTAACATGTCGTAAAACTTTGTTGACGATATAACTCCACCATAAGATAATCTTCCTTGCTTTCCTACATCAACGTATACGAATTCGTAGTTGGAATTAACTAATGCCATTAGCACAACAATTATAATGATATGTTTGGGCATTCTTAGAGCTTTATTGGGTTCTTCGGACTTCCAAATATAACCGTTTTTACCTTTATAACTGACTAAACCTGTAAGATGATCACTTTGCACATTATCGCGGCTCGAATTCGAATCTTGGTCTACAGACTCCATTTCTAATTCACTGTCCTCTTCTTCATGATCTGAAGGAACATATTCTTGCTCAGAAGTGGAAGAACAGTCATCGTCTATAATTTCATCTTCCTGCAATGTTTCGTCATTGGAATCTTCTACATCAGAAGTCTTTTTGTTCGTCATCAGATTCCAATTCATCGAAACATTTTCTAAGCTTTTGCTCATAGTCTTTGTAACCAAACTTTACTCGCTCTAAGCCAGATGCCATGATCTGAAATAAAACCAAACTTTGGGAATTGATTTACAAAATCACTGGATTCGAACATAATATGTTATTTCAATAATGCAAATTTTGAAAAAAATAAATACCATAATCGCATATTCCAGAATACCAAATATTAGCATACAGCTCTCATACTCAACTCTGTGAAAATTTATTTTTTTACGCACAAATTTATATTGATTCATATAAAATATTTTGTCATAAGCACTACTATTTGTTTTTACCTTCTGAAATGTGTTTTTTTGGTTTTAGATAAGAAGCCTTTTTTCACGTAAATGAATAAAAATAAGATAAAAAAGTTACCACGACTCAGTGCCGTTTCAGATGGAACTTATGGTCAGAGCAGATCATCAGGACAGACGAGCAAGTACCATAGGTTTAGTATGAGCATTTCACATGAAGCGCGTATGATCAGTACGTATGATCTCGTACGTCGGCCATAAGCCGAGCCCGTGCGTTAACGTAGCATCAGCGCGCGCACGACCAATAGTTTTAATGAGCGATTTCACAAAGGACTGACAGTCAGTTGCGTACCAGCAAGCGTGGTTGCCGTTGCTTGTCTATGCACGTTTTTTGAGGTTAATTGTAATTAAATTTAACAATGAATCATTTAAAATTCGACACTGAACCCTTAATTAGTGCGATTGAATCCAAAAACTGCATATGTGACATTGCCTGCGACGAATATAAGGATAGAGATATTAAAAATGCAGCACTTTTTCACGTAGCCGCTGTTGTTGTACACGAATTTGATCGGTTAAGTGAAAAAGAAAAACATGAAACAGGTAGGAATTTATTGTTTTTGTAATTAAAACAGTTTTATTTATGTTAATGGATCTTTGACTCTTGCCAAGAAATTTGCCCAGCAGGGCTTACAAAATAGTTTGCAAAAGCATCTCTTACAGAATAACCTGTCCTATCATGTCTTAATAATCCTGGATTCATATCAGAAAAGCCTTTAATATTCAGGGTATGATGAAATGCATATCCGTCGCGAATGCATACAAAATTATGCAAAACACAACAGGCTTTAACAATTTTTTTAGCAAGGCGAAACGATACATTTAGAGGTCTGTGAAATATGCGCCACTTATTCAATAAAATACCGAATGAACATTCTATACAGGGTGACTTTGAAGTTGAGTCATTAATTTTCAGATAATGATTGTAGAAGGAAGATAAACCAAAATATGTGTGTAAAAATAAAAAAAAATAAAAAAAAATGTTTACCTTGTTTTATAAAGTATCCTCCCGACAAGTATTTCAGTGCGGACCTGTATTTGATCGTGAGGTCCCCTGTGAGGTCTTAAGTCACCTGATTCACGAGCCCGTTGTACTACATTAACAAAGGCACGAGGGGTTGGTTGCACTCGATTGGGAAACCGATCCGCATAAACATGTGCCATTTTTTATTTCGTTTGAGCCACGCAACAGATACCACTATTCACTGACACTGACTGTATACAAATGAATGAAATAATTGTAAAAACATCGTTCCAAATTCTTTCGCTTTTTTGTTTCCGATGCGATGAACGGATAAGGCGGATTATATCCGTTGTTGCCAAACACGAGCACATGATATTATTATTGAGACAGGGCGGTACTCAAACTTCCAAAGGGCTATAACTTTGTTACTTTAATTTTACCAGAAAAATGGTAAAGGAAAAAAACATTTCTTTTGATCAGATCTACTCACTGTTAAAATAAATGACTCAACTTCGAAGTATATCGTCTAGCGATAATTGAATATTTTTTTATTGCGGTTTAAATTTTTTCTAGCATATGGGCGCAGTATGGGGATTGGGACGAAATGCCTCATCACCAACAATAACATATGGGAATGGTTGCGTTTCATTATACCCTGAAATCGGCGTATCCGCGGGAATATTTAGCAAATTATTTTCAAGCTTGTTCCAAAATGTACTATTAGTGAATACAGTAGAATCCGAAAATTTACCTAATGCACCTACATCTATATATGTGAAGCAATAGTTGGCATTGCATATGGCTAAAAGCACCAAAGAAAAAAGTGTTTATAATTGAAACAAAGAGAACCACTTTTAATGGGCTTAATTATACGTATATGCTTCCCATCCACAGCGCCAATACAGTTTGGGAAGTTTGCATACTTTTCAAAATCAAATGCAATGTCTTGCCACTTTTGTCGGGATAGTTCCGGCATACAATCCTTTTTCATTATTCTCCAAATTTCGTCGCATACTAACTCTACAATACCACTAATAGTTGAAATACCGAGTCTGTAGGTGTAATGGATGTCAGTAAAGGTGTTGCCGCTTGCCAAGTATCTTAAAAGCAATAAAAATTTATAGCTTCATGTTTTCCTTTACAGTATTACTAATACAAAAGAGATGCAAAACTGCTAGGGATCCCTATGTACGAGATAGAGCCAAACTACGAAAAATGGAAAGTGGTGATTCTGCAAAGCATATAAAAAAGTATATCTATTTCGGGAACCTAACATTTTTAGAGAAATCGATTGACCTAAACAAGTACGTTTCTTCTCTATTTAGGGTTGGATTTAAAAACAAAATTTACTTGCATAAATTTTCTAATTATTTTTTCATGAACTGATATTGTTTTTTATTTTGATCATTTTCTCAACTTGGACATGTGTGTTTTTAGAAAAAATATTTTTTTAATTTGATATAGACATAATGAGAAAAAGTTTTATTTTTTAGAACAGACACAAGTTTCGACGCTGATGAAGCAAGTCAAGAAAACCAAAATAACGAGGTTGTCGATTTATCGGAATCTGATGTAGATGTAGATGTTGAAGTTTAGGTCAAGGAGTTACAGTTAAGGCAGAATTTTACCAGAACAAAACGCAAGAAAATTGACACTTTAGATAATAAACTAATAGCATTTCTCGATGAAGCTTCAAAAGGTGACCAAGACCATCACAAAGCATTTTTAACGTCTCTTTTTCCAACCCTAAAATTATTTAATGAAGCACAAACACTTCAGTTTAGATCTGAAGTGCTTCGTATAATAATGGAAATCAAAAATATTGAACAACATTCGTAACTCATCAAGCACAATCTGTATCAACCCAAAATGTTTCTTCACAGATACAGTAATTTAATGTAGACAATTCCAACAATTGGTCATCAAGACCATCAATATCGTATAGTTATCACTCATCAGATCAGGCGTCACTGCATTCTTCAGATTCTATGGCTATTTTTTTACCTTCACCCAGTTGTAGTGATACAAACCACCGTCCAACTTTGTTAGAACTGTCTGCGACACAATTAGATGACCAGACGCACTAACATCGCTATTCAATGCTTATTATATTGCATAATGCTATGTATCTTTCAAAAAATCTGAATTAGTTTCATTAAGCAATCTTTGTTCTTTATGCAAATATGTTAGTTAATAAATGATTTTTGATAAAATGTTTTTTCACTTACCTTATACATATACATACACATAATCTTTCCACTGACGAAATTGACACTCTAACTTGATTTGAAAATTTTAAACCCTCTTCTAACCTGTCATGTAGTTCGTGAAAATGATCTTATTGACATCCGAAAGTAATTAAAAACTTTTCTCTCATCTTCTCTCAAACTGGAGTACAAAGTAATAAAGGCACCTTTTAGATACCTTGCACTTATAATCGGATGTACCCATAAACGTTTCTTTTTGTTTTCGCGTCTCCTTTTAATTATAAGCCAAGATATGGCAACAGCGATTTTCCTGCGACTGCCACATGGTATTCAAATTTGAACTGACGATCCGTTGCATGTGAAATGAGTACGTCCAACGTATCATCAGTGCTGATATTTCAGAGCTCACCATCAGCGCTGACCATACGCTTCATCTGAAACGGCTCTCAATCACACATAAACACATAAGATACAATAAAACTAATATTTCCTTGACTGGACGTGTATCCAAAAGTTCTACGCTATACGCGACTATCGGTATGACGGACCGCCAGACTTCAAAGTATCACTTCTGCACATCGGTTTTGAGAATACGAATTGCAGCGCCGCTTTTCCCAATTCGACATCATACAATATACTGAAGCTAGGTGAGGGCTCAAGGTCATGAGTTTATTCTGACCGCAGTTATGGAAGATTGAATTTTGAATAGCGGTACAGCATACCGTGCTCGCGAGTCAAAGGTTAAATTTATAAAAAGAAAATCATTGATAAGCGGTTTGGCCTAGGAATGGGCACTCTATTCTCAATGAGGAGAAATTCAAATTACTGATAAGTGATAAATATAAAAAAAGGTTACGTGATTTTGGCACGTGACAAAGGACACGTTCAAGTTTATTTGAAATTGCTTGGAATCTTCTTATATCTAAATATTGTCAACGATGAGAGTCTGTTTGCAGATGACTTTAAATTTGGTAACTTTTACAATGTAAAGTTTAGTTTAATTTAAAATGCTAATTTAAAAAAATTGCTAATATTAATTTGTTAGCCGTACGTAAAATAACCATGATTTCCAAGCAGGCAAGCTGACTGTTAATTTACTGTACAATGCAGTCATAGAAATGCTCAAAACCAATGTTATATGGTTAGTAACAATTTAACGCTTAGGAAGTCGCGGGTAACAGCTAGAGCAATATAATCACAACTTATATATAATTGCTAAAACGATGGGGTGGGTACCGTACGACGCGAGCGACCATTCAATTGACATGGAAATTCATATGTGCAATTTTAGCTATAGTAATACATTTCACATACACGTTTTTCTATACTTATTATGTATCTATGTATATTACTATTATTCTTTATGTACGATAATGACGTGCAGTATATCGATGAGATGATCTAGTTAATATCTATTTATTTATCTATCTGTCTATTGTGTTATATATACTTTTTAATTTTCGGCATTTTAAAACCAGGAAACTTGGAAATCATCACAACTGGGAAATATCTCAATTTCGCATGGTCGTTGGTATTTTTGAAATCCACTATCAGGCTCAGTAAATCATGTAAGTGATAGGTTGAATTGCATTGGGGGGGATTACAAACCTGCCCATGGCAAAAAATGTGCAAAATGGGTTGGTATTCTAGTAAACATTCCAACCCTTGGGATGTCCCGAAAAGGGCTGCTTTTACAAAGAACGGATCCAAATTTAGTTTTTGTTGAACTTCCTGCGAAACTAGTTGATGGCATTTGTGATATATCAAAATGTATTCCAAGACGTATCTCGAAAAGTTGAGTGTTGCGCACGCGATATGTTCTATAGTGCAAACTGTGAATGAGGTGGAGTTCGAGGCGACAGGTCCAGCATCGCTATGTAACAAAGTACTTGGAGATATTGCTTAATAATTAGAAAATTATATGCTCTGTAAAATGAAAAGGCACAATGGAACCGATGTTGATAAACTTTGTCACAATAATAAAATTACTATTTTTGGGGGTGCCTGCACCACCTGATGCTATACGTGGTCTAACCGGTGTGAAGATAGCAGCCAATTCTTCCGGGCATTCGCGTGAAGTTAGCAGCCAAGTTTCAGGAACCACTTTTTTTGTACCAAATACTGAATTTTTAATCATTGCATCGTATTTACCTAGCTAATTTTAGCAACAGACGGTCTCAAAAAGGGTAGTTTCATGCTTAGCGCAAATATATTTAGAAAGAGGTATGCAGCTTTTCAAAAAGGCTAACACCATTGACGAATAATAAAAATAAATAAAGCGCATCGTTTATACAGTTATGTAGGCGTAGAAGTCAGATTATGTGTTTTTTTTAGCTGACGTAGGGGTAGTTTACAGCCTAAGAACATATGCAGCTCTTTATATCTCCCAACTAGTTAGAAATAGAGTTGCCGGCTAAAAATAAATGAATAGTGTTTCACGAGTAGCTATTAGGTCACTTCTTCGGACCCGTCGAAGTGGTGTACTTCACTCCTTGGACATGAAAAATGTGTTTTGTTCATTTTTCACCTAGCCAGAAATAAACTGACAGGCTGGAAATGAATCAGAAATGTTCCTTTCGTTAGTAGCTATCAGACCATGCAGGTCCCATCTTCTTCGGACCCATCGTAGGGGTTGATTTCTTCTCGTCAAAAATATTTCTGATTCATTTTTAGTCTATAACTTTTTTTACGAAGAGATGAGAAAAGCAAAAAGCCGCAACCGTTCATGGGGTAAAGTCAACCGATCAAGATGGGATCAAGGTGGCCTTATAGCTACTAATAAAACGAACACTTTTGATTCATTTCTAATCTGTAACTTTATTTCTGCCTCGGTGAAAAATGCAAAAAACACATTTTTCACGTTCAAGGCGTGAGTCGACCCCTTCGACGGGTCCTAAGAAGATGGGATCTATGTGACCTTATGTTTACTAATGAAAAGAACACTTTTGATTGATTTTTAGCCTGTAACTTTATTTATAGCTGGCTGAAAAATGGAAAAAACACATTTTTCACGTTCAAGCGACGAAGTCCACCCCTGCAACGGGTCGGAACAAGACACCCAATACCTACTAGTAAACTCTATTCATTTATATTTAGCTTGTAACTCTCTTACTAACTAGGTGGTAGATATAAAAAGCTGGCTATGTTCTGAGGGTGCAAAGTATCCCTAGGTCAAGTAGAAAAAAACAATAATTTGACTTCTACGCCTACATAACTATACAGGGTGACTTTGAAGTTGAGTCATTTATTTTAACAGTGAGTAGATCTGATCAAAAGAAATGTTTTTTTTCCTTTACCATTTTTCTGGTAAAATTAAAGTAACAAAGTTATAGCTCTTTGGAAGTTTGAGTACCGCCCTGTCTCAATAATAATATTATGTGCTCGTGTTTGGTTCATCGCATCGGAAACAAAAAAGCGAAAGAATTTGGAACGATGTGTTTACAATTATTTTAGTCAGTTGTATACAGTCAGTGTCAGTCGGTAACGCGTTTGAATAGTGGTGTCTGTTGCGTGGCTCAAACGAAATAAAAAATGGCACATGTTTTTTGCGGATCGGTTTCCCAATCGAGTGCAACCAACCCCTCGTGCCTTTGTTAATGTAGTACAACGGGCTCGTGAATCAGGTGACTTAAGACCACACAGGGGACTGCATGCCGGTGCTCCAAGACCTCACGATCAAACACAGGTCCGCACTGAAATACTTGTAGGGAGGATACTTTATAAAACAAGGTAAAAAAATTTTTTTAATTTTTTTTTATTTTTACACACATATTTTGGTTTATCTTCCTTCTACAATCATTATCTGAAAATTAATGACTCAACTTCAAAGTCACCCTAAATAAACGATGCGCTTAATTCATTTTTATTACTCACCATGGCTGTTAGCTTTTTTGAAAAGCTGCATACCGCTTTTTAGATATTTTTGCACGAAGGGTGAAACTACCCTTTTTGAGGCGGTATGTTGCTAAAATTAGCTAGAAATACGAAGCAATCATTACAAAGTCAATAGTTGGTACAAAAAAATGGCTAATGAAAATTAGCTGCTGACCTCACGCGGATGCCAGGAAGAATGGGCTGCTATAAAGTGGCTGCTACCTTCACACCGGTCTAGAAGCTCGATACAATGGTACTTGGGATAAAGGTCCGCACTCGATTTCATGCTGTAATCTATCCGTGCATTATGTAATCAAATTCATCGTGTGTTTTGGATTTGATCACGTTACATATAAAACATAACAACATGAAGAGTCCGGACCTGATTATTACATTTTGATCTTAAGTTCTTAAGTAGTCGAATTCATAAATCTAGGACATACTGTAACCTCATATCATGGTTAACTTTCTAACGCCTATACTAGCAATTTTTTTGTACATACACAGCGATCCTGAGTTCCATCGTATGATCGCCAATAAGTTGGATTCTGCTGGGCCCACGGATTTTGCTTCAAATACTCACAGAAGCAGTTCACAAGCTGGCTGTGATAAAATAGGTGAGGTTTTTCCGATTTCAGCCATAGACATGCCATTTTTTGAAAATAATCTGATGGATAGTCCCGCAAGCAACGTAAGCGATGCAACTACAATAACCGTGATTTCGAAAACGTGATGAGGACTATGTTTCGACAAACAGAAGATCATATAGTTCCAGAGGCCAACAAATTAAAGCAAAAAGGAGTTACCCCGTGGAGGTTGATCAAGTCGATATCACGTCCAATGATTTTAAAAATAACATGGGTGAAATAGACCCGGAATGTGTACGCTCTACACTATTTTATTATATGAATGATGTCTTAAAATGTGCTTGTTATTTGCAACTTTATAGTTTTCGCTGTAACAAGTCTGGCTGCGTAATTGATGCAAAATGTGGCCGACCAAAGCATTCGCAGTACTTAAAGTTTTCGGTAACTGTTGTGGATTCATATCTAGCCCGTGTGTTATATACAAAGCTCAGGCCCCTTTACTAGCCTCGCATGGTAATGATGCGATACCATTCAGACAAGTCCGGGGCCGCGAACGAACAAAGCTAGCCAACATATTAAAATATCGGGGCGCTCGTGACTTTCAACTAAAAATGATTAGCAAAGCTGATTCCGAGCCGTTGCAAGATGGCAATCCACAACAAATACGGAAGTTAGCGACATGCCACAAAATAGCGTCCGAAACGAAATGTGGGAGTAGGTTATAATTAGAATCTCGAGATTGGACAACACAAAACAAGGGACCCATATTTACGATCTGTTGCGTTGCCTTTAACTGTACTGTGTTGTATTGAAAGGCAACTAAATTTGGTGGAGGCAAAGAGGACAGTAGTCCATTTAGATGCTACTACCTCGATTTGTCGAAAACCCAAGGACTTAGCTGGAAAAAATATTTTATTATTCTATGGTGATGAAATGCCATCAATCGACGATACCAATCGCTGAGATGATCACATCTCAGCACGACATCACATCTATTTCGACATTCCTTAAATCGTTAAAATCGTGCATAATCAGCAAAGTATATAAATGGCCATTGGTGAAAGCAGTAGTCATTGACTGGAGCTGGGTCTTTATTAATTCGATAGTGAGTGGATCGGCGTTGACAGTGTGCAGTATTTGACGCGCCTGAATGATCGTATATCTTCATCTACCCCATTTTCAAGTGATACTTTATTTGTTATAACATGCTGTGAGCACTTCATCAAACGCGTCTCAAAAACGATTCATAGAAATTTTGCACAGTATATTAATATTAAAGATTTTATTGCAATTCATGATTTTATTATTGGTGTGCAGAGAATGGTCACAGTTGTGATCCATCTTCCAGCATATTCTTATTACTTTAGTAACGACTTGTGGGGAGGCTAATACGGCGTTCAAATATCTAAATGAATCACTGAAGTCCACTTTCGGCCAGTTTTGACTTATATACGATACTCAGTACAAAACACGTAGACCTTCCGGTTGAGCATACGTAAGACCGAAGTCCAACAAAACAAACGTATTTTACACGCCCAGAAAATGTTGCCCGAGCTCAGAAACACCTTTAGTCCGGGACTTAGGTTGATTATGCACACATTCTGGCGCACCCTGCAGAGGGCTCTGACATGACAGACATCAGCTGTTTTATTTTGTTACACCCACAGAAGTTTAACTCGAACACCGGTAGCCTCCAGTCTTTTTTCGTCTGATACAATTTCTTGCAGTGCCAGTGCGCTGATTAACGCAAGAAGATATCCAAAGAAGAAGTATATAGTTTGAAGGTAATCTCAACCTAATTGAACTCATTGTAAACTAACAGATTTGTATGTACTATTCCAGAGTCATGAGTGACAACGAATTAGAGCAGTTAACGGCTAATAAAAGGCGGATAAGAAACGACGAGTTGTACCAAAGAAATAAAATCAAGGAAGCTCGTATTACAGGTGAATGCTACAAAAATTATCAAAACAAGTTAGTACCTGCCAGGGCGCCTAAAGATTGTGGGTGCAGCAAGAAATGTACCGAAAAATTTCTGAATGCGGAGAAACAAGAAATATTCAAGAAATTTCACGAGATGTCCTCTAAAAACGAACAAGATCTATATCTGCAGGGGGTTAATAATTTGCAAAAAGTCGAACGCCGTAGACCACGCAAAGAAAACGCAAGAAATAGAGCAAACTCTTTTTCTTATAATATACTAGTTGGTAACGATAGAAAAGAGGTATGCAGAGATGCTTTTTGTGGTTTGCACGGTGTTTCACATGAACGTGTAGAACGAATAAGACAACAGCTACAAGCTCGATGTACACCAGTTGACAAAAGAGGAAAGCAGAGGAGTGGAAATGCAATGAAGCCATCAGAATTACTCTTAGTTACTGAACATATTTCCATGTTTCTCACTAAAGAAACGCATTATGGCACTCGTGAATATAACTATCTGGATTCAGAATTAAACGTAAAAATAATGTATTATTTGTTCCTTGAAAAGTATCCAACATCTAAGATAAAGTACGAATACTATAATAAAATATTCAGACAAGGTTTTAACCTGACATTTGGAAGACCACAAGTGGATGTGTGCAACCAGTGTGAAACGTTGTCTTTAAAACTAAAAAATAAATCTCTCAGCGATACGGCTAAACGAGTTGCTGCAGCGGAACTGCAGGTTCATAAATGACTAGCTAGGAAATTTTATAACTCCTTGAAGATGTCTAAAGTGTTCTGTCGTAGTCAAGATAACATGCTGGCATTATCTTTTGATTACATGCAGAACTTACAACTACCTCGATGCCCTGCTCAGGATTTATTTTATTTAACGAAACTTAGCGTAAGTGTGTTTAGTATACACAACATGAAAAGTGATGAAGCTGTATCACGAGGGGAAAGCAAAAAAGAGTCCAAACGAGGTTTGTTCATTCCTCTTGCAGTATATAGACAAATACATTGGAGACCACATTACAGAATTGCACTTATTTTGCGATAATTGTCCTGGACAAAATAAAAATCATATTGTTCTTCGATTCTGTTTAGCTCTTGTAAGCTCAGGCCAATTCTCAAAAATCGAAATATTTTTTCCTATTCCAGGTCATTCATTCCTGCCGTCTGATAAGAGATTTTGGACTTATCAAGAGAAGACTGAAAAAAAGAGACAGAGTGTATTGGAATACGTTGAAATGATAGTAAACTCCTCAAGTAAACATAAGTTTACTGTTCATGTTGTAGATTCCACACAAATTAAAGACTTTCGCAGTTGGGGGGGTAGATACTTCAAAAAAGATACTATTTCAGTTGAAACGTCTTAGAGATCAGTGCCCAGGAGTTCAAAAGAACGGTTTAATATTTCAAAATTTCACTACTTTATGTTCAAAGCAGAAAACGGGAAAGGTGTTATTGTTGCGAGAGACTATATTGGTGGGCTTACAGAACACACGTTTCTATTGCTTCTGCCAGGAGTGATGACTGTTGATTTGCCAGCAGATCCTGCCATCCGCAACGGAAAGATTCCCATCTCTGATAAAAAAAATGGTGCATATAAAGAAGGCTTATTCATATGTGGATGAAAATGAAGATGCCCAGAACTTTTGGAATGAAATTTTGGAGTGGCCGACGTTTGCAAAAGAATGATTTGATCCATCATTAAGTTTATAATTACTTACGAAGTAATATGTTTAGTTTGATTTTGTGAACAGCTTGTTCTAATAAAAGAAAATCAGAAATATTGATAGTTACAATTTGTTTAATGCAGAAACCACCTAAGTCCATGTGACATTTGGCCTTATGACCTTTTATGACACAAAGATATTTAAAATATTTGAACGTTCTTTTGAACCTATCGACCTATTGTACTAAATGAGTTATGTTCAAATACTAATAATGAACATTCAAGAACACCAACCAGTTTTTCCTTATTATCTCCGAACATGTACTTTGTGACTTAGGTTATTTCTGAAATCAGTGATTCAAATGCTTTATTGGACTCAAATTCCGAAACTTAGCGGAAACTCTCGACACTGAAACAGTTTACGATGATGATGAGTTCGAACTGCAGGATACGACCAGAGGAGCTATATATTTACGGTCACCTTTCTACCAGTGCTTTATAAAACATCTAAGCGATGTAGAAACTACTGTACAAAAGACGAGTAATATATCCAACATCTATCATGCGCCGGACTTTGCGGAATATATAGTCGTTACGTATATTACATATGTTCCGATGTGGTCGGGATTATGTTTGGATTCTGTGGATCCGAATATATCGAGAGTAAGCAATGCTTACGTTGAGAGTCACTTTCGTGTAGTAAAATAGCACATCTTTCGTGGGCATTGTCAAAACTCAGTTGCGGACATTGTTGGTAGTCTTAACGACTACGTCGAGCAACTTATTTCCGAAAAACATGTCAACTTTCCCACGAAAGCATCGCTTACAAATACTAAACGACCTGCATACCCTGATCTAGCATCCAACCCATATGTTACGGAGATTTGGAAAAAGGTCGCCAAGAGGTCCAAAAAGCGCCACATTCAATGCGCTGACATAAGAAGCTGTGACAAGAAAGACCGGCTGCAAGATTCTCCCTCCAAAACTGAATTAGATGTCGCTACACCTATAGGAGATGAAACTTGTCAATCAGTTTAAATAGCAATAATGACAAACGGGCTAGTAAAAAATACAGCATACTATCTTCAATCTAACTCGTACAACATATAAACAGGATTTTATAAAGCTTTAAGAAATCCTCCATTGTTGTCAACTTTTTACCAAATTTCAGCTCAAGAGTTTTCGACTCTCAAATACCATTCTATGGACGGTGTTGCGATAGACTGCTTTTCCATGACCCATATGGATCAAGGGGATAATGCAATGTATCTTTCCACCCACGATAGCATAGCTTTCTCTAACAATTGGGAGCGTCGTCGCAGTGATTCATGCGACATTTTTAATATATCTCAGACACTGAAAGGTAAATTATTGATACCATATCTGTACCAGATGCATTGGCGTTTGTTAGTAGTTGATATTACCAATCTAACATTATCATTGTCAGATCCATTGCGAATAACTACTGATCGCGCCAGAGTAAAAAATGGCTTTCGATAGATTCCTCGCACAATGTCACGAGCACTCCAAACTAAGATCTCTGCAGAACAAATCATGGAAATTTGTTGACATAAAGCAGCGACAATATCAATCACGCAGGGCTAGTGTGAATTGTGGATGCTACGTGATGCACTATATTAACACGTTGACTGCCACAATGTTGAAAAAATGATGTTTCCTCTAGCCGCAATACTTTTTTTAGCTTAAACGGCTGAGAAACTATAGTTTAGGTTGAGATAATTTTGATCTACAACATATAGATATTGATGAGACCCCATATTGGGTGCACGTGGCCCTCAAGCATGCTTTCACACCTAGCAGCCACGTGGTCTCCAAGTGGCGACTCAGCAGATATACGTCACGGTAGTAGTGCGCAAGCGCCAGCATCCATTTCCAGTCCCATCGTATGACCACGTGCCGGTTGTAGCTCGTTATTGTTAGTCGGTCACAAGCGGTGCGTGGAAAAGAAATTTCCAACGATTTACGATGAGTTATGAAAAAGAGCAGGAAAGGCTCATAAAGATATGGCAGGTAGTTTTTACTTGAGATATTTGGAGACGGTTACAATACAAGAATATGCAACTTTTTTAGGAGCTGTTGTTGGATGAGGAGGAAGATCCTATTGCTGATTTATCGGATGAGTATATACCTAGTATGACGAATCATCGAGTGATGATTCAGACAATGAACCCAGTAGTCGAAAACGTCGTCGTTTACTCTTCAATGGATCCCAAACAGCAACATCTAATAGTAATGCAGAAGATGCTGATGCTTCGGTCATTGATTCTGAACTGGAAACAATCGAAGAAGTTATTCGTAACTATGCTGCGGACACCAGTGAAGTTGGTCCATCAAATTACAGTACCACAGACCTTGTTTGGCACCAGGTATCAGGATCACCTTTGAAAGATATTCATTTTACAATATCTGATTCGGGTGTCAGGCCACAAATATACGAATCATATGCTAATGAAAATCCAATGCATTTTTACAAGATGTTTCTGAACAATGACATTTTGAATATGATGGTCATAGAAACAAACAGATATGCTGCTCAATGTAAGGCGAAAGAGTGAGCTCTTAAAGCTAGGATTCATCAGTGGCGTGATGTGGACGTAGCCGAAATGAAAAGATTCATTGGAATTATATTTTGGATGGGCCTGTGTCAATTTCCATCTATTGAGTCATATTGGTGCAAAGCGTTGATGTTTGACAATAAAATCAAAAATGTAATGTCACGAAACCGATTTCAGTTGTTACTAAGAGTCTGGCATTTCCACAATATTGAAGTAATTTCAGAAAACAGACTGCAAAGAATAGCTCCCCTGATAGAAAAGCTACTTGAAAGTTTTCAAGCTCCGCTCGTTCCAAAGGAATCACTTTGATGAAACACTGGTACCGTTTAGAGGACGCCTACGATTTAGATAATACATAAAGAACAAGCGTGATAAGTTCGGAATAAAACTTTACAAGCTATGCTTGGAAAAGGGGTATACATATAATATTCAAGTATATGCTGGTCAAGATAAAACCGAAGGTCAAGCATCATCACAGAATGTTCTACTGACACTCGCTAAAAATCTCTTGAACGAAGGACGTACGATTTACACCGATAACTATTACACAAGCGTTTCGTTGGCTAACGAACTGCTTGAGAAGAAAACACATTTAGTTGGTACCTTGAGGGCAAATCGAAAGCTCAATCCCAAAGAGGTTACAGAAAAGAAACTGAAAAAAGGAGAAACTGTAGCTGCCGAATCCAGTTCAGGCGTAGTTGTTCAAAAGTGGATGGATAAGAAAGATGTTCTGATTCTGAGTACCAAACATACCTCTGAAATGATAAAAGTTCAAAGTGGTGACCAAGAAATGGAAAAGCCCTCATCAGTCATTGATTATAACAAGCACAAAGCATTTATAGATCTATCAGATCAAATGAAAGCTTATAACACATGTCTGAGACGAGGCATAAAGTGGTACAGAAAGCTGGCCATTGAACTTTTGACCGGTACTGCCTTGGTAAATGCATACGTTTTACACCAACAGGTGACGAATGAGAAAAATGAGCATTACAAAATTCAAAGAGATTGTAACAGCAGAGCTTTTGAATTTGGAACAAAAAGGAAATCTTGAAAATACACCGTACATTCAACATATTCTTGAGGATGTTGGAAGGACAGGCCGAGGAAGGTGCATCTTATGCTATGAAAAACTAGCACGAGAACTTGGACGCAACCATGCACAAGCGAAGACACAAAGAATGAAATTCAAATGTTCACAGTGCATGAAGCATTATCGCCTGTCGTGTTTTTTTGAGGTGCATCACTGCACAAAATAAACGTATTCACTTTTGTATAAAGTTTCACTTTCCTGTTAGTACTTCGTTTTTTTCAGTCTCTTTTCAGTTTTTATTGTGACACAATAATTATTATAAATACAAAAATTACTAAATAAAAATTGTTCATTCCCTATGTCGTAAGTACTCATAACAGCCACGTGTACCCACATACTAGACTAAGGTTACAGGCCAAAAGCATATTCTGCTTATAACAGCCGTAGATTCTCGTCCCCATATAAAACAAACGCGGTAGAGGTAAAACTGTGGGTACACGCGGCTATTATATATTTTTCTGCTTGAATGCCCATAGTGGAGTCACGCGGCCAGATCTGTCGATTTCCTGAGACGCGACTTTGGCTACTCACAGCAGTCAACGTGTTAAGTGTATTGGCATGGATGAGCTATTTGATTTGGAATTCAATCCGGTTAAATACAGAGACACGGTTGCTGAAACGTTTGTGTACCGCATAGCCACTTTTGTCAATTGGATAATACACTACTATTATTTTTATTAGTATTATTATTACTCCCGACAGGAAACACCCTCAACCTTTACGATACGGTAACAGGTAAAAACGACATATTTACTGCATTTGTCGGCACCACACGTCCATATTTCACGATTTAATCACGTTTTATGAACAGCATACCTCTGTATTGTTGAATTTGATCTCACCCGTTTGGTTTTACTGAAGAACAGATTATTTTAGTTAGACTTTAACATCTAATCATCTAACATTAACATCTGACAATATTCTAAAATCACAGCTATACTTACGAGATATGATTGTTTGAAATTGTTTTGGCTGTTTTGACGAATAATGGATTTTTTCAAATTTGTCATGTATAAATAAAGAGGGGTCAAAAACAGAGGGTTCTGGACGTGCTTCCGGAAAACGGCCGGTAGGGAGTGATAAAGTAGATTATATTGATGCCAGAAGTGTGAAAAACTTTTTGGTCTACGGTCATTTAGCTGGATAATAGATTTTTTCAAATTTACTATGTATAAACAAAGAGGGGGAACAACGGGGGGCTCCGGACGTGCTTTCGGAAAACAGATGGTAGGAAGAGATAAAGTAGATTATATTGATGTCATTGAATGTAAAAAACTTTTTGGTCTTCGGCCGTTTTGACGGATAATAGATTTTTCAAATTTGCTATGTATAAAGAAAGAGGGGTCAAAAACGGACGGTTCCGGACGTGCTTTCGGAAAACGGCTGGTAGGAAGTGATAAAGTAGATTATATTGATGTCAGAAATGTAAAAAACTTTTTGACCTTCGGCTGTTTTGACGAATAATAGATTTTTCAAATTTGTCATGTATGAATAAAGAGGGGTCAAAAACGGAGGGTTCCGGACGTGCTTTCGGAAAACGGCTGGTAAGGAGTGATAAGATAGGTTATATTGATGCCAGAAATGTAAAAAACTTTTTGGTCTTCGGCTGTTTTGACGAATAATATATTTTTTCAAATTTGTTACGTATAAATAGAGGTCAAAAACGGAGTGATCCGGACGTGCTTTCGGAAAAAGGCTGGTATGGAGTGATAGGGTAGATTATATTGATGCCAGAAATGTAAAAAACGTTTTGGTCTTCGGCTGTTTTGACGAATAATAGATTTTTTCAAATTTGCTATGTATAAAGAAAGAGGGGTCAAAAACGGAGGGTTCTGGACGTGCTTTCGGAAAACGGCTGGTAGGAAGTGATAAAGTAGATTATACTGATGCCAGAAATGTAAAAAACTTCTTGGTCTTTGGCTGTTTTGACGAATAATAGATTTTTCAAATTTGACATGTATGAATAAAGAGGGGTCAAAAACGAAGGGTCTTTGGCCGTTTTGAGGAATAACAGATTTTTTCAAATTTGCTATGTATACACAAGGGGGGTCGAAAGCGGGGGTTCCGGACTTGCTTTGGGAAAACGTCTAGTAGGGTGTGATAGAGTATATTATATTGATGCCAGAAATTTAAAAAAATTTTGGTCTTCGGCCGTTTTGACGAATAATATATTTTTTCAAATTTGTCACGTATAAATAAAGAGAGGTCAAGAATGGAGGGATCCGGACGTGCTTTCGGAAAACGGGTGGTATGGAGTGATAGGGTAGATTATATTGATGCCAGAAATGTAAAAAAAACCTTTTTGGTCTTCGGCTGTTTTAACGAATAATAGATTTTTTTAAGTTTATCAGGTATAAATAAAGAGGGGTCAAAAACGGAGTGTTCCGGAGGTGCTTCCGAAAAACGGCCGGTTGGGTATGATAGAGTAGGTCATATTGATGCCAGAAATGTAAAAAACTTTTTGGTCTTCGGCCGTTTTGAGGAATAACAGATTTTTTCAAATTTGCTATGTATAAAGAAAGAGGGGTCCAAAACGGGCGGTTCCGGACGTGCTTTCGGAAAACGGCTGGTAGAAAGTGATAAAGTAGATTATATTGATGCCAGAAATGTGAAAAAGTTTTTGGTCTTCGGCTGTTTTGACGAATAATATATTTTTTCAAATTTGTCACGTATAAATAAAGAGAGGTCAAAAACGGAGGGATCCGGACGTGCTTTCGGAAAACTGCTGGTATGGAGTGATAGGGTAGATTATATTGATGCCAGAAATGTGAAAAAACCTTTTTGGTCTTCGCCTGTTTTAACGAATAATAGATTTTTTCAAGTTTGTCATGTATAAATAAAGAGGGGTCAAAGACGGAGGGTTCCGGACATGCTCTCGGAAACCGGCTAGTAGGGAGTGATAAAGTAGATTATATTGATGCCAGAAATGTAAGTCTTTTTGGTCTTCAGCCGTTTTGACGGACAGTAGATTTTTTCCAATTTGCTATGTATAAATAAAGAGGGGGCAAAACGGGGGTTCCAGAGTTGTTTTGGGAAAACGGCTGGTAGGGTGTGACAGAGTATGTTATGTTGATGCCAGATATGTAAAAAACTTTTTGGTCTTCGGCCGTTTTGACGGATAATAGGTTTTTCAAATTTACTATGTATAAAGAAAGAGGGGTCAAAAACGGAGGGTTCCGGACGTGCTTTCGAAAAACGGCTGGTAGGAAGTGATAAAGTAGATTATATTGATGCCAGAAATGTAAAAAACGTTTTGGTCTTCGGCTGTTTTGACGAATAATAGATTTTTTCAAATTTGCTATGTATAAAGAAAGAGGGGTCAACAACGGAGGGTTCCGGACGTGCTTTCGGAAAACGGCTGGTAGGAAGTGATAAAGTAGATTATATTGATGCCAGAAATGTAAAAAACTTTTTGGTCTTCGGCTGTTTTGACGAATAATAGATTTTTCAAATTTGACATGTATGAATAAAGAGGGGTCAAAAACGAAGGGTTCCGCACGTGCTTTCGGAAAACGGCGGGTAAGGAGTGATAAGATAGGTTATATTGATGCCAGAAATGTAAAAAACTTTTTGGTCTTCGGCTGTTTTGACGAATAATATATTTTTTCAAATTTGTCACGTATAAATAGAGGTCAAAAACGGAGGGTTCCGGACGTGCTTTCGGAAAACGGCTGGTAAGGAGTGATAAGATAGGTTATATTGATGCCAGAAATGTAAAAAACTTTTTGGTCTTCGGCTGCTTTGACGAATAATATATTTTTTCAAATTTGTCTCGTATAAATAAAGAGAGGTCAAAAACGGAGGGATCCGGACGTGCTTTCGGAAAACGGCTGGTATGTAGTGATAGGGTAGATTATATTGATGCCAGAAATGTGAAAACCTTTTTGGTCTTCGGCTGTTTTGACGAATAATGGATTTTTTCAAATTTGTCATGTATAAGTAAAGAGGGGTCAAAAACGGAGTGTTCCGGACGTGCTTCCGAAAACGGCCGGTTTGGTGTGATAGAGTAGGTCATACTGATGTCAGAAATGTAAAAAACTTTTTGGTCTTCGGCCGTTTTGAGGAATAACAGATTTTTTCAAATTTGCTATGTATACACAAGGGGGGGGGTCAAAAGCGGGGGTTCCGGACTTGCTTTGGGAAAACGTCTAGTAGGGTGTGATAGAGTATATTATATTGATGCCAGAAATTTAAAAAAATTTTGGTCTTCGGCCGTTTTGACGAATAATATATTTTTTCAAATTTGTCACGTATAAATAAAGAGAGGTCAAGAACGGAGGGATCCGGACGTGCTTTCGGAAAACGGGTGGTATGGAGTGATAGGGTAGATTATATTGATGCCAGAAATGTAAAAAAAAAACCTTTTTGGTCTTCGGCTGTTTTAACGAATAATAGATTTTTTAAGTTTATCAGGTATAAATAAAGAGGGGTCAAAAACAGAGTGTTCCGGAGGTGCTTCCGAAAAACGGCCGGTTGGGTATGATGGAGTAGGTCATATTGATGCCAGAAATGTAAAAAACTTTTTGGTCTTCGGCCGTTTTGAGGAATAACAGATTTTTTCAAATTTGCTATGTATAAAGAAAGAGGGGTCCAAAACGGGCGGTTCCGGACGTGCTTTCGGAAAACGGCTGGTAGAAAGTGATAAAGTAGATTATATTGATGCCAGAAATGTGAAAAACTTTTTGGTCTTCGGCTGTTTTGACGAATAATATATTTTTTCAAATTTGTCACGTATAAATAAAGAGAGGTCAAAAACGGAGGGATCCGGACGTGCTTTCGGAAAACGGCTGGTATGGAGTGATAGGGTAGATTATATTGATGCCAGAAATGTGAAAAAACCTTTTTGGTCTTCGCCTGTTTTAACGAATAATAGATTTTTTCAAGTTTGTCATGTATAAATAAAGAGGGGTCAAAGACGGAGGGTTCCGGACATGCTCTCGGAAACCGGCTAGTAGGGAGTGATACAGTAGATTATATTGATGCCAGAAATGTAAGTCTTTTTGGTCTTCAGCCGTTTTGACGGACAGTAGATTTTTTCCAATTTGCTATGTATAAATAAAGAGGGGGCAAAACGGGGGTTCCAGAGTTGTTTTGAGAAAACGGCTGGTCGGGTGTGACAGAGTATGTTATGTTGATGCCAGATATGTAAAAAACTTTTTGGTCTTCGGCCGTTTTGACGGATAATAGGTTTTTCAAGTTTACTATGTATAAAGAAAGAGGGGTCAAAAACGGAGGGTTCCGGACGTGCTTTCGGAAAACGGCTGATAGGAAGTGATAAAGTAGATTATATTGATGCCAGAAATGTAAAAACTTTTTGATCTTCGGCTGTTTTGACGAATAATAGATTTTTCAAATTTGTCATGTATGAATAAAGAGGGGTCAAAAACGGAGGGTTCCGCACGTGCTTTCGGAAAACGGCGGGTAAGGAGTGATAAGATAGATTATATTGATGCCAGAAATGTAAAAAACTTTTTGGTCTTCGGCTGTTTTGACGAATAATATATTTTTTCAAATTTGTCACGTATAAATAGAGGTCAAAAACGGAGGGTTCCGGACTTGCTTTCGGAAAACGGCTGGTAAGGAGTGATAAGATAGGTTATATTGATGCCAGAAATGTAAAAAACTTTTTGGTCTTCGGCTGCTTTGACGAATAATATATTTTTTCAAATTTGTCTCGTATAAATAAAGAGAGGTCAAAAACGGAGGGATCCGGACGTGCTTTCGGAAAACGGCTAGTATGGAGTGATAGGGTAGATTATATTGATGCCAGAAATGTGAAAACCTTTTTGGTCTTCGGCTGTTTTGACGAATAAGGGATTTTTTCAAATTTGTCATGTATAAGTAAAGAGGGGTCAAAAACGGAGGGTTCCGAACGTGCTTTCGGAAAACGGCTGGTAAGGAGTGATAAGATAGGTTATATTGATGCCAGAAATGAAAAAACTTTTTGGTCTTCGGCTGCTTTGACGAATAATATATTTTTTCAAATTTGTCTTGTATAAATAAAGAGAGGTCAAAAACGAAGGGATCCGGACGTGCTTTCGGAAAACGGCTAGTATGGAGTGATAGGGTAGATTATATTGATGCCAGAAATGTGAAAACCTTTTTGGTCTTCAGCTGTTTTGACGAATAATGGATTTTTTCAAATTTGTCATGTATAAGTAAAGAGGGGTCAAAAACGGAGTGTTCCGGACGTGCTTCCGAAAGCGGTCGGTTGGGTGTGATAGAGTAGGTCATACTGATGTCAGAAATGTAAAAAGCTTTTTGGTCTTCGGCCGTTTTGAGGAATAACAGATTTTTTCAAATTTGCCATGTATACACAAGGGGGGGGGGTGGAAAGCGGGGGTTCCGGACTTGCTTTGGGAAAACGTCTGGTAGGGTGTGATAGAGTATATTATATTGGTGCCAGAAATGTAAAAAGCTTTTTGGTCTTCGGCCGTTTTGACGAATAATATATTTTTTCAAATTTGTCACGTATAAATAAATAGAGGTCAAAAACGGAGGGATCCGGACGTACTTTCGGAAAACGGCTGGTAGGGAGTGATAGGGTAGATTATATTGATTGCAGAAATGTAAAAAGAACCTTTTTGGTCTTCGGCTGTTTTAACGAATATTAGATTTTTTCAAGTTTGTCATGTATAAATAAAGAGGGGTCAAAAACGGAGTGTTCCGGACGTGCTTCCGAAAACGGTCGGTTGGGTGTGATAGAGTAGGTCATATTGATGCCAGAAATGTAAAAAACTCTTTGGTCTTCGGCCGTTTTGAGGAATAACAGTTTTTTTCAAATTTGCTATGTATACACAAGGGGGGTCGAAAGCGGGGGTTCCGGACTTGCTTTGGGAAAACGTCTGGTAGGGTGTGATAGAGTATATTATATTGGTGCCAGAAATGTAAAAAACTTTTTGGTCTTCGGCCGTTTTGACGAATAATAGATTTTTTCAGATTTGTCATGTATAAATAAAGAGGGGTCAAAAACGGAGGGTTCCGGAGGTGCTTTCGGAAAACGGCTGGTAGGGAGTGATAAGGCAGATTATATTGATGCCAGAAATGTAAAAAACTTTTTGGTCTTCGGCTGTTTTAACGAATAATAGATTTTTCAGACTTGGCATGGATAAATAAAGAGGGGTCAAAAACGGGGTTCCGGAGTTGGTTTGGGGAAACGGCTGATATGATGTGATTGAACAGGTCGTATTCATGCGAGAAGTGTCCAAAACATGTTGGTCTTGGGCGGTTTTGAAAAGCTATAGATGATTATATAGCTTCTAAAGTATTAGCTTTTAAAGGGGGTCAATTTGGGGTATCTGTGAACGAGAGCACGGATTTTAACCTAGCGTAAGTAAAATAGTCTTTTTCTAATCAATTTACGTGAAAACCGCATTTCTCCAGGTTTATTTTAGGTAATATCAATTTTTTCGCGTTTCTCCTCACTGTAAGGAGGATTTTGGAGGAGGGAGATAAAACTCTTACAGTACATAGAAAGCCGTTAATACAATCGAACTACGTGAGTAGTTATACTACATCGATTCTAACTCTGCCAACCTGCCTCACCCACCCAACTCCACCCCTCCCAAACAGGGCAGAAAGGCCCAAAGACCACGTGACCCACCCTCCGAGCCGTCACGTATGCCAAATAGGGCGAATACCATGTGACACGCAGAAAGTGAGAAAGTAGTGGGCGAGTGAAAGTGTAAGCTTGATACATATGCATGAGAGGAGTCTCGCCGCCTAGCTAGAGCCTGGTAAAAATGTGGACGGATACATATGCATGAGAGGAACCTCGCGACGACGACCATCCTTCATGTCATATGTGCGAGGGAGAAGAAATGAAGTGACAGCGGTAGTGTGATATTTTGAGTTGAAAAAAAAATAGTAGGAATCTTAATGTATTCAATCATATCTGAAGTGTCGAAATGCTTGAATGTATTTTTGAAACTGTTGGTAGAGTATGTTTTTCTTTTGAAAATAACGTATCCCAGTCGGAGCAACTGCCTTATACTGTATTTGCCACAGTACATAATTGTGCCTTTTCGCTTCATTGTGAATGGATAATATTTCAGATCTTGTCCAATCACATATCCAATTGTTTGATTGCTGTGAGTTTTAATTTCTGTGTCTATGGAGAATTCTCTTCCTGAGTAATAGAATGCTGGATACGACTTTAATGCCGTGATTCCATAATTATGTAATTCATACAGATAGAATACACCGTCTTCAATGTTGAATATCTGATCGGCAACTATAACTGGTTCATTTTGATAACACGTTGTTAAGGTAAAAAAAGGAATCACTAAAACAGCAACTAAATCCAGACAGTTCATCGCAGTGTTCTTTCTTAGAATGATACCTTTATCTGATTTTTTGTTTGTTTTATACTATACGGAAAGGGGAGGATGATGAATATCATTATTCTTCATTCAACAGCCAAATTGTAAACGTGCCACAAACCGAACAATATTGCATTTTTCTTTGTCGTATGTTTGTGTATTGAGGAGTTACTTGTATGGTGAACTAAGTATTTTTCCAGCATGAAACGCAAATATATCAAGGCATTACTTATTAGATGGACACCACTAATCACTAGCAGCGTATCAATCAACAACAGCATTAAGCAACTGGAGTGTTATAACTAGTAACATCTACGATTAAACTTACCAGTTCAGTTACCACTCATGTGCTATGAAGTACTACGGTGGTGAAGGCTTACTCAATACAGCTATAAATAATTTACCTGTAGAATTACATATCCCAACGTACAGGTACTGTGGTCCTGGCACTAAGCTTGATGAAATGCCAAAAATGATCCAGGTGTGAACGGATTGGATGAAGCTTGTAAACAACACGATATATTTTACTCAAAAGAAAAAGGTCTGAGTAATCGTCACTTGGCTGATATGGTGCTAGCAAAACAGGCAATGAATAGGTTTCGTGCAAGTGATTCGTCTTGGAAGGAGAAGGCTGTCGCATTAGCTGTAGCAAGTGCCATGAAAGCTAAAGTAAAACTTGGAATAGGCTTAAAAGAAACCTCCGAAAGGTACAGAAAACGTAATATAAACAATTGTTTAAAGAAATTACATAAATTAGCGAAAGAATTACAGGGGTATCAAAAACTTGTTCAAGACTCTGTACAAATTCTACAAACTGAACAGTCATGCCAAAAAAAATATACACCTGAAAGATAAAAAAAATCAAGAGAAGAAAAAACCAAAAGCTACAATTGAATACATGGACACTTATATAACAGAAGAGCAAAAGAACAAACCAAAAAAGAGGAAACTGGATTTAGTCACTACTACTACTACTAATTCATTGAATGCTGTACAAGTGAAAAAAAGAAAAATAGATTTGGATGATGCGGTTATAATTCCCGAGAAAAAATGCAGTACAAAACGTAAAAGAGGATCTGCTGAAGTAAAGGAAAACAAATAACGTAAATCAGATATGAGTGACGTAATTTCGTGTCCATGGAACCAACAAAACCGAAAACGGAAGATTCAACCAGATAATCATGATGATGATGATGATAATAACATACGTAAGAAAGTTAAAGTTATAAGTACCTAGTAATCCAGACATTTAAACTCAGTAATGAAAATGGCACGTAAAAAGATTGTTAACCCTAAGAAAGGAGCTACAATTGACCAACAACAACGATCACAGAGACAGAAAAAAAGCAAAATAAATCAAGTAGCAAAAGGAAGGTTATCTTTTCCGAATAGGGAAACATGTAGCTCAAAAACCTACTACCTTTGGAGAAGCAATACTTCTAGCATTGAGGGAGGCACAAAATTTGAAGAAAGGTGTAAGAAAGCCGCCAAATCGTGTAGTGAAGATACAGAAAAAAGGAGGTGTACTACGATTAACCCCAATTTTTGCTGGCTTATCAGCCCTTGGAGCATTGTCTGGCGGTGCTGCTGGTATTGCTAAGGCTGTCACTGATGCAAAATCAGCGAAGCAGCAATTACAAGAATCTCAACGTCATAATAAAATGATGGAAGCTGTAGCACTTGGAAAGGGAATGTTTTTGAAACCCTATAAAACGGGAATGGGTCTTTTCCTGAAACCATACACTAACTGAAACCAGTTGTGAGAGAAAAGAAAATGTCCCTGAAAAAGAAAAAACAAGTAGTTAAAAAAATTTCAATTCCAAATAGTCACCCTTTAACAAAAAAAAGTATGCAAAACGTTTAAAAATGCCGTATTTTCAAGCAGTATTTATGCAAGATAAGCTTCCCAAAAAAATAAGAATCAATGAAAGAGGAATCATTAATTTGAATACATCTACTGGACCAGGCACTCACTGGACTGCATATAAGAAAAAGGGAAACTTGGTGGTTTACCTAGATACCTATGGAAAGTTAGAACCACCACTGGAAGCAATTGTATATTTTAATTGTAGTGGACCCTGTAGAATACAGTACAATTATAATGTATTTCAAAGATTTAATACTGTAAATTGTGGTAAATTGTGTTTACGTTTTCTGAAAAGTGAATAAATACTGGTTACCATAATAACACTTGTTTATTTCATCTATGATTATTGATCGGTTCATATAATGTATACATTTACCTTATCTGGTAGAGAGTCTGTGTTATCAGCTATAATCTATCCACCTATCGTACTGAATAACAGGAAAACGTACGCTTTAGGAGTTGGTCACCAACATTACGCCTCGTAAATAATTTTGTATCATTTTTATTTGATGAATTGCGATATGAAATTGGAGGTATATTTGTTGATAGAGTTCGCAATCCTGGTATAACAACCACCATTAAAGGACTGGTATCTTTCACAAACAATGAAGGTAATAGTTACCAACATGCAGGCTGGAATCATCAAGAATTGCCCGAAATACGAAACAGTGAAAGTTATTTCAGGTTTTTTTGAATACATTAAAAAAGTACCAATCAACATCAGACAGGAATTGGTCCCACAGATGTAAATGCAATTGTAACGACAACACCTGGCCAGAAACCTCATTTAGATCTGTATAGAATACTATGGAGAATTCCACACATCCAAGTAGCTGATACTGAAAAATTACACCTCATGAAGTACATAGAGAAAGGAAGGGACTTACAACTAGCGTTCAGGAGTTGGGATGCATGAGTACTCCATTTTACAACAGACAAATACATGGAACGTCAAGGCGACTAATCAATTGGAAAGGCCACGTTTCGTTATTGTTGCTTTTCAAACTGATCGGAAAGGACAGCTGACTAAGAACTTGAGTCACTTTGATCACTGTAACCTGAGCAATATCAAATTATTTTTGAATTCTGAAATTTATCCATATGACAATGTAACTTTCAATATGAGCAGAAATTATTTTAGTATCTTGTATGAAATGTATGTGCGCTTTCAGCAGTCCTATTATTATAGAAATTCCAGTGAGCCATGTCAAAACTTGAAAACTTTCATTGATGCAACCCCACTTTTTGTTATTGACTGCAGCAGGCAAAATGAGACATTAAAATTGGGCTCTGTTGATATTAGATTGGAATTTGAAACTACCGTAAATATACCACCAAATACTACTGCCTTTTGTCTGATATTACATGATCGTCTTGTAGAATATAATCCATTAAATAGTACTGTAAAAGTTTTTTGATAAAAGCTGTTGATCTTGTATTGATAACATGTAAAAAGAGAGAGTGTGTAAATAAAACATTACTTGTGCAGAAATTACTTTATTTTAAAATATCTTTTGTGACAATAACAATGTGTCATCATCATCGTTGTCATTGCCGCCTGTTACTGTTGTAGTGGATGCTGCTGGTGGTTTCCTAGCCTTTTGCGTCGTAGGCTTCTTCTCCTCTTCCTCGTCCTCCTCCTCCTCCTGCTCATCTGCCACATGTTGTAGCACAGGTGGTTCCAGATACAACTTTCTCTTCTTACCGTCACCACCACTACCACCAAGACCACTCGTTCCAGGTCGATCTTGTATAGACTGTCGATTAATGTCCTCCAACTGTTCGTCCAATAAATTGAACCGATATTTTGAGACGATTCTTTCCAATACCTGGAATTCCACGTTCTTATCCAATTTGGTCCTGAAATATTTGATGAGCAGCAAGCCGAATTTTTGTTTTAATGTTGCTGCTTTTGGCGAGTAAGGTAATTTTAGGAAGATTTTGTCACCGCTCGCTTTGATCTCCCTGGCGCCGTATCTGATGAAGAAAAGAAAAAAGATTAATAGAACTGTATCCATACACTAGCAAGGTAAGTGATTTGTGTTTTACTTATTCCAAATGCTTAAAAAAAAATCTTAGTATTTAGGAGTACTAGTTCTAGAGTTGACTGTTAATACGTATCTAAATATGTATGCTAGGTACTGTTGAAAAATAATACATAATCAATAAAAAAAAGTCTCCTAGAATAAGGAATCGGAAAGATAACACAACAATAATGATACAATAGCAATAGCGAGAGACCGAGAGAGAACAAAAGAGAAATATATAAAGTTACTTACTGAAACAATTTCTTCATGACCAATAACAGGTCATTAATTGGTAAATTCACAGGATCTTGCGTGAAGACGATGATTGTTGTTGGTGTCGTCGCCATTATACGTCTTGATCACCACTTGTAACTCTGATACTAACTACTTACACACACTAGCAATTTATACAGATCTTTGAGGAAAAAAAACATTCATATCAATTGCCAACTGACCGTTTTTTTTGTTTCAGAAATGTAAGATAGTTTTCCATCAAACAAAATCGTATGATTCTATAATTGCATGATATCTAAGGTCAGAGGTCATCGTCGTCATTCTCCATATCAATGGAAAATAACATTCTGCTGCATATGTGTATATCTTGTTTTCAAAAACCTAATTGCATGAATAATATAAACTATCTAACGTCCGGGGTCATCGTCATCGTCATCATCATTCCCCATATCAAGGAAAAATAACATTTTGCTGCAAATGTGCACAACGTGTTTTCTCATCGAGAACCGTATGATTCCGCATTAGTGATAAATAGCATTTTTTTGTTAGATTTTCACTGTATTTTAAGACAGCATCTTGACCACATTGGTCATCAGTGTTCTCACCACAGTCGCTGCATATCTACACATATCCAAAATGAGTAGCAGCCAAAAGGTGATCGATACTGTGTCTGACGAATTCGTCAGGAGAATAGAGGTGGTAAGTAGATTAGTTAGGACAAAAGCAGATTACGATTTTTATATTGAAGATATAAAAAAATGTGCTAGAGTGCTTAATAAGCGTATCAAACATAAGTTTGATTGTGTTAAGAATTTTTCAAAAATAGAGTTTAATTTGTCACTTCTCAAGGCTTACCTTGAAAACTTCAAATATAAAATAAATCGTAAAAGCCAAAATGGAGAGCTTGCTTGGGGAAATGTGGATTCATGCTTTAACAATAGAATTAAGTCAGGTGTTATAGTTAATTTGAAAATAAAAGACCCAAAATCATTTTTCAAGAGAGCATTCAAAAGTTTTGCGATGCAAATAAGAAAACAGCTTGATATTGGTATACTAAAATCGAACGTTATTTTTTATAGTTTGTTCATTAAGCCTCAGACTGCTGAAAGTCGATCAAACATTTTATCACAAAAAGTCATATAATTGATAAAAATACCAATTTAAAAGAGTGGTATAAAGTTCATGTCACTGATCAAGTTTTGACGAAACTAGAAGAGTTCCAAGAGGGTGATTCTGGATCGGCCTTATTAGAAATTTTACATTTAAAAGTGAATATTAATACATATTGTCCCATAAATGTTGGTGTTTCAACTTATATTCCCTCACCAAAATTTATACAAAAGTCAAAAAGTGTAATTAATATTCGAAATAATGATAATTATTGCTTTTTGTGGTCAGGTCAGTTGTAAGCGCCTTGTATCCTGTAGAAAAAATTAAGCCCGCCAATCATCATATCCTCATTTTAGTACAGTATTGAAATACGAAAATATCAGCTTTCCTATACGTTTGAAAGATATACCCAAGTTTGAGATTATGAGTAACCTAGCAATAAATGTGTTCATACTCGTAGGCAAGCGGATGAATGAAGTTGCACCGTTAATACTCAGTAAAACTAATTTCACGCCTAGAATAAATTTACTTATGTTTATTTACTATTGTACTATTTATCATTTTGCGTATATAAAAGGTTTGTCACGCCTAATAAGTAGACAAATAGGTTGGAAAGGTCACAAAAAATGGATTTGTGACAGGTGTCTAAATTATTTTTCAAGTGAACGTCATTTGAGAAAACATTCTGAAGGTTGTAAGCAGCTTAACAGCACTAAGGTCGTTATGCCTAATGAAACTAATAATATTATGGAATTTAAAAACTTGAGGAATAAATTATGTGTTCCTTTTGTCATTTATGCAGATATTGAAAGCATACTAATGGATTATGAGGATGATGACAATGGAACAAATAAAACACAAAAGTTTCAAAAGCATGAGGCTTTCAGTGTAGCTTACTAACTTAAATCGAATTACGAAAATATATATCCTTCCAAGTTTAGATTGCATACGGGTGCTGATTGTCAAAATTGGTTTGTTAACACATTAAGCGCCATGCACATTTTTACTATCTATCATGTAGGACCACCACAATATTTTATAAACAGACACGGGTGTCTGTCCTGGCCTTCCAGTTAGACTTGAATGTACCAGGCCAAAACAGACACCTAATGCAGACACAACAACATTCATTGTGGGGTCAAAACAGCACACTTTTAGCAGACACAATATTGCAAGCAGACACTCTGAGACTTGTCCGTTCATGTCTGAGATGCGACGTGCATAATCCGTTACGCGTTATTATTTGGCTCAGTTTCATTTACCTCGATGCCCGTGTTGTTTCTCCTACCGGGTGGCCCATCTATCGTTTTTTTTTTTAGTTACTGGTTTTTTGGGATATGTCAAGACTTATTTCGCATCTGATTTGACAGAACATCAGTCATATCATTCCGATTAACGAAAATGGTTGTGTATTCGCTTGAACAACGCTGGGAAATATTAAAACAATATTTCGAAAGTGGTGGTAATGTTGCAGATTGTGTCCGAAAATTACGTGCAAAAATGGGAAGAAATGAAGCACCGTCAGCACCGTATGTGAGATATTTTGTGCAAAAAGTTCGTGAAACTGGTCTTCTTATTGACAAACCAACACGTGAAAGACCGAAAACGGTGCGTACACCCGAGAATATCGATGCTGTAGCTGAGAGTGTGGCAGAGTCTCCAAGCACATCAACGCGCCAACGTTCTCAACAATTGAACATTTCACGCACATCATTAGGTCGAATTTTGCATAAAGACCTTGGTATGAAGGCGTACAAAGTTCAATTCGTTCAGCAATTGAAGCCAACTGACCATCCAATGCGTTTTCGCTTCGCTTCATGGGCCTGCAATCAACTTGATGAAGATGTTGATTTTGGTCGAAAAATCATCTTTTCAGATGAAGCGCATTTTCATCTTGGCGGCTATGTTAATAAGCAAAACTGCCGCATTTGGGGTTCAGAGAACCCACACGCAATCGAAGAAAAGCCAATGCATCTAGAACGAGTGACTGTTTGGTGCGGATTTTGGGCTGGTGGCATCATTGGCCCATTTTTCTTTGAAAATGAAGCCGGAGCAGCAGTTACTGTGAATGGTGAGCGTTACCGTGCCATGATAAATGAATTTTTCTTTCCACAAATTCAAGATATTGATGTCGATAGCATCTGGTTTCAACAAGACGGTGCTCCGTGTCACACAGCAAACGCTACGATTGCTCTTCTGATGTTGTTTGGTCGCCTCGAAGCTGTAATTTGGCCCCATTAGATTATTATTTATGGGGTGCCATTAAAGACCAGTGTTATGCCAACAAACCAGCAACAATTGGCGAAATAAAAGAGAACATACGCGCTGCCATTGCTGAAATACAGCCACATACGATTGAAAATGTGGTCAAAAATTGGACTGACCGTATGGGCTACTGCAAAGACAGCCGCGGCAGTCATTTAAATGAAGTTGTATTCCATACTTAATCGGAAGGATTGTACTTTCAAATAAAAAAAAATGGAAAAATATTTAGTAGTTTTTTTTATAGCATTTAAAAAAAAAATGAAAATGGACCACACAGTATATGCTTAAGCAATTGGTTGTGTGTTTTGCTCAAGTAGTTGTATAGTATAGGGAAACATGAGCAAGAGAACTGCAAAAATACTTCAATTAGCCATCAAAAAACAAAAGATGGACGATGAATTCGAAAGCAAAAGTAGCGAGGGTAAGTTAAAGCAAAATAATAATTATCCACTACCATTAAAAACAAATACGTTTTATGTAAAAATGGTTTGCCGAATCTCAATTTATAATGGGCCTTTTTCAGTAAAATAAATAAAGTAAAGTAATTTGTTCACTCGTGCAGTTTTACTGTATGTATAAATCACTGTTATCATTATATGTAAATATGTTCTAACCTATTTGTCTACTCATTATATAAATATTTTATTTTCAGATCCATTTCATGATTCCGACAATTCTAAGGATCTACTCTACGAACCATCGGAAGAAGAATCTAGCGACGGTCCAGGATATATGGAGTATTCTCCCTTGCGTCAAAATAAATATTCAGGTATCAGTCAAAATAGCAACAATGACTCAGACAGTGATCTTGAAGTACCCGAAAGCCAAAACTGGAATGATGACAAATCAACGGAAAATGAGCCTGTAGGAAGTCATGAACCATTTGGGCAAGTACATGGTCGTCAAAAGTCTTTTGTGTTTACTGAAAAAAGCAATATCAACGAAGCTCTTGTTGCACTGCTTGCCGATGGCTCACCAATTGATTTCTATTCTGTTTTCTTTGACGATAAAATGTGGTCTAAAATTGCGGATGAAACAAACCTTTACGCAACACAGTGCCTTATAAAAGAAACGTCTGATGCTTCCAAACAATCACGCAAACACGCCTGGGTTCCCACTACTAAAGAGGAAATAAAAAACCTGTTTGGTCTATTGGGTTATATGGGTATAATAAAAATGCCATCTATGAGAAATTACTGGAGCACTGACAATTTCTATTACAACAAAGTTTGCTCATCTACTATGCCAAGAAATCGATTCGAACTACTACTGACTATGTTACATTTTTCAAACAATGAAGAACCTGGAAGTGATACAAATAGACTTCACAAGATTCAACCTCTCATTGATGCTTTTATTGAAAATAGTCAAGATGCTGTTATGCCTCCTGAAACGGTTTGCGTCGATGAAAGCCTTATACCATTTAGGGGCAGAGTGCTTTTACGCCAATATATGCCACAAAAAGCCCACAAGTACGGAATTAAAGTTATCAAACTCTGCTGTAATGCTGGCTCTACATGGAACATGAAGGTGTATTCTGGAAAAGAGGCCGATGGACGAACGTCTGTACCTAGGAAAGTGGTAATGCACCTCACTGAAAAATTGCTGAATCAAGGACGAACAGTTGTAACAGATAACTTCTATACCAGCTTAGACTTAGCAAATAAGTTGCTGGAGAAAAATACTCATTTACTAGGGACATTACGAAAGAATAGGAAAGGAAATCCGAAGACAGTAATCGGAAAGAAACTGAAGAAGGGTGAAATGATAGCAGAAGAAAATGATGATGGTATAACAATTTTGAAGTTTAGGGACAAAAGAGGTGTGTTAATATTATCAACTAAACATATGGATGAAATGGTTAGTGTTATGAAACACGGTAAAGAGGTGCTGAAACCAAAAATGGTGATTGATTATAACTTGGGAAAAACCCCTATCGATATCTCGGATCAGTTCTCTAGCTATGCATCTGCTTTACGAAAAACCGTGAAATGGTATAAGAAAGTGGCCATCGAAATTATTCTTGGTACGGCAATTGTAAGCGCTCATTTTTGCTATCAAAATGTAACGGGAAATTTAATGTCAATAACTAAGTTCAGAGAGTGTATTATAAAGTCCCTGATAGTAGAAGTAGAAAATGATCCAAAAACATCGATTTCATACTTCAATAGGATGAAATCTCGTTCCTTTAAGAAAATGCCAGGAAGCGCTCAAGAGGGACGAAAATATTGCAAAGGTTGTTACAAGAAAAAATCTGAAGGATTTATTTCTAAAAGTAAAATCCGTAAAGTTACAACGTATTGTGATGACTGCGACAATAAGCCTCGTTACTGTTTAGACTGTCTCAATGTAGCGCATTATATTACCTAAATGTTGTATACCTGTACCTATGTCTATCTATCGAAATATATTTTAATCCTAAATAAACACTGTTCTCTAAAACACATGTTGTTGTTGTTGTTGTTCTCTCTATACATAAAAAAGGTTATCTAAATATGTTCATATAATTCGGCTATTAGTAAGTGAAGAAACACATTTTCCTCTCCTGGTGTCTGCTATAGCGCTGTATAGAAAATAGAAAAGATGTAATCAACTAGGGGCCCACAGCAGACACAAACGCAGACACACTGTCTAGAAAGTCCCACATGTCTTTCTCAGTTTGCCCACATATACGTATAGATGTATATTCTGGTCGGCCAGAACAGACACAATACTTCAGTATATAAAGAAAACGTGCGTCTGCTTGGCACATTTCGACAGAATTTTAAACAGACACATGTGTTTGCAGTGGCCTGGCCGGTAAAATCGTGAACAGACACCGGTGTCTGGTTCGGCGCTCAATGTGATAATGAATTGTTCAATATTGCTAATGAACTTCATAAAGTTTATCAGGCATACTAACCTATAGATCTAAACAGTGATGAGGAGAAACGTTTTCGTTTGACTTCCAATTGTAGTATTTGTGAGAAACCTTTCGATGAAAACGAAGTGAGAGTTAAAGATCATTGTCACTTAACAGGTAAATATAGGGGAGCAGCTCATATGTCTTGTAACTTAAACAATTTTAATTCACGTACTGTACCAGTCTTGTTCCACAACTTTTCTGGATACGATGCACATTTTATAATCAGAGCTCTCAACACCAATATTGTAGAAAATCTCAATTTATTCCTTTGAATAAAGAGCGTTACTAACATCAGTTTTCGATTTCGTGATTCTTTCCGGTTCCTGCCTAGTAGTCTGGACAAGTTATCCTCATATCTAGATCATCATCAAAAGAAAATAGTCAAGGAACATTTTCCTTACGATAATAAGTTTGAGTTGGTAATAAGGAAGGGAGTTTTTCCATATGAATATCTAAATTCGTGGGAGAAATTAAAAGACACACGTTACCACAAAAAGATTATTTTTTTAGTACTGTCAAAAACGAAGCTATTTCGAATGATGACTATCAACATGCACTGAATGTTTGGCAAGCATTTAATATCAAAAAACAATTTAGATGCATTACACTATTATACTACGTCAGGTCTAGCTTTTGATACCATGTTTAAAGTCACTAATGTTGAATTAGAACTGTTGACTGACAGTGATATGGCTTTATTCATAGAAAAAGGTATCAGAGGAGGAATATCGCAATGTTCTAACAGGTACGGTGAGGCTAACAATAAATACATGAATAGTGAATATAATCCTGATTTACCAACTTCGTTTTTGATGTACTAAGAGATCCATAATTTATATGGAGCTGCAATGTCACATTCGTTACCATATGGGGATTTTCAATTGGTTCCAGTTGATAACATCTCTATTGAAAATATTTTGAGTGCTGATGAAAACGAATACGGGTACATCCTAGAAGTTGATCTACACTATCCTCTCCAGACTAATACAGATAGTTTAGTATGTCAGTTTTGAAATATTCATGACATTTACAAACACATCAAAGAAGACATTGATAGATTTGATACGTCCGATTATCCAGAAAACAACGTTTTTGGAATTCCATTGAAAAACAAAAAAGTTATAGGGTTAATGAAGGATGAAAATCAAGGTCGAATCATGACACACTTTATTGGGTTGCGATCAAAAATGTATGCTTTGAGAACCTTGCCTGAGTCAGGTAACAACAAGGACTCACATGTTATTAAAAAAGTCAGCTTTGAAGGAAATAACGTTTGATGATTATCATAAATGTTTATTCCAAATACTCAAGTAGCTGTAACACAGCAGTTCATAATTTCGAAACATCACGATGTATTCACAATTTCCCAACAAAAAATTGCATTGAGTGCATATGACGATAAAAGAATTGTCAATTATATTTATACAGACACAAAACCATGGGGATATCATAATTACTTTTAATTTCTTTTTTAATTTTGGATTCTGTTTTTGCCCATAAAATTAATCTACAACCACGTTAATTCTTAGCCACAATAAACTTTGAATGTAAGTATATATTTTTTTTGTAGAACGTTCTAAACTCAACCAACAAACGATTCCAAAACATTCAAAACACGAACACCAGCAAACGAATACTACCAACTACGATTTCTAAGAGACACTACGACGACGACGACGACACAACAGAAGAGAGTAAGTTCTGTGATAATTGTACACATTCCTTTTGTTTTTGTAGAGAATCAATAAAGAACCATCCAGTAATGCAAATGACGACGACGACATCAGATCACCAACAAGTGGATCTGTATTGCCACGAGAAAATTCCCAAGTCGTAAAGATGTCCAAGCGAGATACAGGATGGATTGGTAAACATATATACTCTAAAAAGGACTCTAAGAAGACAACCTGCTCATTCTTCGTGGCACACGTCATCGAGGTGACCAGATGTGGTGTTTGTGGAAAAATTATAAAGGAGCAACCAGCGGCGCCGGCGGCTGCCTTGAACGTCGACTGGAGACCACAGAATGCATTTGTTAGATATTGTCCTGTGAGTTTCCAAGCAAGACCCGGCATCCGAGAATACAGAACAGACTGGTTACCAGGGCGATGATTGAAAAAATGAATAAAGACTGTTAATAAGTTTATTAGCTTATTTTTCTTTCCAAATATTGAAAACCTTCAATAAACTTTTTTACTTTATTTTTTAGGAAACGTCAGTACATTTTTTAATATTATGTCTCTATGGCTACGAGTTTTTCCGCGCGGTCAGCATCAAGTTCATTTGCGGCGTTGCCACTGTGAAAACGTTTGGCGCGGTTGCCAAATAAAATTCCAACATTCTACAAAATTCAACAAACAACATACAAGTCCTTAACATGCCCCCGGCCTTGAAAGGATCCCCTTTCAAAGAAAATATGCAAAAGTCTGAAAAAATTTGTCCGTTAAGAAATTGGCAACGGGCACAATTTAGCGAATGAGCGCTTCACTAAGCCACTTTGAGTCTTCACCGAGGCGACACGATTCACTCCATCACTTCCAGGATACAGGCTGGTTACACGGCCCAATCTCCAACACATCGGCGGCTGATTGTCATCCTTGACAAGCACCAAGGATCCCTCTTGTAATTGGCTCTGCGTACTTTTCCACTTGCATCTCTGCTGAAGCTCAGACACGTACTCCTTACTCCATCTTGCCCAAATATGCTGCTTTATTCTCTGGAGCTGCTGATAAAGTTTCAGGCGATTCATGGGAGTCTGACGCAGGTCGACATCTGGTATACTACGGCTTTCATGTGGCAGTAGAAAGTGGGCAGGAGTCAAAGGACATAAATCATGAGGACTATCAGAGAGGGGTGAAAGGGGTCGGGAGTTCATAATCGCTTCAATTTCGACAAGTAAAGTATAAAAATGCTCAAATGTAAAACATAAATTCCCAACAACTCTTTTTATGTGATGTTTCATGCTTTTTATGCCAGCCTCCCAGAGCCCTCCAAAATGCGGTGACTGAGGTGGTATAAATTTCCAAACAATAGATTCCTTATTGCAGGCACTGATCAGCTCATTGTAGCTTGCATTAAGAAACTTATATAAATCTTTCAGTTCGGACTTCTAGAGATAAATCTACGCAAAGTCAACATATTATATATTTATATATATATATATATATATATATTTTTTATCAGGTATGGATCTCCATAGTCCACTCCAACCACATCAAATGGATGAGTGGGTTGCAGCCTTTCTTCAGGCAAATTTCCCATTATGGGATTGGACAACTTAGGATTGAAACGAAAACATGTTATACAATTTCTAACAACCTTTTTGACTAAGGAACGGCCTGCAACGATCCAAAACTTATCCCGTAATGAGGCTAAAAGGTGCTGTGGTCCAGCATGCAGTAATTTCGAATGTTGCTGTCTGGCGATCAACTCGCTAAGAATGTGGTTCTTGGATAAAATTAAAGGATGTCTCTTTTCAAAGCTATATTTGGCATTTGACAATCTACCTCCAACTCTTAACAAGCCTTGATTATCGATGAAAGGGTTTAAAGAGGCAAGTCTACCAACTAAGGCTGCATTATTTTCATTTGCAATTTTTTGAATTTCCTTCTCAAAAGATTCTTGTTGCGGAAGCTTTACTAGTTTGTCTATTGCAAGGTTCACTTCTGCTGTAGTAAGCATGCCTACCTTTCTATTATCTACCTTTTCTCTACAATTTCTATAAAATCTAAATATCCATGCAGTAACTCGATTTAACTTAGACCAATCAGACCATTTTTCAAAAAGCTCACATTTTTCTTTCTTTATCACCGTCAGCGCAGTACTGTTTCTTTTGAGATCAGGAAGCGTTTCATTTAAATGACAAGGATTTTTTGGCCAATGAATAGAATCAAACTTTAAAAAATCAGCCCCATACCACCAGAGCTCAGAATTTTTAATTTCTGAAGGGCTCATACGTCTAAGCAATAAACCGGCTGGATTGTGCTCGCTTGGCACATGATTCCATATAGCAGAACCTATTAAATCTTGAATTTCCGCTACTCGATTGCTAACAAACGTTTTTAATTTATTTGGAGGAGATTTAAGCCATCCCAATACAATTGTAGAGTCAGTCCAAAAGTAGCGTGTTACATTATCTAAATTCATGGCTTTACAAACCTTGGCAGCCAACCGCGCCGCTGTCAGAGCTCCACAAAGCTCTAAACGAGGAATGGTGATGGTTTTCAAGGGAGCTACTTTTCCCTTTGCGGTCAGCAAATTAACAAAACAATTTCCAAATTCATCAACCGATTTTACATATATACAGCTTCCATAAGCCTTTTCAGAAGAATCGCAAAATATATGTAGCTCAAGGTAGGACAGATCAGTGCAAAAAACATGTCGATTTATTTCAAATCCATTCAATTCTAAAACTCCACACTTGAATTCATTCCACTTGGCTTCAATATGACCAGGTACAGGGTCATCCCACTCTAACTTTTCTAACCATAACAGTTCTAAAAGTATTTTGACTAAAATAATACACGGACTGATCAAACCAAGTGGATCAAATATTTTTGAAGAGCCAGACAAAATAACTCTTTTTGTTACAGGATTGCTTTCAGGTAGGCATTTCACGTCATACATTAATTTATCTGAACTGGGACACCAGATCAGACCCAAGGTTTTTGCTGTTCCATAATCATTAAAATCAACAATTTTTGCAAGTCCATCATTATTGGGTAGCCAATCGAGCACTTCAGACACATTGGAATAAAATTTTCGCAAATTGAAACTTCCTTGCTTCAATATTTCAAAAATGGTGGCCGATATTCTAGAAGCATTCTCAACCGTATCCGTCCCTGTCAATAAATCATCCACATACATGTCATTGCGGATGATTTGAGCGATATCAGGATGAGTCTTTTCATTTTCAATTGCTAATTGAAATAAACAGCGAATGGCCAGGAAAGATGCTGAAGCAGTCCCATATGTAACTGTGTTCAATTCATACACCTCTAATGGCTCATCTTCATTAAAGCGCCATAAAATTCTATGCAATTTCCTATCACTTTCAACTAATAAAACACACCTATACATTTTAGCAACATCTGCTGCAATGACTATATTATGTTTCCGAAATCTTGTCAATATTGTGAATAAATCTGCTTGGATTGTTGGCCCAACCATTTGCAAATTATTGAGAGAATAACCTGTAGAGCTAGGCATAGATCCATCAAAAACAACTCTGAGTTTAGTAGACAGAGAATCTTCCCTATAAACACCATGATGACTCATGTAATATGCCACTTCATCTGCTTGAGGTTCCTTTACAACTTTAGACATATGCCCCAGGTCTATGTATTCCCTCATAAAATCATCATATAGTTGCTTGAGCTTAGAATTTTTATTTAATCTTTTCTCCAAATTTAGAAACCGAGCCTTGGCCTGATTAAATGGATTTCCTAAATTAGCGAGATCAATTTTAAAAGGAATCTTCACTATAAACTCACCTTTGCAACTTCGCTTAGTGTTATCAATAAAATGCTTTTCGCAAGCCAATTCTTCTTCCGAAAATATTTTCTTTGCTGGTGCTAGCTCTTCAATTTCCCAAAACCCGCTTAAATCCTTTTGAATATTTACTTCATTATTTATAGGCTCCAAAGCCGTTACAAAATTACAATAGGTAGCCTGTTTGTGATTATTTTCATGCAAATGACCTACAGGTCCTGAAACTAGCCACCCAAATTTAGAGTTTTGTAGGACTGGCTTATTTTTACCAAGCTTTATTTGGCCATCTATAATTAAACTCCAAAACATATCTGAGCCAATAAGCAAATCAACCCTTTGTGGTTCCGCAAATTTGGGATCAGCCAACTCAAGGTGATCTGGTATGTTTAAATGGTCAACATCCAATTTATACTTGGGCAAAACGCCCGTTATGGTAGGCAACACATAACACTTCAAATATGTGGAGAAACTATCTAAATTAGAGTATAACTTTAAAGTACATCTCCGCTTTATATCAGTTTGGATATTATTAATTCCATTAATTGCAAAATTTATTTTTTCATATGGCAATTGCAAGACCCTACAAAGCTCTTCTGTTATAAAACTGGACTGTGAGCCACTATCTAAAATTGCTCTAACATAGTGAACATTATTAGCTTTATCAATCACTTTTACACAAACTGTAGACAATAGAACGTCACTATGCTTACTTTGGGCTGCATGAGCAACTGACATATTAACGTTGTTTTCTTGTTCATCCACATTTAAGGTGTCAGACTCACCTGTAGCATTGCTAACTTTCTCAATATGCAAAAGAACATTATGTTTTTTGTTACATTTCTTACATGGAGGACGGCGACACTGTCTGCTAAAATGCCCCCCACGCAGACAATTCAAGCACATTTTCAAACCGATTATAGTTTCAGCTCGCTTCTCAATAGCGGTTTTCAAAAACTCAGGACAACTCTGAATATAATGTGACCCTTTACACATATAACATTGTGATGACTTTTCTTTGTTTTCCATCACAACTAAACCACGTGATTCTTGTTTTTTATTCATATATTGTTTATTCCCTACACTGTGATTGCGCTTCTGCTCAAGAGTCTCAAGAATTTCTGCTCGTGAAATCAAAAAGTTTTTAAAATCCTGTAACGTAGGAATACTTTTTTGTTTTAGTCTAAAAGTTTCCCATTCACGAGATGTGCGGCTATCAAGCTTTGTGCTCATTTGGTAAATAATGAGAACATCCCATGAATCAGTAGGAAGTTGAAGCCTGGATAATGCTCTTATGTTTTTTGTCAAACAGTCCAATAAACTCCTGATACCATTGGCTGACTCAACAGTTAGAACATTCATATTGAAAAGGTTCTTGACATGATTGTGTATCAAATTTCTGTCATTATTGTATCTGTCACAGAGCATTTCCCAAGCTACGACATAATTATCCGCACAAAATGTAAGATTCCTAACAATTTCTGTTGGTTCCAGCTTCAAAGAGGCTCTAAGGTAATGAAATCTCTGAATGTCTGTAATTGACTCATTTTTGTGAATCAGAGATTCATAGACATCTCTGAACTCCAACCAATTTTGCAGTGAACCATCAAAACTTGGCAAATTAATTATTGGGAGTTGCAAGTCCTGCTTAATGCAACCTGCACTAACTGCTCTGCCCTCTGGGCTGCTTGCTGATGAGGAATCATCATTCGTTACTCCCAATAACTTTTTGTTATTGGCTAAAATGTTTTTTGCTGAAGCTAAAACTTTATAGTATTTATTCTCAAATTCACACCTCTCATCATATTCATTTTCCAATTCAGTTTCGTCACAATCTCTATCTATTTTATCCTGTATATCAGCAAATCTTTGCAGCATGCTACATTCTAAACTATTTAATCTTTCTTGCAAATCAAAAACGTTCTCTGGGAGAATTTCATCACTTCTTAGCAAATTAGAAACATATTTAGCAAAATTTGTCAAGCTGGCTTTGATACTACCCCTTTGGCGTACAAGCCCTTCCATTATTTATAAATAAGAGGCTAGTTGTGACTTATAAGAAAAGGGAAAATATCCCAAAAGCGATGAGTAGTGGATGAAGGTAAAAGGTAAAAAGGGAATTGCCCACTATAGTCTCTTTTCAGATATGCCTTGTTTTTATCTGACCTTGTTTTCCTGACAACTGCACGTCTTCTGCTTCTTCCAGGGCGAAAATTGCCTGAGCTGTGCTATCTAAACTGCTTTTCTGCTAATGGCGGCAGGCGCTTTCCTCGTTGTAACCTCTTCCTGCGATGCGATGCTCCCGACAATTTCTCGTTCTACCCTGCTTTTCTCCTCTGGTTCAAAACTTCATTTGGCGACGAAGGACCATGTTAATAAGTTATTTTTCTTTCCAAATATTGAAAACCTTCAATAAACCTTTTTACTTTATTTTTTAGGAAACGTCAGTACATTTTTTAATATTATGTCTCTATGGTTACGAGTTTTTCCGCGCGGTCAGCATCAAGTTCATTTGCGGCGTTGCCACTGTGAAAACGTTTGGCGCGGTTGCCAAATAAAATTCCAACATTCTACAAAATTTAACAAACAACATACAAGTCCTTAACAAAGACCTTTTTGGAAATATCATATTTTCTTTCTTTCTCCCCCCTTCCTTCAATTTCTATCATATTGAAAGCGGCGGCGGCGGCTGCCTTGAACGTCGACTGGAGACCACAGAATGCGTTTGTTAGATATTGTCCTGTGTGTTTCCAAGAAAAATGCATACATTCATTCTTTGTAATCAGTTTCATTATTGTTGCAGCGCAATACTATTAGAACAACATGAAAATTGTTAAGCAAAAAACAACCTTAGATATTGATAACAGTGATGTATTCAAGGATACGTCTATCCAAAACAAACATGTGTGCTGTTTTCTTCAACGCTGCAATGCCTTATAGTTAGACTTTCTAATTGTGGAAAAACAAATCTCATGCCCAATTTGATTGAACATGAAAACGGGCTTACATTTGAAAATATTTATGTGTATTCAAAGTCTTTGTATCAACCAAAATATAAATATCTGGCAGAATTGCTAACACCTATAAAAGGGATAAAATAGTTTCCATTCAATGCAAGTGACAACATTTTATACCCTTCAGAAGCCAAACCAAATTCCATATTCCAGAAACAGGACAATTTCTAAAAGTGAGGAACACTCCGACTATGATGTTGATGATGATGATGATGATGATCCACCAAGTAGTATAAAAAGATCCATCATAGACGGTATAGATTGTGACTATGAAGACAATGATTCTACTGGATTGGGGAATGATAATGCTGTTGCTACTGCTGCTTCTGATAAAAACAGATTTGATGATATTTCAGAAAAGTCATTCAATGATTACTTAGAACAATATGATGACCCGTTACCTAGAAAATACATTAGTGAAACGTATGCAGACAAAAATAATCGGGAATTTGATCGTAAGTATGGTGTCAGGCTCGATGAAACCATCGAAAAATTTATGATTGGTGATTCTAAATTAGACTTTATAGGAGCTGATATATATGTGAAAGGTAAACGGTACAAGGGCGGTCCAGGTTTATACGAATTGTTATTTAGAAATATCCGAACATGAATTTCTGCAGCTCTGACGATGTCAACACCTACAGGCAAATTGTATATACAACTAATGCCCACAGGAGGTACTACAAAATCTGATACTCAACTGGATGGAAGTAAGCTACAAAAATATAAAAAAATTATTGCACCTCCTTTAAAAATGGGTTATGGAATAATGAACAATAAAAATATGACCACGACAATGGAATATTCTAGCAATGTTAATGAGATCAATTCGATAGTTGAGGAATTAAGGGAAAGTCAATATATTGAATAATGGTTAAAACATTTAAAACAAACATAAAACGGCAAGTCGTTGAAGAACTACACGAACCTGCACGTATAAATTTCGAAAGAAGAAGTAATCGCTAGACGACCTTTTTCAAGCAGATCTTGAATGATACTATACTCGAGGGACAATAAAGGCAACAAATATATACTGGTTGTGATAAATTGCTTTTCTAAATTTCTTTGGGCTCTACCTTTACATTATAAAACAGGTAAAGCGGTTACAAAGGCTATGGAAACTATACTAAAACAACAGACACCCAAAAATCTACAAACAGACGCTGGACTGGAATGTTTCAATCATGATTTTAAAAACCTAATGAAGAAATATAATATAAATCCTTATCATAAATTCAGCGAAAAGAAGGCAGCCATTGTGGAAAGAGTAAATCGAAACTAAAAAATATGATGTGAAAAGAATTTAGTCTGCAGGGAAATTATAAATGGATAAGTATTTTACCAAAACTGGTAGAACGATATAACAATAAGAAGCATAGAACTATACAAAAGCCAGCTGATCTTACAAAAAAGAATGAAAAAAGACTATTATCTACTGTATGTAATCGCTTGAAAACGGTAAACTTAAAAACGAAATTCAAAGTGGGTGATTATGTACGCATTTCTAAAATAAGAGGTGTTTTTGATAAGAAATATCAGCCAAATTGGTCGCCTGAAATTTTCACAATACGAAAAGTAACATTAACTAACCCAATTACATATTTGTTGAAAGATGAAAATAATCAAAATATTTTAGGAGGGTTTTATACAGAACAACTGCAAAAGGTAAAACATCCTGATGTTTATCTTGTAGAAAAAATATTGGAGAAAAAGGAGACAATATCAAGGTCAGATGGTTAGGATTCGATAAGAAACATGACAGCTGGGTACATAAAAAGAATATTGTCTAATAAACAATCTCAATTCATGTTCAGTCTTCTTGTGCAGCGTTTGCATTCGACAGTCCACAAAAATGATCATTATTGACGTTCAAGGGTTTACTCGTAACTCCAACTTTATTTGCAAAGAAATTGCTATCATTGATACACCAACTGGATACTGGCAACAAAAATTAGTTAATCTACCCGTAGAATTTACAATGCACAACAAGAGCACACAGTCACAGATCAACTGGACTGTAGACAATTTACATGGAATTCCTTGGGATTTATCTCCTTCTGAAGAGTCATGTCTTCATTATGAACAGTTGGCATCGTTCATCAAAGAAAATGTTCAAGATCAACCAATATTTGTCAAGGGACGCCCGAAGCAACAGTGGTTGGAAAGACTCATCACTAATCCCATCACCGATCCAGTACAAACATTGTTATAAACATGTGCATAATAATATGCGTTGTGCTTTAGAAAATGTTCATTTATTATTTAATTGGAATGTTATATCTAATGCTTCAAACAAACATTGTAATGAACAAAATATCACACTACTGCTGTCGTTTCATTTCCTCTCCCTCGCACATATGACATGGATGGTCGTCGTCGTCGGTCGACATTACGGCGTTTGTCCACCGCCGCCGTCACCGTCACGTCACCGAGAACTAGCGAAGTAGCGGTATTTACATTATTGATCGACCAGCCAAAGATTGCTAGGGACGAAAGGGGGAAATGCGATGAAAAAACCTTACCATTAGACGATTTTATATGGAGTCATAGGCGGAGATCGGAGAGACTTGAATTATTAATTGAATTTATATTTTATTACAACTGGTAGTATTAATATTTTTTTGCGATTCATAATGACGTGATACCAAACATACATTATAAGAAATAAATATACACAAACACTGAATATTGAGAACAAAATAAATATATTTTTTAGGCAACAAGTAATATTCCTATGTACGCATTATGATTGAACAGCAAAACAAATTATGCATTCTTCTAAAATAGAATACAACAAGTCAAAAATATCTGACTGAATAGAAAAATATAGGAAAACAAAAAGTAATTTCTTGATGAAATAACCCATAAACAACACATAGAATTAGACTTTCTACTGAGATACTAAAAGCCACAAACCAATAGTATAATAAATGAATATCTAAAAATTCTAAAAGGTAGCCAATCTAGTATAGTTTCAATCCTGATTAGAGTCATGATCACTGTCTGAGGAACTGTCATTGCTATCACTTTCACCTCCTATGTTGATTATTATTTCTTCCTGTATTTCTTGAATGAGACTGTCTTTTTCCCAATATTCATCTTCAATTTTTATAACATGTCCAATAACCTTTTGCCAGTCACTGGCACTTACTGAAGCGATGGCCTTATTAGAAATTTCATCTAGTTTTTTTATAGTAAATTCGCCGCTTGTATTATGGCTTCTAATGAAAAATTTTACTTGTGCCCAAATCATCTCTATGGGATTAAACTGACACATATAGGGTGGCGTTCGAAGTGGGGTGTGTCCGAAACTTCTTATTAAATTATCTATCTTATAATTTTTCTCATCAGATGGTGGCCTATGTAGACAAGCTATTTCATAAAGCTCCATTTTTTTAGCATTAGGATCATGCTCTATACCTTTTTTGCTCAACCACGTGATGATGTCTCTTTTTAGAGAAGATCTAGTTGGAGGCTTGTCTTCCAAAGCTGAATGGTAAGGTGCATTATCCATTATTATAATACTATTAGGAGGAATGTTAGGAAATAGTTTTTCAGTAAGCCACTTCGTGAAATTTTCTTGGTTCATTTGACCGTGATAATCACCAGTGGCACAGCCAGCCTTGAAAATGAGACAGGCTCCAGGAACAAAACCATCTTGCGAACCCGCATGAACAATTATAAGTCGTCCTGGAAATGAATAAATAGCCTCATTTTAGTGTTATTTTAAGTTTGCCAACACCTTTTTGAATCACTATGTATAAAAAACATATTTTTGAGAAAAAAATACTTGCAAGGGATTATGTATTCAATTAGACAAATTAAATGAGCACTTATTAAGAATATTCCAAAATTGAGAAAAATGTATAATAAGCAAAATCGAGGTGAAAGAAACTTTATTACCTGTAGAACTTATATTGCTCAGGACACCCATAATTTCTTCGCTTTGCCAGCATTTCTTGAAAGTGAGGTCATTATCAACCCAAGTTTCGTCCAAATAAATAATATGCCTTCCTTCTTCCCGGAACTTTTTAATAGACCTAAGATACTTGTATCGCCAATGTAAAATACTGGGTCTTTCCATTAGTAATTTCCTTTTGTTGTGGCATTTACGCCAGTAAAATCCTTTTGCTTTTAAAAGCAGCCTCAACGATTCTTTACCAAATGGAAATTCCATTTCTTCCTTCAGTTTGATTAGAAGTTTACTACAAGTAGGTACCACTTTAAAATCACAGTAAAATTTTTCTATCATTCTCCGAATAATGGAAAAATCGACTCCATCAATTTTTTGGATCACAGAAGGGCGTGATCTCTTTTTTCCGGGAGAAGCTAAAGGCTGTGTGGAGGTTGCATTTTGCCTGTCTTTATCTTCTTTTCTAATTTTACTTATAGTTCGTTCACTAACACCCGTATAATATGCCGCCCTTGCATTTCTAGCTACCAGTGGATAAACGAAAGTATTGTTAGCCGCTTCTGCATCGCAAGCACGTATCACGTTTGCTATTATTTCCCTTGCCTGGCTGTGAATAACTTTCCCATGCTTGAATTCCATTATCACCACTAAACAGTAAATTATATTTTCAAAGTATTTGCCAACTGCCTACGCCTATGGGAGTAGGTTTATAAATGACCGTGCCATCGGCACGTTATTCTAGTTTCAGATAAGATAAGAGTTTTGGACCAATCAGCGACCGGATGTTTACCTGCGGCCTGGGTTTTCCAGCTACATTGCCAAATTCAGCGGAACAATTCTATATCTTAAATATGTTAATATGTATGGACCGCATTTTATGTAGAACATCTGACAACTTCGCAATTTTTTGTCCGCATTCTTTCGGCTTGCAATCTTTCGCTGGTCCAACATTACATTACTTAGCCGCGTGTCCACCGCACATCCATCACCCGAGCGTTGTCATCCCGGCCGCCGAAATTGCGAGTAGATCGGCGTGACCGCTAGATCGTCGCCCGAGATTTTGACGGGCCGATATGCCGGCAATACAAAACACGTATGAACTTGTCCACACACTGCCGTCGCCGTCGCACCGTACACGAACTCAGTTATTATTTTGTTTGTAATCAATTATCATTAATTAGTATAACATTGTAATAAAAATGGCGAAAAAATTTAAATACGATTTTTATTCATTAATAGAAATTATAGAAAGTAAAGAATGTTTGTGGGATAAAACCAAGGAAGTGTCCAAAGATAAAGTTTTGCGTAGAAATGCATGGCGCGATGTTTGTGCCTTTTTAGAGCCGAACTTTGAGGATATGGACCAGAAAAACAAAGACGAAATTAGTAAGTACATGATAGTTTATTATTTATGTTTTTAATTAAGTAATTACAAGTTTAGATTTTATTCATCTGCCAAGGTAAGGAGCCTTATGGGCTTACAAAGTATTCAGCAAAATTATTTCTTATGTCATTAGCAGTATGCCCACCATGCAGAACACTTCCTTCCCTTGGTAGATCAGACAGCCCATCGTGCATAAAAGACATGAACATATCCTCACCTCTGTAGCCATCTTTTTCACGTACAATATTATGCAAAACGACGCATGCCTTAACTATACTTTTGCTAAGTTTTTTGTTTACATTTAGAGGGCGATGAAATATTCGCCATTTATTGACCATAATGCCAAATGCGCATTCAACGTATCTTCGTGCACGACAATGTCTATAGTTATAAATACGTTTTTTCACATCTAAATGGTTACCGCCAAAAGGACGTAATAAATGTTCAGTGAGCTGGAAAGCTTCATCGCCTAGTATAACATGTGGCATTCTGTTATTTTGAGATGAGTGCAGTGGAACAGGTGGAGGTATACTCAACCTGCCTTCAGTGAGTAGTTGATAGAAGCTTGTACGTTGAAAAATTGCGGAGTCGCAGTCTTTACCGTATGAACCGATATCAACATATACGAATCTGTAATCTGAATCAACTACTGCCAGAAGTACAATTGAGAAATGTCCCTTATAATTAAAGTTCATAGTGCCAGATTTCGGAAATTTTTCAATCCGTATGTGTTTTCCATCGACACAACCGATGCAGTTTGGGAAATTAGCTCTTCGTTTAAATCCTTCCGCTATTAATAACCATCGCTCAGTAGTAGGCGCAGCCAAGTGTTCACCACTTAAAATAGTCCATATTTGGTGACACACTTGTGTCACTATTCTGCTTATAGTCTTGATACCCAGTTGGAAGGTATATGACATATCGGTGAAGGTATTTCCACTTGCGAGGTATCTGTAATAAAAGTTAATTGTTAAATTTTATTGTTTCAGCAAGTGCTGTCATGAACAAGTGGAGTAATATTCGAGACACATTTACAAAGTCCCTTAAGACTAAGTCAGGACAAGCCGCAAAAAAAAAGTACATTTACAGTGATAACCTACAATTTCTACTTAAGACTGTAACACCCGACGAAACTGATTCAAGCATACCAACTGAAAATGATTCTGAAAGTCTTCCCGAAAGCCAACAAACATCACATAGTAACCTAGACCAATCAATACCTTCCCCATCCGTGACCGTGCATTTATGATATCTCTCCTTCCATCCGTCAAACAATTGAACGACGAGGATAGGTTTGACTTTAGAATCGAAGTTATGCAATTGCTTCGCAGATTTAAAAACCGCAGTCGTTTCGCTACACATAGCGATAATGGTAACTTCCACCAACTGACTTCACCCCAGCATGAAACCCAGCAGTATGCACCTCACCAAGGAAACCAACTGATTTCACCCCAGCATGAAACCCAGCAGTATGCACCTCAGCAAGGAAACCAACTGATTTCACCCCAGCATGAAACCCAGCACTATGCACCTCAGCAAGGAAACCAACTGATTTCACCCCAGCATGAAACCCAGCAGTTCACACCTCAGCAACAAATACAATCTATTAGTGGATTATTTTCCCAAGATTTTTCTAGAAATTAGGTGTGTAAGTTTAATCTAACTACCTGGGCCCTATTTTATAAAACTACAAGTTACAGGCTACAGGTAAATTACTGGCAACATTGACGGAATCCGCATTCGTGATTGTTCTAGACTGCGTCATTAATGTCAATTTGCCTGTAGAATTGTAACTTGTTGCTTTATAAAATTTGACCCTGGTACTCATACTATCATATAAGGTGACTACCTGTCATTCATAAGTTCATACTATTATTCAAATAAATATAAGTATTAAAATATAAAAAGTATGACTTCCTACACATCGCCGCAAGTAGAAGACGCATTTAGTGACGCTGACTGACATTACCAAGTGTACAGACCTTCCCAACACTACATGCGTCTTCTAGTTGCGGTGATGGAGTAGTATTTTACTACGTACCTCAACGTTACAGCTAACATTTCAGTTGGTGGTATGCATGTCCTGTAGTTCGTGTTTTGGAGTGTGATGCTATCCTTAATATGATATAGGATATAATCGAACGTAGTCGTGGATATTCTATAGTAGTTAAAATTTCTTGTCATGCTGCCGCAACTTGGCGTGGTGTACATAAAACGCCCCTGTGATGTATCGTTCACGTATTAGCGGATGAACCCAAAATTCTTTGCATCGCCTGCGCCTTCGAAGGTACAAAAGCAGTAGAAGAAGTTGTCGCCGGTTTAACCTAGCCATCACTTTATTTCTTCGAAAACGCGACTACCACGCATGACAGGTGGAACAAACTAAACCAGCGAAATCGGTCGCGGTGGACAAACGATCGCCGTTACGTCATATTAAACTCGGCCCGAAATAATCTCGTTCTCGGTGACGGTCCGGTGACGGCGGCGGTGGACAAACGCCCTTAGGTCAGGCTAGGCTAGGCTAGGCGAGACTCCTCTCATGCACATGTACCCGTCCACATTTTGACCAGGCTCTAGCTAGGCGGCGAGACTCCTCTCATGCATATGTATCAAGCTTACACTTTCACACACTCACTACTTTCTCACTTTTTGCGTGTCACGTGGTATTCGGCCTTTTTGGCATACGTGACGTCACGGGGGGTGGGCAGAGTGAGTTAGAACCGATGTAGTATAACTACTTAAGTGAACCCCGCATCGATTTATGGACCCAAATTACGTCAGTGGTAATGACAAATTTTCGTCACTGCTGCCTTTTTACCGTTTCGATCAGAATGTGATCGATCGGAACTTCAGCCGCATAACTGTACAAAATAGGTATGGATATAATATTGCGACAAACCTAACTTTCGACTTACTCATAGATTGCGAGTTTGAAAATAGAACCAATTCCAAAATTGTTGTACATGATGGCTGCAGTTTTCAAAATTGTGTACTTGGTGGACATTAGACATTGATGACGTCAAGCTTGTTCCTTTCAAGAGGGAAGAGGATGAGGTGGTGTATTGGCTGAAATCAAAAAAGGAATGCAGAAAAAAACAATCTGACGTATACAGCGTGCCGGACAAAAATAACTGTCGAAATATAAAGTTGTTAAAGCAGTGGAACTGCTTTACAATGATGCAGTAAGAGCGGCTGACCTATATACAGAAATGAGCACAGACGAAATTGTGTGTACCACCACAAGGCAAACAAAGGCATCGACTAATGCACAGACCTACTTGAAGTTGGCCAAGGTGAGAGCCAAACAAGATCATCTAGAAAGACTACTTACAACGCCAGCTGCTGCTGTACGTAACCCAAATTCCACGCTGCAAGAAAATGGATGGGGCATCATTTCCAATGGATATCGTTGAAGCCCTAAATCAGTTTGAAAAGCAGATGTTATATACAAGAATAATGTATGGGAGCACTGGAAGGGCATCATTGGAAATGGCTGCAAATGCAAGCATACAAGCTTTCCAGATTTCTATTTACAACGTAAGTATTAGCCACTTTTTATATGAGATGTCTCGTTAAAAACGCCACCGCCAAATATATGTAGTTTCATTTACCAGAGAGACATGAAGTTTTATCAGTATGAAACCAGAGAATAATGTTTTGAAAGAGTAGAAAATATGAAAAGATGGTAGACGTGATATCATAATTGTGGATATCAACTCATTTTGCGCCACTGCGTCCTTTGAATAGCCGGTTTTGCCATTTTGTGCATCTTTGTCGACTAAAAGGGATGCAGTGGCGCACAATGTGTTACTCTCAAAAGTTATGATACCAGACGTACAGGGTGTCCAATAAGTACCACGACAAACTTAAGGAGAAGGTAGACTTTGGACTGACCTCCCAAATAACAAACGCTTACCTATATAAAAGTGTCACCGTTTTTACGATATTGAATTTTTCCTTAAATTATAAAAAAAAAACTAACTTTTTCATCTGTGGTCTTTAGCTGCATGTACAAATAAGGTTATACTTATACTTCATTTTTTCTATAAAATACTTCTAGATAGTTGCTTCATCATATACAAATGCAATGTAGTTAAGATATTAAGGGACCATGATAAAATAAGGACTGTTTAGGAATTTATCACCTGATATGGTTTACTCAACTTTGACCAAGTGTGGTGAAACAAAAATGTACAGGGCTATAACTTCATTTATTGAATAAAAGATTGCTCGTTGAATACAGATTTCAGAACGGTGCCTCACATACTATTTGGAATAGAAAAAAGTGATATTTGTAAGTGTCTGACACACACTACAATGTAATTATTGGATTTAAATTTAAGTTAACGACCAATGTCATGCTAAATAGTACAACGATATTATTAATTGCTCCTGATATTAATTTATGATACCTACTGGAATTCGGACTATAGTCAACAACAATAAAAAAGGGATACATTCTTGTTCAGCGCTACTGATTGTCCAGTTGATAGCGTAAAAACATAGCGAAGATTAGTATAGATAGTTACCTGCTATCTCGCTCTATTGACAACAGTATGCATCCAAGTAGGTTTCTTAATAGGGATAATGCAAGCCTTACACCATCCTTCCTATCGTCCGATCGGCATGACGCTGCCGATTGGATCAGTTAGAACTGATCGTGTGTAGGCGTGGATTGGCATGACCGTTAAATTTGATGGCATAATCAAATTTCAATCCTTTTGGCATGATGATGCTGATTGGATCATGCCGATTGGAGCGTGTATGGCGGTCAGCGTGCGTGAACTGTGAGTTCAGTAGAGTCAAGATGTTTGTCGGTGGTAGACGTCATGTCGCAAAATGCAGCCCGATATCGAAAAATGCTCATGGAGTTTATTTCTATATATCAAAGTGAACCGTGTTTATGGAAAGTGAAAAGTAAAGAATATCATAATAGGTACGTATGTGTCTATGGTTATGTTGTAGTTCAATTTTAGGTTGCAGCCGTCGAGTTGGGACCCGTAGATTTTTTTGAGAAAAATAGATATTCAATATTATTATTTGTTTCAGAGAAAAGAGAAACGCAGCTTTGGATAAGTTATTAACAAAGTATAAAGAAGTAGATGATAGGGCAACTCGCGATATTGTTTTAAAAAAACTCAATTCATTGAGAACGACAACAAAGAGAAAAAGAAAGTGGAGGATTCCAAGCGGTCTGGCGCTAGTGCAGATGCGGAGTATGAACCTAAGCTTTGGTACTACAAAGAATTATCCTTCATAAATGATCAACATTTAGCAAGAGCTTCTATTTTAACTATTGATGACGAAGAAGAAGAGATGGATGGAGAACAGCAGAAGAGCATATAGTAGGTGCACAAAATGAAGAATATTAATGATCTTCTTTGGTCGGTCACTACCATAAGTCAATCGAATTGTTTTGTTTCAGGATTCTGAGAATGATTCGCAACTAAATGAACAATTCCCGCAACCAAGTGAACAATCGGAAAATCATGGATCTACAATAGGCAACTCAGCAAATAGGCCGAAACCAAAAAAAAAGAAATGATGACAGTCTCGTCAACAGTGTTCTTCAATCTGTGAATGACCATTTTAAACGTCCCAGGGGTGAAGTTAGGGAAGATCGTCACGATATTTATTACAAGTCTGTTGCGAGTAAATTACGGGACTTGCCAAGGCAACAAAGAATACTCGTTGAAAAACTAATAAACGGTGTCTTATTTGAAAGCTCAGTGGGGTAATTTGACTCTAGATTATAAAGTTATGTCATCTTCTTCAACAAATATGCATTTTAACCAACAAACAAACTCGCCATCACATCAAATTACTTCTCCCATTCATTCGTCGTATCGAACGAGCCCATCTCCAAACATGCAGCATAACCAACAAACAAACTCACCATCACATCAAATTACTTCTCCCATGCATTCGTTGTATCGAACAAGCCCATCTCTAAACATGCAGCATAACCAACAAACAAACTCACCATCACATCAAATTACTTCTCCCATTCATTCGTCGTATCGAACAAGCCCATCTCCAAACATGCAGCATAACCAACAAACAAACTCACCATCACATCAAATTACTTCCCCCATTCATTCGTCGTATCGAACAAGCCCATCTCCAAACATGCAGTATAACCAACAAAAAAACTCGCCATCACATCAAATTACATCTGCCATTCATTCGTCGTATCGAACAAGCCCATCTCCAAACATGCAGTATAACCAACAAAAAGAACTCGCGATCACATCAAATTACATCTCCCAGTCATTCTTCACAAAACATGCAGAATACTGAACATTTCTCGCAAAACTACCAAGCCCTGGGCTCGGAGATTTTATTGTCAATACCTGAAGATTCTGCAGCATCTTTCGTCACCAATTTTATGCGACTGTAGGTAATAATTAAATAATAAATATAATAAGAAAATATTTTAATGCTAATTTATTTAATAATAAAAACTTATAAAGTAAATTGTGTTTTAAATAAAATTATTCTGTCACGGCACTTTGCCTTCATTGACAAAGTGATTTTGGTATTCTTGTCTGACAATTTTAGCAATATTAAACAGATTTCCTTGATTTCGTCTTTCTAAATTTTCCATGGTTGACCTTGTAGTATCATACCCAGTGTTGACATCAGTCCCGTTGTTGATATTTTCTCGATAAAAGCATCTTGAGGGTGCATATGAATAAGGCACATGCTCCATTAAAAAGTTATGCAAATCTATGGTTCTATATTAACTTGAGTATGAAAAATGCGAAATCGTGAAGATAATATGCCAAATGCGTTTTCTACGATAAGTCTTGCGCGAGATGATCTGTTGTTGAATATTCTTTTGTCGTGGCTGTCCAAATCAGCTTGGAGATATGGCTTTAGCATATCGGTTCTCAATGGGAACGCATCGTCAGCAATAAACACATACGGCAGATATCTTGAGTTACTTTCGATGCTTTCAGGATCTGGAATATTTAACGTGTTATTTTGCAATTTCTCGAAAAACTTGGTGTTTTGTAATACTCCTCCATCAGAAACTCTTCCATTTGTTCCAAAATCTGCCATTATAAATCGGTATCTTGCGTCAACAATTGTCATGAGAACCATGAAGTGTCGTCCTTTGTAGTTGTAGTAATAAGAACCCCTATCAGAAGGTGGGATTTGAACAAGAATTAACTGTAACGATGAGCATATAAATGATTACTTCCTAGCATTAATTCCTGTTCAAGAAGCTACTGGTGTAGCTCTTTTTGATCACATAATACACTTTTTTCACTATATATCGAATACAAAATAAATTGTATCGGATTTGCATGATTTGGGACAAATAATATGATGGGGGGCAAAATTCAGTAGCTAGCAGAATAAGAGAAGCGGTACCAAATATTTTTTTAATGAAATGTATATGATATAGTTTTCATTTATGTGCTTCTTATTCTTGTAAACAGCTTCCACAAGAAATTGAAAAGCTAGGGACGTATACGATTACTTCGCGAACAGCCCTAAAAGAGCAATAATTTCAGGAGTTTGCTAATATTTCTCCGCAAAAAATTTTACATCCTGCAACAACAAGATGGCTATCCTCAGAAGCTGTTGTTAGAAGGTTGCTTGTACAATGTAATGCATTAATTTTGTATTTCATTGATCGATCAAGTCAAAATGTTTTGCAAGCAACCTCCATATTAAATCAGCTGCAGCAACCTGGAACCAAATTGTATTTAGAGTTTTTATCATATGTTTTACCATATTTTACAAGTTCAAATACGTTAATGCAAAGCGAAAAACCTAAAATTCATGTCATATACAAAGAAGTAACAAATATAGTAAAAACAATTATGGGTTGTTATATTGAAGAAAATATTTTGAATAATAAAAATGTATATGAAATAAATTTTAGGAACCTGCGAAACTTTTTGGAGATGGAAGATATGTATTTTGGAGCAATTATAAACTCTAGTTCTTATGCTCCAAATATTTTAAACTCTATAAAAAAAAAGATGCCTTGCTTTTTATACAGAAAGTGTGAAACAGATTTTATCAAGATTTCCTTGAAAAAATTCGGTGTTTTCAAAGCTTGAATTTATTGGTCCACTGGTAGTAGTAAGTAGAAAAATTGAAACTATTCAGATGTTACACATTTCCCAAGTTTAGTGAGTGGGGGGAAATACAGCAGATAGATAACAAATGGAGAATTTTAAGAAATTTGATTTTCACAGACTTTGATTTAACTAGTCAGGAGTAGACTTGATATGCCGATTCTATTCTATTCTATTGCCTCCCGAAAACGTGTTGCTTAATAGAAATGAGTTGACGGAAGGTGTGGTTAATTGATAACTCATCGAACGGGCGAACGAGCAGCAGCGCTATTTTCCCACTTCAATCTCGTCATCTCTCCACCTTAATACGATGATCGACACACGTTTATAGCAGTTCTGAGTCCTCTCAATGAGCATGCCAATTCTAAAACCTCTAATGGTACGTCTACACTATAGATTTTTCCCCGAGATTTGCGCTAGCTAGAGTCGCTTTAGACTAAGTCTATGGTATATATTACTGAGACTGCTCTAGCGAGTGTGGCGTAATACTCTCGGTAGCGCGACGTTAGTCTAGGTAGGGTTGTAGTGGACACAGTACTGAGACTAGTTCTCTAGATCACTCTCGCATTGTTTCGCTCTATTCGATGAGTTAAATAGATTAGTTGGAAGCATGGCTTCCCCACCAAGTATAAATGAGCAAAAAGCTATGAAATGGGACAAAGAAAGTACTCTCAAGCTAATTGAGATGTACGAGGCACATCCAGAACTTTGGAATTGCATATTGAAGGAGTACAGAGATCGGGATAAAAAGGCTCAAGCTATAAAAAATATAGCAGATCAGTTAAGAACCACTTAAGCCGAAGTTGGAAGAAAATGGCATAATTTAAGGTGTCAAATGAATTCGGAGATAAGGAAAATTAAAAAAAACAAAAGTGGAGATGGAACTGATGATAGACTGTGGAAAAGTAAGTGGGAATTTTATGATGCGTTACAGTTCATGATGGGTTGCTCTGGAAGCACCAAAAGCACTGCAAACTTTAGGGATACGGTGAGTAAACATTTTTTCAGCATTAGAAACATATATTACATTAAGCAGATAAAATGGTATTATGCTTATATATATTTATACTGCCAGGCGACTTCACCATGTTTGGATACAAAATAATTTTTAAATTGTTCTCGTACTTCTTTGGCTGTTTTCGATGGGTTTCTAACATTTGTAGTCTGTAAAGGAACCATATTAGCTATAGGATTTCCTCCATTTCTCCAACTCCCATTGATAACGTTCCCATCATTTTCAGTATCAAATATTCCATTTGGGGCATATAAATGTGCCGAACTTTTTTGGGTCAGTAAGAAATTATGCAAAGAACATATTGCAAGTACAATTTTTTTAACCTTCTCTGGAGGTAGGTCTATTGGTCGTCTAAGAACACGAAATCGAGCCGAGATCAGTCCGAAAGCATTTTTTCAACTATACGCCTTGCTCTTGATATTCTGTAGTTAAAAACCCGATTAAATCCGGGTTGGTTTTTGAAAGGAAAAGGTTTTAATAAATAGGAAGTCAAGGCAAAAGCATCATCGGCAATAACAACAAAAGGTGCATCTTCAGATTCACCCGGTAATGGCCTTGGTTTTGGCATGTTTAACATGTTGTTTGCTAATGCTCTTGACAATGAACAGTTTGCATACACGCCACCATCAGATATGCGTCCATTGCATCCGACATCCACATAAAGAAATTTGTATTTTGCATCAACTAATGCCATGAGGACTATGCTATGTGTTCCTTTATAATTAAAATAAAGACTGCCTTTATTCCTTGGTGCTTTCATAACCACGTGCTTGCCATCTAGAGCACCGAAACAGTTTGGAAAATTCCAAATCTCCTCAAATCCCTTTGCAACTTCATACCAATCTTCCTGAGAGTTTGGGATCTAAAAGAAAAAGTAATATTACAAAACTAAAAATAAGCTTATTCGCTACTTTTGTTTTATTTCAGGTTTCGTCGCAAGAGGAAGATTTTCTGGAGTAGTCTCAATTACAAAGCATAGAAAAACCAACAACATCAAATACTACAACTCATCGTTCGAAAAAACTAAAAACCAAAGCCAAGGAAAAAACGGACGAGGAAGGTGATGCACTGCTAGAAAAGGCTAAAAACATACTAAATACACCAACTGACGAGTATACCGTATTTGGTGAATATGTTGCTAGTGAATTACGGCAGCTGCAATCTGATGAACGAAAAAGAAGATTAAAACGAATAATCCAGAAAGCTATAGTTGCAATGAGCGAAGAAGATGAAGTGGAGTTTTCTGGATCAAGAACACTTACACCTTTAATGTCGCCTACTTATTCACATTCGAGTACATACCCATCAACTTCAAATACGGTTGAAAGTTTTGAAGAGGCACCGATAACAAATACAACTACAAACCTTCCTCCAATCACGCAGTTTTACGAAAATTACTTACCTGGAGATAATCCGTTTTCAGCACAGTAAATATCGCTTCACAAACTTTAGGTACAATGCTTGAAATGGTCGTGACTGGAATCCGAAAAAGGTATTGCAGGGAATGATAGCTATCTCCTACAATTAAAAATGATTTAATTAGAAGTTGTTTTTGTTTGTTTTTTAAGTTAAATACATCCTAGAAAACAAATTCATGTCTTTCAATACTCACCTGATGCTAAAAACCGTAAAGTAAGCATGAGCCGTTCTGAAGGTGAAATAGCTAGCCTAAGATGAGTATCTTGTTTTCTAATCAATGGTTCTACTTTTTGAAGCAAGTATTCATAGTCCTTATTACTCATGCGTAAAAAGTTAGCGTATGAATTCATGTCTTCGCTGTGTAATTCTTTCACCAATTGAGCAAAAAAACCACTATCCTGCCTTCTTGAAATCCAGCTCCTAACCCACATCCTTCTATTCTTGTTTTTTAGCTCAACATTTTTTCTCTCCTTCGTTATTAAAATATCAGAGGCAGCTGCAATTTTCTTAATTCGCGACATTTCAAACTACTTCCAACAAACTACGGTGCAATAATGCCTAGACGTTTTTACGAGATCAAATCTACCATGTTATGTACACACCACATAGAGAAATTGGTATAGATTTAATCTAGGAAATATCTATGAAGGTCTAGCGAGGGCCAAAATATGTTATAGTGTACACAGAACATAGACAAGTCTCACCTAGAGAACGTATCTAAATCTAAAATCTAGGTAGATTTTCTCTACAGTGTACACGTACCATTAGAGGCTGGGTTCCCTAGCAAGGACATGTTGTATAATAGACATGAGTCGACGGAAGGTGTGTTTAACTGGTACACCCCCTCCTGCCGATAAATTTGTATCGTATAAATAGCTCGACAGAAGGCATTGTTGCCCTATCAATGAACATTCTAATTATAAAAATGCGATTTCTAAAGGCCCGTATCCATTTGTAACAAATGACCCGTAACGTAACCGCGAACATGTTATGTTACGGCTAGTGGGGACGAAGTACTGTTGCATGTAACCCGTAACCATTTTGACACGCGTAACCGTTACAAGCCGAACCACCACTTTTCGGTTTTCAGCCGTCGCATCAAAGGCCTGCTACGTTACGCGCGGCGACAAGTTGGGACGAGTTTATAGTATCACGTATCTTTTAACCTGTTGCATTCGAGATTTTGTTGTCTTATTGTGAAGTTGTTATGGAGTGGAGTAAGGAGAATATATTAAATTTCATAGAATATTACCATGCAAGAACTATAATTTGGGATCCTCAAGATCCCGATCATTTTAACAAAATTAACCCTGTAATGCTTAGTGGGGTTTCGCATCACCCCAAAGAAAATTCAAATATTCACTAATTTTTTGTGCATAATTTGGCAACATCGGAGATCCCGCTATGTTCATTTGAGGTTAAAGTGTGTGTGTTTGACCATTGTGGGTACTCTCAGAAAAAACAAGATGGAAATTCCTCCATCATTTCTCCCAAACAAACGAAAAGAAATTATGTCTTCTCAATTTGGATTCGACAACCAAAAAACCTTGGTGTCCTTCACACTCAAGAAGTCTAAATCTGTGCTTCTTTTATGGACAATGCATTCTGGTAGTACAATAGATGAAAATAAAAAACCCGAGATAATAAATTTTTACAATTCTACCAAAGGAGGTGTCGATACCTTTGACCAGATGGTGCACACATATTCGGTATCCCGCTAAACACGCAGGTGGCCATTACGCTTTTTTATGGTATAGAGGAGAGTGACCAAATATGGAATAGTATCCCTAATATGGAATACCGGCATTTCTATCAAATGGAAAATGACACACGCAGTAAAAAGTGTTCGTCTCTGTCTTCGAGTCCGCGTTCACGCATACAAGTCGTAGCTTGTCAGTCGAGCGAGCCCGTTCATCACAGTCGCAGTGTTTCGTTTTGTCGCTTCTGCATAACTTTCTAAGGTACGTAAAAAACACGTATTTTTCTTACAAAAAGTGCATACAGTATTGTTCTACTGACTTCTAGACATAGTTTGGATGTTCTTTTGTGGATTTTAGCGGTATTTGATTGTATTATCTTATCAAATATAAAAATTTAAATGTCAGTTTGCAATCGTTGGGAGATCCAAATATGGACGAATCATAGTAGCCAATTATGGAATATTCCGTAATTGGTGCTTTTAAGTATCAGCTGATTTAATGATTCTGTTAATTTAAAAGTATGTTTTCTATTTTTCCTCAGAATGGCTGGCGTCAACTCAAAAACGAAACGAAAAGATTGGAATGCAGGGGACATGGCGCAAGCTATTACATTAGTAAGAGAGAAACAAATGGGTTATTTAAGAGCTGCAAAACACTTTGGTGTGCCGAGAACTACCTTGTTTCGATTATGCCAGAAAAACGAATCACCGCCAGAAGAAGCCGCAGCTACTACACTTGGGAGGAAAACCGTTTTAGGGACAACCGTTGAAAATCTTTTGGTAGACTACATTTTGACGATGGAGAGCAAATTCTACGGCTTGACGAGAAGCGATGTTCGAAGAATGGCGTACATGTTGGCAAAACGTAATCAGTTGAAAAATCCATTTGGTGACACGGGATTGGCTGGAAAGAAATGGCTTAAGCTATTTCTTAAGCGCCATAAGGACAAACTATCAGTGAGAAGACCAACTGGCACATCTTTTGCTCGATCATTTGGATTCAGCAAAGAAAAAGTAGACACATTCTTTGATCTCCTTGAAGGCGTTTATGCTCAAGAAAACTATGATCCACACCGCATATACAATGTTTATGAATCTGGGCTTACCATAGTACAGAGCAAGATACCCCAAGTGGTTGGCCATAAAGGGAAACGGCAGATAGCTTCACTTATCTCAGTTGAAAGGGGTTCATTAATGACAGTTGTTGTTGCTATGAACGTCAGTGGTCATTTTGTACCTCCCTTTATAATATTCCCTCGCAAGAATATGAGTGCTCAGCTAATGAGATGCAGTCCCCCAGGCGCTGTTGGTATTGCACATCCATCAGGATGGATACAAATGAACATATTCACTGACTGGTTCAAACATTTCATTAACCATACCAACCCTACCCCGGAATCGAAAGTATTACTGATCTTGGATGGTCATTTTTCTCGTACTCGTAACATCGACGTGATAGATGTGGATCAGAGACAATAATAGACCACTAAGCCCTTATGATATGACAGAGCTGTTTGGTAGGGCTTATTTAAAAGTAAAAACGGGTGAGATAGCAGCCAACGGATTTCGGGTTACAGGACTATGGCCATTGAATAAAAATATTTTTACCGCGGTCGACTATCTTGCTGCGCAACCTTTAGAAGAATCGATGGTCAATCTTAGAACACCTGCTGAGGGTAAGCCTTTAACTGAAGCTTCTACATCCAGACAAGATACAAATATTGAACCTGTGCCCTCAACTTCCGGAATTTCTCACAGTAGCTTAGGAGTCGTTTCTCCATATGACATCAGTCCAGTACCAAACAAGAAAAGGAAACCTTCTAATAGAGGAAGAAACGCATCTGTTGCAGCAGTCATCACATCGTCACGTTACAGGGAGGATCTCATAGAAAAAAGTAAGAAGAAAGAAGAAAAACAAAATAAATGAGCAAAGAATAAAAATCAAAAACAAAACAAAAAGAAATCAAAAGGTAAAAAGCTGAGAGAAAAGATTAAGTCTCAGTCAGATTCAGATGAGCCCGATGCCTTGATAGGAAATACAGCTCCAGACTCTGAAGATGCGGAGTGTATTTTCTGTGGCATGCTGTTTTCAAATGATACCCATGGGGAAACATGGGTCAAGTGCCTCATGTGTGGGCTCTGGGCACATAATGATTGCGCAGGACCAGAGTCTGATGCCTGGATTTGTGAGTTTTGCAAATAATTTGTGTTCCTTTTTATGTTATACCAACGTTTCCAAAGAATCTCATTTAAGTTAAGGTTAAATTTTGTTGTTATTTATAGTATTCCATATATACCTATTTCATATTTAGATACCTTTATAATTATTTAGTTTTTGTTTTAAATTTTATTTAAAATTTGTCAATGTAACCAAAACTTGTTACAAAATAAAGCGTAAATATATGATTATTATTAATGACTACAAAATATATTTTATTTGTAAAGTTTGTGCAAATTATGTGTGAAAAACAAAATGGTATTCCATATTTGGTCACTCTCCTCTAATGGATCAAGCAGGCATTAACTCCAACATTATTTTCCAAATTGTTAAGCGTGATAGACAAAAAGTGTTCGTCGAAAATACCTATTTGAACTTGGACTACAACTGGTCAGGCCTCATATGGAAAGACGTTTGACAAAACCAATACCTCGAAAATTGAAAGAATCAATAATGAATATTCTAGATATGAAAACAGAAGAAAAAGTTGATCCACCTCCAGCAAAATTGCTAAAACAGACTCGCTGCATTTTATGTCCAAGAACAAATGACCGAAAAACAAAAACTGCCTGTGCGAAATGTTTCAAGGCTGTTTGCAGTAATCATCGAGCTGAAATATGTACCGAGTGTTTGAAATAAATGTTTTATTATTGAAACAATCTTTTATATTTTGTTCATTAAGTAGGAATATATCACTGGGGTTATTGGTAACCCCGTCTAAGCAACTATAGCCGTGCTATTCGCCTAAGCGCTCCAGGGTTAAGAAAGAAGATGCTTGGATGGAAATCGCTAAAGAAGTAGGAAGGTAAGTACCTATAAATACAAATGTGTGTAATATAGACAATTATGTACAGGGCAGTGAAAAAAGTGAACAGAGCCGTTTTTTCTTTGCCTTCGGAATTTCCGCAAAAAATTGAAAAAGCAGTTTCACGTATTTTTATCCGGAGAATCCGAAAATGCCAAAGAGGAAACCATTGAGTCTCAAACAAAAGACGTGCGAAACATATAATTTTTTTTAATTAAACGCCTTAATTTTTATTTTATATTTAAATTGCCATCTTATCTTTGGTATTCTCTGATATAAAATGTATGCATGCCGGTTTGTTTTATATTTCAGTCTCAGCAATTTGAATCTAAAACTTTAAACAAAAGATATTTTGCAAAGTAATAAGCAGATGTTCTGTATAAAATATACCTTTTGTGTACCTGTTTTAAACACAATTCGCTCAAATTACAATATTAAAAAGAACGGTATACACTAAATAAATATGAAATTCGTGAAACTGCTATTTTGAATTTTCTCAGAAATACCGAGGCGAATGTAAACTGTTCTGTTTACTTTTCTCTGGACTTCACTGTAGTTTAATAAAATACAAAAGAAACAAAACTAGTTAATTGTTATTTACCACTATGTTATTCTAATAGAAACTTTTCGATTTTCAAGGAACAGAAGATGTTTACAAAAGCACTTGGTTTGTTTTTACTAGTTCGCAGTTCATTTTGGATAAGAATAAGACAAAGCCGTCATTGAATACTGTAAGTATTTAATAACTTTACACATTATAACTAACTAAACTATGTCTTAACTGTTTATTACATCTAGGTATTTTTTAACAGTAACTTACAATTGTACCTCATCTTTTCTTTTCTAAGCATACTGATTTTGCCACTCTATTTTACCTTCTTTAACCTTTAACTACACGCGTTGGTGTATTTCATACACCACGCGCAGCAAAAATGTTATTGTTTTTTCTAAATCGGCGGCACTGACAACACCGCTCAATCTAACCTATGCTTACTCTTCCCTGAATACCCACCAGCAGTCTTTGCTCAATAGTCGAACAGAGAGGTTAATATTTCATTGATTTAAGGCAAGGAAACCACTTGGTGCACAGAATACACCGCGCGTGTAAGAATGTAAGTATGTTTGAATAATTTTTAATTTGTTGTTTTATTACTAAATATGTGATTTTATAGGATTTTACTCATTTCAATTTATTGATAATAAGGTATAATTTTCTGTTTTAGGGAACGCGTCAATATCAAGGATCCTAACCGTCTTACAGAAGAAGAGCTTCAGACCGTAGCACAAGTTATTTGGGACGATGATTCGGAAGAAGAAGTAGGAGGTAAAGCAGATACATCGGAGGAGGAACTCATTGACCAAAGCGACCACAATTCGGCTTCTGAACAAGAGAGCGATAGCGAAGAGACAAACGTTTCCGATAGTGATGAAGAGGCTGAGAGAGGCGAAGCATATTTTGTGGCGAAGGATAAGGTAACACGATGGAGTAAATTCCCACTTGTGAGTAAATTCACCAAAAGTAGTAAGAAAAATATTGTAAAAATATTTCCTGGACCCAAACAATGTGCTAGAAATATTGCTGATGAAAGGAGTGCATTTGAAACATTTTTTACTGAAGATATCATTGAAATTATTCTTGAATATTCTAATACAGAGATTGAAAAAATGCGAGTGAACTTTGATAGACCCAGAGATGCAAAAAATATTTCGAAGACTGAATTAATGGCATTTATTGGATTATTATATTTAGCTGGACTAAAAAAAGAAAACCATACTCATTTCTTGGAGTTGTGGGTAACAGATGGGACAGGATGTGAAATATTTAGAGCTACTATGGGCTGCAACAGATTTTTGTTTATCCTCAGCGCTCTTAGATTTGACAGCAAGGCCACGAGAACCGAAAGAAAAAAAATTGATAGACTTGCAGCAATTAGATCTATTTTTGAACGTTTTATCAAAAATTGCGAAAATAACTATTGTATTGGCGAACAAATGACAATCGATGAAATGTTAATCCCTGAGGGGCCCTACAGAAAATCAAATAAGCCAACGGATATAACACATCGCTTAGTTGAACAATGGAAAGGAAAAAACAGAAACTTGACATGCGACAATTGGTATAAAAGTTATCCACTGGCAAAAGAGCTGCTTGACCAGAAGGTAACATTAGTAGGAACAATATAAAAAACAAAAGAGAGCTTCCATCAGAGTTTCTCCCGGATAAAAAGAGGCAGGAAGGATCATCGATATTTGGATTTCAAAAAGACATCTCCATTGTATCATTTGTTCCAAAAAAGGTAGAGCAGTAATTTTGTTATCACAAATGCACAGCGATTCATCAGTAGATTTGGAGACGAATAAACCACAAGTCATTTTAGATTATAATTCTTACAAGGGTGGAGTAGATACGGTCGATAAAATGTGCAGCACATATTCTGCATCTAGAAGAACTAGACGGTGGCCATTAGTAATATTTTTTCAGATGCTAAACGTTACAGGAATAAATAGTCAAATACTTTACAATGCGAATCATATCAATGCTTCGCACAAATACAGACGGCAGTATCTAAAGGCGTTATCAATGTCCCTAATTAAACCATACCTTGAGGAAAGAGCGGAAATAAAAGTTTGCCATCTGACTTACAGATTTTCCTTGCTAAATTTAGAAAACCAATGGAGACGTCGAACGAAGAACCGCCATCAAAAATACGGAAAAGGTGCTTTTGTTGCGGGAGACAAAAAAACAGAGTTACAACAATGTCATGTAATACATGCAACAAGCCGGTCTGTAAAGAGCATGCTATCACTATTACAAATTGTAAAACATGCAATAATGAACACAAAAATTCTGAAAGTGAATAGTAAGATTAATTCAATTACTTTGAAATATTTTTCTTTTGTGCATTCTTATGTTTCCGATATATAATAATTTTATATTCATGCATAAAAAACTAATCAAATTTGAAATTTTTATGTTTGTATCCCATTTTGTCTTGTTTGCGTTGTTACACTCGATTTGATTTAATTTTGCCACTTAGATTTCATTTTGAAAATAAAATAATGAATACTTTAAACCCGTTTTTTTATTACAATTTCCTTCGAAGGTTAGTATTCAACATTGGTGTACAAAATACACCAAGCGTGTACTTATGGTATATTTTAGGCCGCGTGTAGTTAAAGGTTAAGGAAATAAGGCTAGTTCATCACGCGAATTTATAAAATTTGACTTTGCTCTACGTGGTATATTTCTCAGAGGTAATAATGAACTGCATTCATCAGATACCATTGCTCTCCAACTCACATTTGCCAGGACACCAGACGGTTCAGAATCAAATGTTCCGGGTGGATTTTAAAGAGCAAGTGAGTCTGGTCTTCGTCGTAAGACGTTATGTAAGAAAGCAACGGTTAACAATAGTTGATGCTTTTTCTGGTGAAAGGAGCATAGGTTTTCGTAATACACGAAAAACAGCTGAAGCTATGCCAAAAACATTTTCAATAACCCTACGAGCTCTAAACACTCTATAATTAAAAATTCTTTGTTTTGATCCTTTTGCATGGTAGCCCGAATATACTTTCATTAAGTTATCTGATATCGCAAAAGCTTCATCTCCAAGAAAAAAATACGGTATCTTTTGTGCTCTCCCATTAAGAGGAGTAGTGTGAGGGATGTTCAGCGTTCTGTTTTCCATTTTTTTGTAACTACAAGCAGATACATACTAGTAAATACTCCACCATCAGATATTCGGCCTTGGCATCCTACATCCACAAATATAAAATTATAGCTAGCATCTACCACTGCAAAAAGAACTATGCTGAAGAATCCTTTATAATTGATGTATTCACTGCCACTATTTATGGGACATTGCAGTATAATGTGCTTTCCATCAACTGCTCCAGCACAGTGTGGAAAGTTCCATGTTGTTTCAAAATCGTTACTCACATTCTGCCATTCTCCTTGTGTTTTCGGAATCTGTAAAAAAACACAATATTAAAAAAAAAAAGATTTTTGGAAAATTGGGGGTCCGGGAGAGTCTAGCAGGTGGGAGACAATAGCCGCTGCTCATAGAATATTTGTGGCACGAGATGTTACGACATTGCCACACTTCTCAGACGTCATAGGCACCTCCCACCCCGCTCACGTAGCGCCGTTACAATCGGCAGTTTGGTTTGGAAGTAAGAAGTGGCAACACGTTTTCGTACCTGGAAAGTGAGTTTATTCAGTTTTCGACATTTGATCTCTGTTCTTTACTGTGGATAGATACCAGCACGCCACTTATATACACCGTAAGTGTAATTATTCTAGTCATATTTACGACAGCCAGCTTTTATTCAAGTGTCATAGCTTTTTTTTAAATTTAATAACTGGTAGTATGGCGTGGAGTGGGAGACATTACCCTGGCGTTGGGAGGAGACTTTACCCAGGGTAATCTCTCCCTCTCTGTCAGGGTCGTTTCTCCCGCAATAAATTTTATTCATTTTATTTCAGAGAATGCCCTTCAACTATAGAAAAAACAAACAACTAGAAAGAGAAGCAATTTAGATCTGTCAGTAATAAAAAATGCTTTAGGTGACATTGATCAAGGAAAGTCTATCCGAGGTGTTGCTTTGGAGTATGGAATTGACAGAAATACCTTAAGAAATTATTTAAGAGACAGGTCTAAATTGACTAAAATAAGTGAACAAGGAAGCCAGTTTAAAACATCTATGATATTTACAATCGAAGAAGAGAAGGCGCTTGTTGAATATCTTATAGCTTGCAGCAAAATGAATTATGGATTAACCAGACAGGCGACTATGCAGCTAGCATATGAATATGCAACAATGAATTCCAAAAAGGTTCCAGATTGTTGGACTTCCAACAACTGCGCAGGAAAAGATTGGTTCCGGGGATTTATGACAAGAAACCCTGAACTAAGTTTGAGAACCCCAGAAGCCACCAGTTTATCCAGATCAACCAGCTTCAATAGAAAAAACGTTACTGATTTCTTCGAGAACCTCAAAGAAGTTAGAGAAAAATACCAATTTGAAGCACATAACATCTATAACTGTGATGAAACAGGGTGTACGACTGTACAAGAGTGTCCCAAAGTAATAGCGAGCAAGCATATGCGTCAAGTAGGACAAGTTACTTCAGCTGAACGCGGCAGCCTTGTGACCGTTTGCTTCGCTGTGAACGCTCTGGGAAATGTTCTTCCTCCATTTTTCATTTTCCCTAGGGTTAGATACAACGAATGCTTTGTAGCTGGTGGGCCTCCAGGCTCACATGGTGACTCCTATCCTAGTGGATGGATGACAACCAAGAGTTTCGTAAAATTCATGGAGCATTTTGTGAAATATTCGAACGCATCTCTTAATAACCGAGTCCTGCTTATCCTCGACAACCACGAAAGTCATATCAGTGTTGAAGTCGTTAAATATGCAAAATCAAATGGAGTCACTTTGCTGACTATACCCCCCCACTGCAGCAGAAAGCTACAGCCATTAGATGTTTCCGTCTATTCATCTTTCAAGACTAGATATAATTCAGCCATGAATAACTGGATGATCAGTAACCCAGGACGAACTGTTACGATCTACAATATACCTGGATTTGTAAACACAATCATGTCGCAGGCTTTTAGTCTATCCAATATTTTGAGTGGATTTCGATCAACTGGGATACACCCCTATAACCCGGACATCTTTACAGATGACGACTTTTTATGCTCTGCGGTAACAGATAGAGAAATGACTAGTGAACTCCAAAAGCAAGATGTTTCTTCGATTACTTCACCCTCGGTCGCTGCAAAAGTACCATCAGATTCAACCACGGTCGCATTACCTTCAACATCTACTGTACGTCAGTCAGAGCCTTCAACATCAGCATCAGTATTCACGAATGAAACTGCAGCTCCTAGAATCAATTCACCATCAATTTTGACTGCGGAAGAATCCGAGCAAGCAAATACAATACCAAGACGATCAGCAGAGATAGCTTCTACATCTAATGTTCTGGATATGACAACGGTAGATTCTGATTCCGGACACACACCAAAAATAGTTTTACCACAAACAATTCGACCATTTCCAAAAGCTACTTCTAGAAAAAGTCTTCGTCGTGGTAGATAGCCCGGAAAAACTAAAATTTTAACAAAAACGCCAGAAAAACTAGACCAAGATGATAAGTATGCACCGAAAAATAAGAAAATTAAAATAACTACGAAAAGGCAAACAGGCAAAGCAAAGAAAAAGACAGTAAAAAGACAAGTTTTACAGTCAAGTGACAGTGAGACAGACCTTGACGAAGAACCCAAGTATGATGATAGTTCTGATAGTCCCTGGGATGAAGTACCAGATGTTACTGATAATTGGTTTTGTTTCATCTGTGGGGAAGACAAAGTTATGGACATGAGACTTTGTGCTGTTTGTGGCAAATATGTCCATGAAATGTGTGTTGGACTATCCAAAGACGATAAGGAGCAGTTTATTTGTCCCAATTGCTCCAATTAAAAAAAGTAAGACTGATGAAGGTTGTTATTATCTTTGCTCTTAATTTTGAGTGTTATTTTAATTTTTGTTTTACTGACAACATACAAGGTTTTTAAGTTTAAACTACTTATAAGGTTGACTTCCTGTTTCTGATGGAGAGTATGACTATTTTATAAGTAGATTTTGTTATCTTGTTATGTATTATTTTATTTTTGTTCTTAATTTTGAGAATAACTCTAATTTTTATTTTGCCGACAACGTACAAGATTCCATACCAAAAAATAATTTGTATTACCTACTTTTAAGCTTTAACTACTTATAAGGTTTGTTACCTAGTTATGTGAAAGATGGAGTAGGTTCAGGTAATACTATGTGCCATATTTTTTTAATTAAATTTATAGATTTACAATGTGTAATGATTATTTTGCCTAATCCTAAAGTGGAGGGTAAAGGCTCCCTACCCGAGGGGTCAAGTCTCCCACCCATGCGGGAGATATTGGCCGAATGTCACCTTGGCAGAAATCGTTGATAACTCGTAAACTCTTAATGCTACATTAAGCTTTCTTGAGAAAAAATGTAGCTAAATAATGCGTTCTAAGATATAATTTATCGGGAATGAAGATTTATAAGCGTGTAAAGACTTAAAAGCATTTTAGTGGAAGGTGGGTATACTCTCCCGGACCCCCCTACAATATTTATAAATACGGCGTCATTCTATAGATATATTGAGAATTTGTATTTTGTTTTCAGTTGCAGATGCATTTATGTGAAGATGAAGAAGTTTGCCATCAAGAAGGAACTGGATCTACTGTTGAAGATGAAGCATCGGCTAAAGTGGATGATCCTGCATCTCAAGAGAAAGAATCTAGCAACATTGCGGAGAGCCCTCAAATCAAGAGAATTATTCAGTCCTAGGGAAAGAACAGAACAAAGGCAAAATCAGCCATGTCTAGTGGTACCGAGAGTGGTACCGAACGCCTTGATCAAGCCTCCCAAACTCTCCAATCCGCAGCCAAGCAAATCAATACCAATCAAGATGAATGTTACTACTTTGGAAATTTTGTAGCTTCCAAACTTCGTGCATATGACTCATTTACAAAAAGCGCTATTGAAAATGATATTATGAATATATTTCAGATGACTAATCAAGGCCGATATAATATCGCATATCCGCGTCCTCCTCATATACGCCATACAGTAGGTAACCCAGTCATTGTACCTGAAAACTACTCAAATAATCCTGGTTCCTCCCACTTGTCATACAATTCACAAAATACTTCTATCTATAATTCACAAAATTTCACTCCCACAGTACCATTACCAAGCACTTCTACGTCATCAGAGATGTCACACAGTTCACAGAATTTTCACGCCTATGACTCAGAAAATCTTTCTCCCTCGCCTATTCCAGCGTGTTCTCCAAAGAATTCCACATATTCCGATGATTTCAATATTCAAGACTTAGTCTAGATTTATTTTATATGTAATGTAAATCTAGATAACACAACAAATGTGAATTACAGAACTACGGAAAATGTATGTATACAGTATGTCAACGTGTTAATAAAAAGTTGAACGTAAAACGTATTACTATTTACTATTTGTATTTTTTTTATCTCAATTATTTTCACCATTAATCATGCATATTACCACACATAAATTTCAGATAAATATAAAAAATACAAAGTGAATAAATAAAAAAATAATGAAATCAAATAACAAAATAATATGTCTAAACTGAAAATTTTGAATAATACGATACAACTCACTTACCTGAATGTAGTTCTTCAGTGTGTCTATAAGGGCATCACATACTTCAGGGATAATTCGGCTAATTGACTGCTTAGATATTTTAAATAGATATTGGAGGCTAACATATGAGTCGTCGGTAGCCAAAAAACGCAGAGTTAGTGCCAACCTCTCCTGTGCTGCAATTGATTCACGAAATCTCGTGTCTCTTCTGGAAATCAATGGACCAATTGTGTGTGGGTGCGTGGGTGTGTTTGTGTGTGTGTGGGCGCGCGCGTGAGCGTCAGGATTTCACATAAATACAGTGGCGCCTGCTACATTACACTAGTTGAGTTCTTTAGTACCAGCACATTTTATCCCCATAATCAATATTATTATGGAAGCAGCTACGAATAATCTAGATGACATTGCAGTCCTTCATAATGACTTGGATGCAACTATAGCTGACCCGAAAGGCGACGGAATTCAAATGACTCAGATGATAACTGACATAGAACTCCAGGAATTCATTCAACTTAGACCTGCTGTAGCTGCCAATGTAGAAAATACAACGGATAACCCTACAACAACGCTCCAGCAGTGAAGGCTCACATGTCGCCTTCAAAATCGTTAAACCAGATGAAGCACGTAATTGAAAGAACAAAGAAAACCACCACCAAGCAGCCGCACAGTCGAACTGGTAAAAATGCTTTTCAAGAAAGTATAATGCTAATGAAATCTGACATCCAGAGAATTCCGAAAATTGGCGGTGGAAATGGATAAGAGCCAAAAACTTCGAGATCTTCTTCATCAAGACGAGGAACTTCTAAAACAGTTAGACGAGGACAGAAAGTACGTGAACAGAAAAATAGGAGGAAACGGCAAATGGACGGTGCGATGAAAAGGGTTGACAACTTGAACGAAATAGCACAACCGAAGAGGGGCAAGCTTTTAGAAGAAAAAGTAACACCTTTAACATTTTTACTTTTATTTGATTTTTGCAAATGTACATATCCCAACTAGCAAAGTAGTGCTATAAGCTTTTGGTAAAAGAACCGTTTAGCCATAAAAGCTCTCTATTGTTGTTGCCTGAACACCAAAATGCTGGCTTAATGTTGTGTGGAATACAAATTTGCTTTCTGCAACATATTTGCTCTAAAATGAGGTGTTTAAAATATTCTTATAGCATAGTTATACAACACCTTATAGGTCAAATTGTTAACTGTTGCATAAACGTTTATACAACTACTTTATACGGCAATTTGCACGTTAGGCCGTCCGCACATGGCACGACTGATATGCAATCGTAGTTGTCGAAAGGTTGCGCGACCAACTGCTCAGCGATCCGCTAGCATGAGTGAATAGAACGCCGCACACGGCTCGACCGGTATGCGAGCGATTTGAAATCAGTCTTAGTTCAGTCGCTTGCAACCTGATTTGCTGGTCGAGAACAACTGAGGTTGTGCAATTCTGGGGAACATCTTTATTAATTTGCGTGGTTTTGTTTAGGGCTGCAAATTTTCAGATTGTTGAAAATGAGTGATCAGTTAGTAAATATTAAGTTAGTACATCAAGTGGAAAAACACGAAGTATTGTATAATTATAACCTTCCTGGATACTCAAGACGAGATGTAACGGAAAAAGCGTGGAGTGAGGTGGCGAAAGAAGTGAGCATGACAGGTATGTACAATGCGTTTAATAATATAAATTAATTAATGAACAACATATATTGCACATTAATTGACAAAACGACGGAACAAGATATTGTGTAGCAGGACAACCAATATATTTAATCTATAAAAAAGTAAATAAGATATCAATTTTGATAAAAGTATATATGTAACAACAGTTTTATCTGCGTTACTACTTTTGTACAGTAAAAATCAAATGTCTCGGACACAATAATTCCACTGCCAGGGCAGAGAGGCATGAGGAGACAGAAAATAATTAGCAATATAATTTCTGAGGGCAGTTGGTGTTGCATCCACATTTATTGTTAAATCTGCCATTGGTATAATTGTGTTATTTTGTGATGTTCCTGTCATTTGAACTGAAGATGCTGTATACTCAATTCCTTCTCGAGCGCGAACAAAGTTGTGTAAAACGCAAACGGCTTTTATTATATTGCTGACTGTTCCCAGATCTCGGCATAGTATAGGACCGTTTAGGACCTGAATCTTTTCTGCTGCCATCCCAAATGCGCATTCAATTGTTTTTCTCCCTCGGCTCAATCTATAGTTAAAAATGCGTTTAACGTTGTCTAGTGTTCTTTTTGGATACGGTCTCATTAAATATCGTGTTAATGGAAAAGCTTCATCCCCTACAAAATAGTAAGGCAATGGGACTCTTTTTTCATCGTGCGTTAAGGGGGAGGGTGAAGGAATCTCAAAATTGCCTTGTGTTATCCAGTACTTGATTCTAGAAGCACGGAAGATCCCTCCATCGCTGTTTCTTCCTGCGTAACCTGGTTCTATCATTGTAAAAAGTCCATCTGCATCACAACATGCCATAATGATAAGATTTATAATTGAAGTATTCTGAACCAGTGTTAGCAAATTTCTGTATTCGGATATGTTTACCGTCTATTGCCCCGATGCAGTTGGGAAGGTTCCACAAGAACTCGAAACGATCTGCTATCGCTTTCCATTTTTCAACCGTTGGTAAAGGCATATAGGTGATATTCAGCACATCCCAGATTATTTTTGTTGTTTCTTTAACGATAATACCAACTGTGGTCTCCCCTCTTGCGAAGTATAAAGAAAGCGATACAAACGTGCAACCCGTAGCCAAGTACCTGTAAAAACATAGAAATATGAAATTTAAAAAAAGGTATTAATAAATTGTTATTTATTGACTATTATAAGGTATTTCCCTACGATATCTATAATACATATAAGTTATCTCTCATGTTTTCTTTTGCGTAATTTCCATTTTTTGCTTCTTTAATAATTAAAAAAAACTCTTTTTCCAGTTGCTGAGTGCAAGGAAAAATGGAGAAACCTTCGTACAGTTCTTTCTCGAAAAATGAAATGCCCTCCAAGAAAGCTTATTACTTGGCTGATGTAATGCAGTTTGCTGTGCCATTTATAAAGACAGCCATTCCTCCTTCACCTGGAAATTTGCCAGAGATGCCTGAACAACAGACAACCCAAGTACTATCACCCTCAACTAGCGATTATGATGAAAGTATTGCAGAAAATGATACAGAACCTGCATCGTTCTCACAGCAGCCCTCATCTCCATTTTCTCCGCCTCCGCCGCCACTACAACAAACAGCACAGACTAAACGAAACACAGAGGGAAAGTCTTGTCAGAAACAAAAATTTAAGGTGGCCTCACGGCGGAAATGTGAAGAGGACGCAGATGTGTCTATCGCTGAATATTTTACAGCTAAGAAGACTAAACTGGACCAAAATCAACAAGATGAAAGGAAAGAAAGTATTAAAATGTTTTTGTTAAGCCTGATACCCGATTTGTGTCAGTTGAGTGATGTACAAATAAGGGAATTTAAGCGAAGAGTTTTGAATATTATCGACGATATTGAATTGAGTGCAGTAAGCCCCACTGAAAATACTACTGCTCGCTGCCAAAGTGGATCTGTGACATATTCTAATTCATCAAGTTTATCAGCAGTATCAGTTCCATCGACTCCTCATAATATTCCTCCCACAAGTCAGTATTATGAGAATTTTAGACATTCTCTGTCCCCCACTGAGGTCAATACCTACACTATTATTGATGACAGCACAACTTAGCAAGTTGCGTTCTTCCTTTTTTAAATGTTTAATTGTATTAAGCTTAAATATAATACTTACCATAAAGTGATTAGTATTCTTTCCTCTGTGCTCACACATTCTCGCATATTTGTGTTCATCTTTGATAGGAAAGGGCTAAGCAGCTTAAGTAATTCCAGGTAAGAAGCTTTGGACATTCTGTAGCATTGCACGAATTTGACATCTGTTTCGGCTAGCTCGTTAGCTGCCATGAAAAACCTGCAGTTTATGTTTCTTTCAATATAAGGATGACACCACAGTTTTCTTCGAAGCCTTCGTTGTCTTTTGTATCGGTAATAAATAAGCACGTCTTCTTCCTCACTACTAGACATATCTCACAGAAATAGAAGAAAATGTTAAAAAAACTGCATCCGTACTGCTCTCATGTTTGAGCTGGTTGTACGATACCAATTCAAATTCAGTCGTTTCATGTGCGGACAAGTGCAAGCAATATGAAACTATAATTTTAAAACAATTGCGTCGCTTGGCAGTTGATCAACACGTATCGCGACCTGGTTGCGTCGTGTGCGGACGGCCTTAGTCAAAATGCTTGTGTTGTGGCATCCATGGTAATGTAACAAACCCGAGCCTTTCGTTTTGCTGTGCAAATTTACTACTTTAGCCAACAAATTGGTCCCGACAGAAGCACTTATACAACGTTTGCTTAGTAACTGTTAAAGGCTGTACATATGCTAAATATGTTGGTATACAACTCCATCATAACCTAAATTTCTGCTGTCATATTTTTGTTAAAATGCCACAACCATTGTTCTAAGACAAACAACGCATGCATAGTGGTTCAGAAGGTTTTATCAGGTGTTATCAGCTGTTCAAACAGAACATATAGATCTGGTACAAATTCTGGGTAAATCATTCGACTCTGTCGGTATTTCATTTCATACATTTGTCAAATTATTGTATAACACCTGCAGGCAACACCATAATATTCTAATGAACTAAAGACAACATGGACGATGCCATGATTATACACAACCACCGGCCATATTGGGCAAACATTTATTCCAATATTTAATATTAAATAATTATGTTTCAGTTCGAAAATACAGATATAAAGTGATAAACATTGGTGTAATTGTGTCTAAATATAGGATTTGTGGAAGATTTAACGCAGATAAGTTCAGTTTTCCATCTTAAAAATCTAGATATACTTTTGATCATTATTAATATATGAATGAAATACGCAGCCCGTAGAAGTTGCGTAACTACTTTGCACGATAATCACAATAAAATTTGCTCCGCAAGTAATTCAATAACCCTATATCACAGTGTAGACGTTTATCATATACCTGTGTATGAAATTCACAATGGCGATATACAGGGTGACTTCGAAGTTGAGTCATTTATTTTAACAGTGAGTAGATCTGATCAAAAGAAATGTTTTTTTCCTTTACCATTTTTCTGGTAAAATTAAAGTAACAAAGTTATAGCCCTTTGGAAGTTTGAGTACCGCCCTGCCTATTATATGCTCGTGTTTGGCGACAACGGATATAATCCGCCTGACCGGTTCATCGCATCGGAAACAAAAAAGCGAAAGAATTTGAAACGTTTCTCACGATGTTTTTCGTCAGTCGATAACGCGTAAGTGAATAGTAGTGTGTTGCGTGGCTCAAACGAAATCAAAAATGGCACATGTTTACGAAAATGCTGAACTTGTGGACATGATTCTTATTTACGGGGGGGCAGTCTTTACAAAATGCTCCCGGATGCATCACGGGTTTATGCGAATCGGTTTCCCAATCTAGTGCAACCAACCCCTCGTGCCTTTGTTAATGTAGTACAAAGGGCTCGTGAATCAGGTGACTTAAGACCTCACAGGTGAGGGCATGCTGCTCCAAGACCGCACGATCAAATACAGGTCCGCACTGAAATACTTGTCGGGAGGATACTTTATTAAACAAGGTAACATTTTTTTTTATTTTTTTTTATTTTTACACACATATTTTGGTTTATCTTCCTTCTACAATCATTATCTGAAAATTAATGACTCAACTTCAAAGTCACCCTTATAACTAAACAAGATGACTGTAATGTGTTAGTTATATATTCTTCACTTCGTCTATACAATACATAAGAAGTAGTTTGGTTGCAATAAAGTAGAATCACGTACCTGCAGCCCTTATACAACCTCTTAAATGACTGAAGTGTCCTATTAGGGTACAAACATAGTGGAACGACGAGGCTAGAGGCATAGCGACGAGGTAAGCGACGCGGCTTTTATTTCATCGTGTATTGTAATGAAACCAAACATAGTAAAGAGGTTGACGCAGTACTAAGCGACGAGACAAGCGAGGCGATACGCGTCGAGATAAAAATTATATTTATTGCCGCGTTGATGCAGGAGTGTGTTCATATTAAACGTCGGACGTACGTCGGGTGCACACCAGCCGCACACGGCAAATGCGCTGGTGTGCACCCGACGTACGTCCGACGTTTAAGGGTACGAACATAGTGGAGCGACGAGGTTTCAGATTCAGATAGAGGCTAACCGCGCGGTTTGCCGCTATGTGAGTCAAAAACACAGGTTGAAACCTGTCGGGCCATAGTAGCGCGATAAGGCATGCGTCGAGTCTCTAGGAGGTTTCGAGCGACGAGTTTTAAATAGTTGCATTCAATTTTTGTCACGCGTTTTCAAGCGATTTAATAATGGATGTTGTGCAATTAATAAATAGTGTATATCACAGAAGGGCTATATGGGATCAGAGTCATCCAGATCATCGCAACCGATACGTGCTAGATAAGTTATGGGAGGAGGTAGCCAATGAATGCAATAATCAGTCGGGTAAGTAAATAATTGTATTTTATACACATTTCAACAGCTAGAACTTACATCTTGCGGTAAAATTTTAAGCTGTCTCGTAACTGATTGGAAAGAAATTAACATAGTTACAGAAAATGTCGCGAACTCTTTGACCTTCACCCAGTTGCCTTCCTCTAGGTAATTCAAACATCTGATCTCTAGGAACTGCATCAGTTACTAATGTTAAATGTCGTTGAAATCCCTCTCGGTCCAGTATTGTATTATGCAAAATGCATATCGCCTTAATGATATCATCCGCAGTCTTTTCAGTAGTCTCTATAGCTTTGGACAGAAGACGCCACTTCGCGTACATAATTCCAAAGGTGCACTCGATAGTTTTGCGTGCTCTGGACAATCTTTGGTTAAAATTTATATGTTCCAAAGAGCGGTTCCTTCGATTGTATGGTTTTAGCAAATTGGGCATTAGTGGATACGCTTCATCTGCAATAAATACGTAGGGAGCGCGGACATTTGTTCCTGGTAAACTATCTGGATTTGGCACATTTAGTTTGTTTTGGTGTATCCGTTTGTACAAATTGGAACTCTGAAACGTTCCCCCATCGCTCTGTTTGCCGTAACCTCCGACATCTATCACAAGCAATTTGTAATTTGCGTCGCAAACTCCTTGTAGGACGATAGAAAAATAATGCTTATAATTGAAGTACATGGATCCGGAATGTTGTGGTGCTATAACTTTGACGTGTTTGCCGTCAACAGCTCCGATGCAATTGGGGAAGTTCCATACTTTCATGAAGTCTGCACTTACATTTAAAAATGTTGCCGTAGTAGGTTCTGGCATGTGAAGTGGTTGCAGCATGTTCCATAATATTTTAATCATATGTTTTATAATGCTCGCAACAGTACTCCTGCCCATTCGAAAGGAAAATGCCAAGTGTCTAAAGGACGCTCCTGTTGCAAGATATCTGAAAATTTTTGTTTGTTGCAGTTAAGAAAGTTTCTGAGAAGTGGAAAAATCTACGTGATTATTTCAGAAAAGAACTGAAGAAAATACCTCTGCCCCGGTCTGGTGATCCAGGCGAAGAGGCTCTTAAAAAGAGCTCCTGGCCTCATTTCAAAAGTTTATTGTTTCTGAGAGACCAGTTTCTGCCGAGATCCAGTCATAGCAACCTGTTGGATCCCGACAATGACACACAAGTTTCGACACCCTCTACGCAGATGGATGAAAATGATGGTGACTATGACGAAGACGAAATGGACGAAACGCAGGGTGTAGAAACGCAGGAAACAGAACCCGACCACACAGAATCAGTCACTCCAATTCAAAGCACACCAAAAGAACCACGAACTATTCTAAAGAATAGGGCCCGAAAACGGTCAAATCAACTTGACGCTTTTCTTGAGATAGAGAAGAAAAAACTACAATATTTAGATGAGAAACGTGTCGCTGCAGACCGTGGCAGAGCCCTACCAGTCACAGATGACGATAAACTGTTTTTTGATAGCCTTTTGCCCCACGTGGTGAAAATTAGGCCTCATCGAAAACTTCAGTTCCGCAATGAAATTCAAAATTTGGTTCAGAAGTATGCCTATGAAGAGTACTCGAACAATCAGTCCACCATCAATGTCAGTCATTCTGTTAATCATAGCCCGACATATACATCTCAACCACAAACATCGTTTGCACATTCATCCCATTTGTTGCAGGGGTTTAATTACGCAGATCAGTAAACATTATAAGTTATTATAAGTTATCGTTCGTTGTGTTCAGAAGACAGAATATTATTTTGCGTTACCGTTTGTTTGTTTATGAATAATAAAAGTATTATCCTTAATACATAATATTCTCTTACCGAATTGTTACCACCAACATTTCTTCGGTTCCTATAGGCGCTTGATTCAAATTTGTCCATTTCTTGTTGATGCAGGGTGTAACTTGTTCTAATATATACTGAAAGGTGGCAAGTTCCATTCGAATGTAGTCAAATAGCCTGTCGGGATAATTTTTCAGTTCTAGAAATAAATGATGGAATTCCCCTAGGCGTTTCCGACTTTTATTTACGTCGTGCACACTACACTGCCGCACTCCAGTCATTAAAAGCACTTGCAGGTAAGTATTATTGAGAAGAATGTCATCGTCACTGTCGGAATACATATTTTTACGTCTATCTTCGACAAAACGCGACGCTCTACTATAACCATAGGTGCCTCTTGCCTCTACGCTCTAGACGCTACCAGATATCTGAATCTGAAACCTCGTCGCTCCACTATGTTCGTACCGTAAGGGTACAAACATAGTGCAACGACGAGGCTAGAGGCATAGCAACGAGGTAAGCGACGCGGCTTTTATTTCATCGTGTATTGTAATGAAACCAAACATAGGGTACAAACATAGTGGAACGACGAGGCTAGAGGCATAGCGACGAGGTAAGCGACGGTATAAGCGACGTGGCAGGAGACATGCACATAGTAAGGAGACAGATTTTGCGATTTGTAGCTTTGACGTTCCAAACTTAAATCAGTATAAACAATGTTATCCGACAGTGAAGATGAAATTTTATTTGATAATGCCGCGCTTCGTGGGCTTATTGCAATGGGCGGTTTAGACAGAACTTGTTCTGTACATCCTATTAATAAGGCGCGCAAACGGTTTGGTCAGTACCATACATTATTTCTTGAGCTCAAGCAGCACCCAGACCGATTTTTCGAATATTTGAGAATGAATATTGGCACTTCCAACTACATTTTGGATAAGGTTTCTCCATACCTTCAAAAAAACTGGACAAACTACAATTACTTTAAGGTAAGTTGAATGTAGAAAAACACATAACATTTATTATCAAACTCATTTAACAAAACAATCTTAAACACTGGAAAATATGAACTAAAAATAATATATTCTAACCAACACAAACTAAGAAATATGCATGTAATAAAATGCAGCACATTGTGAGGAAACGAAAGTTCAGTAAGAGGTGTCGCTCTGATTGATCTGATAATCGAAGGTTTGCAACCCTTGATTCATTTGATTAGTATAGCCATACACATATCTCTGAACTAGATCTTGAACGCTATTTCTAAACTGCAAAATATTGTTGTCCGGAATTTTTTTTACGTGTGGCAGTAAACTCTTAAAAAATGCCAGATGATCATCCTCTTTGGTTTCCTCTATGTTGGCTCTCTTTATTCTGATGAATTCCAATTTCTGTTTTTCGATGGCCACTAAATCAGCAATATTATTTTTTCTTTTACGGAGTCGGCTTTTCAAAACTGTTCGGGGTTCAGCAAAATGACTTGACGTGCCTGTGGACGAGTCCTCAACATTTTCTGAAGAAACAGAAGTAGGTGTCGCTGGCTCGACGTTCAGGGTGTCTTGCATTTCGTCTATTGTTTCCGTCTCTACTCTATCATCATCAGAATTCACATCAGATTGCATGTCCGTAGCAAGCAATTCATTCTGAGAATCTACCAAATTTCCCGTTGATACTCGAGGCTTAAACTGATCTTTTAAAAATAGCAAACTTTTAAAATGTGTCCAGTGGGATTTAGTTGCAATGTCTCCTGGATCTCCTGACCGTGGAATCGGAATTTTTTTCAGTTCCCTTCGAAAATAATCCCTTAAATTTTTCCATTTGGTTTGAGCCGCCTTCACTGAAAAGATAAATTGTAATTCAGTTACGAAAAGTAATAATTTTTACATTGATTTTCGCTGTCAAAAGTGGTTTATTTCAACATTAGTGTTGAAATAGAATATCAGTGCTAAAATGAGGTAACTAGTATTAAAATAGGTTTCTCTTTAACACAGTCGAATCAATGTCACGAGCTAAAATTTATTTTTTCCGTACTGAATTATGAAAACAATTTGAATGAAACACGATACAAAGCAGCTTGCTTTTTGCACAAGATCTACATGTCTAGTGCAGAAAACAAGTTTAGTTTGCAAATAGTTACATAATCAAATAGCGATTTTGTACTTCAATTACTGAAACAAATCTTTTTGACATTGTCTTTTATTGTCGAAAGTAGTATATTTTAACACTAGTGTTAAAATAGAACACCATGCAAAATAGCTGATATTCATTGTGTTTTACACATGTTGTGATGAACCACTTCCTATACTCTCGTTTAACAATCTTCATATCTAGTGCTAAAAAAGTAAATACTCGCTCATTTTTCAAATTGTTACAGCTATTTAGCTATTGAGCTATAACTGATGTTTCCATTGCAGATATTTAGCTACAGGAGAATCTTTCAAAAGCTTATCATTCACTTTTCGCATGGGAGCTACAACGGTTGGCTCAATCGTTAAAGAAGTTGTTAACGCTATATGGAATATATTACAGCCAATACACATGCCAGTTCCAACACAGGATGATTTCATTAAAATTAGTGAGGATTACATGAACATCTGGAATTTTCCCAACTGTCTAGGTGCCTTGGACGGGAAGCACGTAAAAATCAAATGTCCCAGCCATTCAGGAAGTATGTTTTTTTATTATAAAAAATTCTTTTCGATCGTTCTTCAAGCAGTCTGCGATGCAAATTATCGATTTACTGTAATAGAGGTAGGAGGATATGGACGACAATCCGATGGGGGCACCTTTCAAAGTTCTGCTTTGTTTGAACTACTTTCAAAGAAACAATTAAATGTACCACATACGCAAATTCGCATGCCATTTGTTTTCATTGCCGATGAAGCATATCCACTACAAGAAAACTTGCTTAAACCATATAGTAGACAAACTCTTAATCCTGAAAGGCTGTACTTTAACCAGCGATTGTCTAGAGCAAGAAAGACGATTGAATGTTCATTTGGTATAATGTATGCAAAATGGAGAATATTATCCAAAGCCATAGAAACAGACGAACAACTAGCCGACATTATAATCAAGTCAATTTGTATTTTACATAACGTTATCATGGATAAAGAGGGCTTCGAAAGGCATTTGGCATTAATCACAGAAAGTGCTGCAAACAACAATTTTGCCAGACCAAATTGGAACGCAAGAGGTTGAATTCCCAATCAAGCAATTTTTATACGTGACACATTCAGAGATTACCTAAATACTTTCCCTGTGCAATATCAGTGACTCTGTGTACAAAATATATGTTACTTAAATTTACTTGCCTGTTATTTCACATTCTGTAGCTACTTCTGCCCAAAGTTCATCTAATACATAGCGATTTCTATGATCTGGATGAGAAGCATTCCATAATGCACCCCTCTTGAACACGGAGATTATTACATTGACTTGCTCTGCCATTTTGTATGTAATAAACACTGTATACGTCACTTTACTTGTCAAAACTTGAAAAGAATTAAGCTAGACCCGTCCAGGAGTGTGTTCATATTAAACGTCGGACGTACGTCGGGTGCACACCAGCGCATTTGCCGTGTGCGGCTGGTGTGCACCCGACGTACGTCCGACGTTTAATATGAACACACTCCTGCATCAACGCGACAATAAATATAATTTTTATCTCGACGCGTATCGCCTCGCTTGTCTCGTCGCTTAGTACTGCGTCAACCTCTTTACTATGTTTGGTTTCATTACAATACACGATGAAATAAAAGCCGCGTCGCTTACCTCGTCGCTATGCCTCTAGCCTCGTCGTTCCACTATGTTTGTACCCATAGTAAAGAGGTTGACGCAGTACTAAGCGACGAGACAAGCGAGGCGATACGCGTCGAGATAAAAATGATATTTATTGCCGCGTTGATGCAGGAGTGTGTTCATATTAAACGTCGGACGTACGTCGGGTGCACACCAGCCGCACACGGCAAATGCGCTGGTGTGCACCCGACGTACGTCCGACGTTTAATATGAACACACTCCTGGACGGGTCTAGCTTAATTCTTTTCAAGTTTTGACAAGTAAAGTGACGTATACAGTGTTTATTACATACAAAATGGCAGAGCAAGTCAATGTAATAATCTCCGTGTTCAAGAGGGGTGCATTATGGAATGCTTCTCATCCTGATCATAGAAATCGCTATGTATTAGATGAACTTTGGGCAGAAGTAGCTACAGAATGTGAAATAACAGGCAAGTAAATTTAAGTAACATATATTTTGTACACAGAGTCACTGATATTGCACAGGGAAAGTATTTAGGTAATCTTTAAATGTGTCACGTATAAAAATTGCTTGATTGGGAATTCGACCTCTTGCGTTCCAATTTGGTCTGGCAAAATTGTTGTTTGCAGCACTTTCTGTGATTAATGTCAAATGCCTTTCGAAGCCCTCTTTATCCATGATAACATTATGTAAAATACAAATTGACTTGATTATAATTTCGGCGAGTTGTTCGTCTGTTTCTATGGCTTTGGATAATATTCTCCATTTTGCATGCTTTATACCAAAGGAACATTCAATCGTCTTTCTTGCTCCAGACAATCGCTGGTTAAAGTACAGCCTTTCAGGATTAAGAGTTTATCTACTATATGGTTTAAGCAAGTTTTCTTCTGGTGGATATGCTTCATCGGCAATGAAAACAAATGGCATGCGAATTTGCGTATGTGGTAGACACTGTTCAGTTGGTACATTTAATTGTTTCTTTGAAAGTAGTTCAAACAAAGCAGAACTTTGAAAGGTGCCCCCATCGGATTGTCGTCCATATCCTCCTACCTCTATTACAGTAAATCGATAATTTGCATCGCAGACTGCTTGAAGAACGATCGAAAAGAATTTTTTATAATTAAAAAACATACTTCCTGAATGGCTGGGACATTTGATTTTTACGTGCTTCCCGTCCAAGGCACCTAGACAGTTGGGAAAATTCCAGATGTTCATGTAATCCTCACTAATTTTAATGAAATCATCCTGTGTTGGAACTGGCATGTGTATTGGCTGTAATATATTCCATATAGCGTTAACAACTTCTTTAACGATTGAGCCAACCGTTGTAGCTCCCATGCGAAAAGTGAATGATAAGCTTTTGAAAGATTCTTCTGTAGCTAAATATCTGCAATGGAAACATCAGTTATAGCTCAATAGCTAAATAGCTGTAACAATTTGAAAAATGAGCGAGTATTTACTTTTTTAGCACTAGATATGAAGATTGATAAACGAGAGTATAGGAAGTGGTTCATCACAACATGTGTAAAACACAATGAATATCAGCTATTTTGCATGGTGTTCTATTTTAACACTAGTGTTAAAATATACTACTTTCGACAATAAAAGACAATGTCAAAAAGATTTGTTTCAGTAATTGAAGTACAAAATCGCTATTTGATTATGTAACTATTTGCAAACTAAACTTGTTTTCTGCACTAGACATGTAGATCTTGTGCAAAAAGCAAGCTGCTTTGTATCGTGTTTCATTCAAATTGTTTTCATAATTCAGTACGGAAAAAATAAATTTTAGCTCGTGACATTGATTCGACTGTGTTAAAGAGAAACCTATTTTAATACTAGTTACCTCATTTTAGCACTGATATTCTATTTCAACAATAATGTTGAAATAAACCACTTTTGATAGCGAAAATCAATGTAAAAGTTATTACTTTTCGTAACTGAATTACAATTTATCTTTTCAATGAAGGCGGCTCAAACCAAATGGAAAAATTTAAGGGATTATTTTCGAAGGGAACTGAAAAAAATTCCGATTCCACGGTTAGGAGATCCAGGAGACATTGCAACTAAATCCCACTGGACACATTTTAAAAGTTTGCTATTTTTAAAAGATCAGTTTAAGCCTCGAGTATCAACGGGAAATTTGGTAGATTCTCAGAATGAATTGCTTGATACGGACATGCAATCTGATGTGAATTCTGATGATGATAGAGTAGAGACGGAAACAATAGACGAAATGCAAGACACCCTGAACGTCGAGCCAGCGACACCTACTTCTGTTTCTTCAGAAAATGTTGAGGACTCGTCCACAGGCACGTCAGGTCATTTTGCTGAACCCCGAACAGTTTTGAAAAGCCGACTCCGTAAAAGAAAAAATAATATTGCTGATTTAGTGGCCATCGAAAAACATAAATTGGAATTCATCAGAACAAAGAGAGCCAACATAGAGGAAACCAAAGAGGATGATCATCTGGCATTTTTTAAGAGTTTACTGCCACACGTAAAAAAAATTCCGGACAACAATATTTTGCCGTTTAGAAATAGCGTTCAAGATCTAGTTCAGAGATATGCGTATGGCTATACTATTCAAATGAATCAAGGTTTGCAAACCTTCGATTATCAGATCAATCAGAGCGACATCTCTTACTGAACTTTCGTTTCCTCACAATGTGCTGCATTTTATTACATGCATATTTCTTAGTTTGTGTTGGTTAGAATATATTATTTTTAGTTCATATTTTCCAGTGTTTAAGATTGTTTTGTTAAATGAGTTTGATAATAAATGTTATGTGTTTTTCTACAAGGCTATTATACATTCAACTTACCTTAAAGTAATAACCAATCTCGCTTCCGGTTTAATAGGTTGTTTATTGTAGTTTGTCCAGTTTTTTTGAAGGTATGGAGAAACCTTATCCAAAATGTAGTTGAAAGTGCCAATATTCATTCTCAAATATTCGAAAAATCGGTCTGGGTGCTGCTTGAGCTCAAGAAATAATGTATGGTACTGACCAAACCGTTTGCGCGCCTTATTAATAGGATGTACAGAACAAGTTCTGTCTAAACCGCCCATTGCAATAAGCCCACGAAGCGCGGCATTATCAAATAAAATTTCATCTTCACTGTCGGATAACATTGTTTATACTGATTTAAGTTTGGAACGTCAAAGCTACAAATCGCAAAATCTGTCTCCTTACTATGTACCCTTAGGTGCGCCCATTCCGCTTGTATAGCTGTTCTAAGAGGGTTTTGCCAATGTTCTTACAGTATACAATGCTGTGTAAGGAATACTGTATAATGATTCTTGTAACTCTAATAGGAGTGATAATTGTTAGTTGGGTGGAATCATTGGTCCCAAGTTTTGTCAAGATGAAGATGATGACAGCGTGACGGTAAACGGGGAACGCTATAGAGACACGTTTAGTTTTTTGTGGCCACTATTAGACGAAATGCATTTGCACAATCTCTGGTTCCAGCAGGATGGCGCAACATGCCACGCCAGCCGTGAAACGATCGATCTTTTACACACTAAGTTCGGTCATCGCGTTATCAGCCGTTTTGGAGACGTTCATTGGCCAGCCCGGAGCTGTGACTTGACGCCCATAGATTACTTCCCATGGGGTACTGTTAAGGACCGCCGTTACACTAACGATCCTCAAACAATTGATGTTCTTAAGGAAAATATCCGTCGAGCTATCGATGAAATAGACCCACAAACTATCGAAAATGTGCTTCAAAATTGGGTTAAGAGGATGGACTACTGCCAGGCCAGCCGCGCCAGCCATTTAACTGAAATTGTTTTTCATAAATAATCGGAAGGGGTATCCTTATGAAAAAAAGTATCTAGTGTTACATATTATTGAAGAGTATAGTTTTAATACCAACTTAAAAAAGAAAAAAAAGTATGGCCCACCCTTTATTAATATGAAAGAGAGATAGGCTTGTGTAAAAGAAATATTTTATTATATCGTTTAAAAAAAGACAGCTGACCTCGGAGGACCTAACAGCAGCACTAAGACCTGTGGAGCCGAACCATCTGCCAATATCACAACGGTACCGCCAATAGCGGACAACTTTGTGACGCTCAGTGAAGACAGTGAGTCAGCCACACCTAGAACAGTTGAACAAGCTGGAAAAACTTCTGTAAATCATTGTACTGCTGCTATTCTAATCTGTGTTATAGCCATATTTGTCTTAGGAGACGTTTTAAATAAAAAAAGCTGTCTTCTTGTATGTAGATTTTTAAACTAATGTCAATGCAAAATAAATGATAGGCATTTCCGCCTGACCAAATTAGGGATATACCGCCCATCTCGGTTATCTAGTGATAACATACGTTTAGGCAGACTTTGTATAAATCATAATGTAATTTAAATGTTTGATACATAACATATTTCAAAATATTAATCAGATAGATTAACGTTTTCCTTCTATACCCCATAGAGAACAAACGTTTCCACCGCAAAAGCCAAAAAAAATCGTCAACACTTTTGCCTCTCTGACTTTTAGCGTCCTCTCGTCGTCTTATAAAGGGTGTTCCATCTATTGCTTCTTTTTTCAACTACTATTTTTTGACATGTTAAGGGCCGATTTCACCATCATTAATATTATGGACCAATAGGAAAATACCTTATCGAAATGCAATTTGACGGAAGCTGTCACAGGTCTCAGAATATCATTGATTTCTATTAAAATGTTGAATAAAATCGTGAAAATTCGACTGTATTATAAACAAGACCACTTTTTGATTCCAACATGATGCTTTTGTACAGAGAAAACAGGACAAGTTTCATATATTTTGATTTATGTTATAGGTGTACATTTGACCATCCGTTATCCCCTCAGCGAATGGGAGAAATAATAGGTCGATTTTCTAGCTGTTAAATTTGGCTTCAGGTTTGATAGTTTGTTAATTCATGGCAATCTCGAAATTTGTTAAGTTCAATATACTGTGTGTATATCGTCCCCCAAAACACGAAGTGTCGTATCTGACATTTTTTGAAAATTTGAGTTACGCCAGGTATAAGCCATATAAAGCTGTCACTTCCTACTCACAAAGTGTCGTATCCGAATTCTCAACCATCGACGAGTAATTTTAATATTTAGTTTCAACGTATCTGCCTTAGCGCATTCAAAGAAAGTCACAAACTGTCGTATCTAAGTTTATTTGCAGATACGGCAGTTCGTGATATTCTGGTCTCCTAATCCTTCTACAGCGATGCTGTCGTATCTTCGGGGAATCACGTGGCGGACGCGAATATAACCTCAAAAACGAATCAAAAGTTGTGTGCATCGATTCTTATCAGCATAACTACTTAGTAAATCAAATCAAACCTAATCTTCTGTTGGCGACACCATTGAAAATAAAGGTAGGAAATAAAAAGTATCCACTAATATAATATTTAAATAGTGAAATAGCTAATATAGCTTTATAAGTATGATTTAGAGAATTATTGGATTTAAAAAATTAACAGTTTGTTAGTCACTACAGAAATATACTATATAGTATCATCCCGTCATAAAAAATTAGCTATATTGTAAGCAACGAGAATGTTCGAGAGCCGCTGCCGGTCACGGGGAGTACTGCTGCGTTATCTGCTGTTATTACTTCGACCAGCCGTCGACAGGCAGTCTGAGCAGAAACGTTGGGCGGTGCGCGTCGTGCCCGGATTCCCTGCCGCTCAGTTATATCGATAAACAATATTTGTTCGTAATAAAGGTGTATTTAACCTAAACTAGTGTTTTTCCCCATTGTTTCTAACATCAGAAGTGGAATTCGCCCGCGACAACCACAGTGGATTGTGATTTGTTCGTAAACATTGGCGTTTTTGTTGTTGTTGTTTTGCGAGAACAAAGGAAATCGGGCCAGCGTTGGGACTACTTCGCAATAGTTTGAAAGTTGAGCCGTGGTGCGTGTCTGGATCACGTATTGGAGGTGCTAGTAAGGAAACAACAATGGCTTCAACGGACGAAGACCCCGCCCAGTCGCTGGTAACAGAATTGGTGAAGGCCCTGCAGTCCCAAAGGTCGGCAGAACAGGTAGACTTGCCCTATTTTAGACCCGAAATAAATGAATCCAGTAAATGGGTAAGTCAAATTGAAACTATTAAGCAGGAAGTTGGATGGTCTGACGTTCAAACTCTGGCAAGGATTGGTCGATTTTTGCTAAGCGGTGCCAAAAGATGGTTTGAACGTTGGAACCCAGATAACTGGGATTGGGTCACCTTTCGAAATGATTTCATTGAGGCATTTCCTCCAAAAAGAAACTTGGGGCGTTTGTTGGAGGAGGCAACAAAATTCAATAGTTCTTATGTTAACACTTATGAAAGTTATGTGCATGAAAAATCAGCCATGCTCAAGAACTTACGTGCAAATTGGTGTGAAAGCGATCTGGTTGAACTCATAGTTTACGGAATTTCTGAACTAGAAGTGCGCAATGCCGCGATGAATGCTAACTGCAGAAATATTTCTCAATTATTGGTTTTCTTGTCACCTTTCGTTAAGCATCCATGTAATGACAAGCAAAACAGTGCCGAAACAGACTCTTCTTCATTCAAAAGGAAATATTCTTGTGTTGATAAGCAAAAAAATGTCTTTTCTAAGAATTCTAAGAAGTGTTTTCAGTGTGGGAAATTGGGACACGTTAAAGCAAATTGCGTCAAGAAAACCAAGTTAGTGTCAGACGACAGATACAACGTTGTAAGTCAACGCGACTTACCGAGTACATCACACAGTTCTGAAATTTGCAGTTTTTGTGCTAAGAAAGGTCACAACTCATCAAATTGTTTTACCAAAGCCGCTATTGACAAACGTCGCAACATAAATTGTTGGAAAAAAAGCTGGATCCACCGAAATATTAGTTGATGGTTATAAGTTTTCCTGTTTAGTTGATACTGGCGCTGATTTATCACTTTTATCTGATAAGTACCTCAATTTATTTGAAACTAAGGTTGTTAGCTGTAATGTTATTTTGAAAGGATTAGCTAACGTCACGATTAAAGCCACAAAGAAGTTTACGGGATGTGCGAAAATTTCTGGTGTTGACATTTTGTTGTGTTTTGTTTTTGTTTCTGATGGATGTCTCGATTATGACGTTTTGGTGGGACGTAACATCTTTGAAGATGAAAGTCTCGTCACCATAACAGATCATCAAGGATCGCGCATTGTGCGACGTCAGCTGCCCGGCATAATTCGTGTTTCAGAAGATTTTGGTGCTTTTGTCACAGAAGTAGTGGTACCTGAAGAGGAGCGCGTAGGTCTTGAAGTAATACTGCGAGATTTCAGTGAAATGATTACAACAGGTAATAAAGTTGGTGCAGTGAATAATGTAAGCCTCAAGATTCGTCTTGAAAAGGACATTGTCGTCTATCGTACCCCTTATCGATTAGCTGCCAATGAAAGGGACGCTGTACGTGAAATTGTGAACGATTTGTTGGAAAACAAAATTATACGGCCTAGTGAGTCACCATTCGCAAGTCCCGTACTGCTTGTGAAAAAGAAAGATAATTCGTTCAGAATGTGTGTTGATTATCGCGAGCTAAACCGCGTCACCATTAAGGATAGATTTCCCTTGCCACTGGTTGACGATCAACTTGACAGACTCGGAAAAGGACGATACTTCACGTCTTTGGATATGGCTTCGGGGTTTCATCAAATTCCGATTCACGAGGAATCCATTCACAAGACAGCATTTATAACTCCAGACGGCCATTTCGAATATTTGCGAATGCCATTCGGCCTTGCTAACGCTCCAGCCGTATTTCAGAGAGCCGTGAATCTCGCCCTAGGCAACCTGAAGGACTCAATTGCACTAGTTTACCTAGATGACATTTTGATCCCGAGTAAGACACCAGAAGAGGGCTTTTCTCATCTACGATGTGTTTTGAAGGCACTTAGCGATGCAGGTTTTTCGTTGAACATCAAAAAATGCCGATTTCTCCAATCTACTCTGGAATACCTTGGCAGAGAGGTATCGGGTGATGGTTTAAGACCAGGAAAAGCCAAAACTGAAGCACTCATGAACTCGCCGACGCCAGAAAATGTGAAACAAGTACGCCAGTTCATGGGTCTAGCAGGGTATTTCCGCAAGTTCGTGCCTGAGTTTGCCAGTCGGACAGCATGCATAACTCGACTAACCAAGCAAGGTGTCCCATTCCATTGAAGTCAAGAACAGGAAGATGCGAGGAAGTATGTTATTGACCATCTAACATCAAGACCATTGCTGGCCGTATATGACCCGGAACTTCCGACAGAACTGCATACTGATGCAAGCAGCATCGGATATGGGGCTGTTTTAATTCAAAAACATGGAAACCTGTCCAGGGTAGTTGCTTACTTTAGTAAGCGAACGACCGACTATGAAGCCAAGTACCATTCCTACGAGTTGGAGACTTTAGCGATAGTTCAAGCTTTGAAACACTTCCGAACTTATTTGCTTCCGATTAAATTTGTCATCGTCACCGATTGCAATTCCATCAAGGCAACCTCTACTAAGAAAGACTTGGTACCCCGAATAGCTCGCTGGTGGGTGTACCTCCAAGACTTCAATTTTGAAATAATTTACCGAAAAGGAAGTAGTCTCCCGCATGTTGATTATTTGAGCAGAAATCCTGCAAAAATTTGCCGAGTGACGCATAAGAGTTGGGCATACATCGAGCAAAAAGGGAACGAAGAAGTCCAGAATATGCTGCAACAACTCAGAGAAGGCAACCTTGATGCAAACCAGTATACTGAAAACGATGGAATGCTGTATCATAAGCAAGTGAATGCTGACGGTACGACGAATTTGCAATGGTTTGTTCCTAAGCAAAGTCGCTTGGGCCTATTGCGCATTTTCCATGATGAGCAGTGTCACGTTGGACCTGAAAAGACATATGAGTCTATTGCTCAACATTTTTGGTTTCCGAGGATGAGAAATTTTGTCAAGTGTTATGTCAAGCATTGTGTAATTTGTGCAGTAAAGAAAACGAGAACAGGGCCTCTACAGGGGTTCATACACCCAGTGGACTTACCGAAAGAGCCATTTCATACGCTGCACATGGATTGTTTGGGTCCTCTACCAGCCTCTACTGATGGCTTCAAACACGTTTTGGTAATAGTGGATTCTTTTACCAAGTACTGCATTTTAACACCCATGAAGTCTGTGACTACTGCAGAGGCGCGTGAAAAGCTGCAGAATGTTCTAGCGTTGTTTGGAACTCCTAGACGAATAATAATGGACGCTGCCACGTCATTTAACACATTGACTGCGAACTGGGATGAGGATACCCACCTCAGAAACTGAAATACTTTTTTCCTTTTTTTGGAAGCCGGCAGAGAGCGTCGAAAGACGCCGTTCGCCTCCCACCACAGGAGCGGAGGGCGTCTTTTGACGCTGTTCGCACTGAACGTGTTAAGAACACCACGTTTCCGAAATACCTGGATCGATGGGGCATCGAATACCATTTTGTAACTCCAGATGTTCATAGGGGAAATGGACAGGTGGAGCGCTACATGCGAACCATTAGAAACCTGATGAGAATTGAGACTCAAATAAAGGCAGAATGGCCGAACGGGCTATGGAAGATTCAACTTGTTCTCAATTCAACTTTACAGAAAACCATTAACGCGACTCCTTTACAGCTGCTTTTGGGCATCCGAAGCTCAACTCCGATGATACAAGCCGTGCTGAAGAATGTTTCTAGGGATCTGACTCCCTTGCGCAACCGAGAATTGGATCGTCAACGATTAGCAGAAAGGCTGTCCGTTGTGCAAAACTGCGATAATGCGAACAAAAGGAGAAGAGACAATGTGCAATTTTCAGTCGGTGATTTTGTACTGATGCACCGAGACTCTCAGATGCACATCAGCAAAAGCGACTATGAGTTCCTTGGTCCTTATGAGGTGGTTAAGTGCTTAGAAAATGGACGTTATGAGATTAAGAAGGTTGGGACGAGTATCATAACGAAAGCGGCTAAGGAGCAGCTGAGATCATGGCCTGTTCAGTGGTCCTCTAATATGGATATGAGAGAAATACTAGAGTTTTTGGAGGGTGACAAGGAGTTTGTGGAAGAACCAGGTCAGTAAAGTTCTGTGTAACGTTCAGTTGCCATTGTGTTGTGCTGCTTTATGTTGGTCTCTATCTCGTCAGTAGTAGAGCCAAATGGAGGCCGAGGTCTCCATGGAAACTGCAAACTGGTCTCTGTCTCGTCAGTAGCAGAGCCAGCTGAAGGCTGAGGTCTTCAGGATACTGTGAAAATGGTCTCTGTCTCGTCAGTAGCAGAGCCAGCTGAAGGCTGAGGTCTTCAGGATACTGTGAAAATGGTCTCTGTCTCGTCAGTAGCAGAGCCAGCTGAAGGCTGAGGTCTTCAGGATACTGTGAAAATGGTCTCTGTCTCGTCAGTAGCAGAGCCAGCTGAAGGCTGAGGTCTTCAGGATACTGTGAAAATGGTCTCTGTCTCGTCAGTAGCAGAGCCAGCTGAAGGCTGAGGTCTTCAGGATACTGTGAAAATGGTCTCTGTCTCGTCAGTAGCAGAGCCAGCTGAAGGCTGAGGTCTTCAGGATACTGTGAAAATGGTCTCTGTCTCGTCAGTAGCAGAGCCAGCTGAAGGCTGAGGTCTTCAGGATACTGTGAAAATGGTCTCTGTCTCGTCAGTAGCAGAGCCAGCTGAAGGCTGAGGTCTTCCGGATACTGTGAAAATGGTCTCTGTCTCGTCAGTAGCAAAGCCAGCTGAAGGCTGAGGTCTTCAGGGATACTGTTGATGAGACGATTGCCGTCGTCACAGATGATGTTTTCTTTATTCAATTCCGAGTGTAATTCTGTTATCGAATTGTGGTATTGAATCTCAGTATCGATAGTGCTCGATTCGGATTTGAATCACATTTTTGTGAGATCATAGTTGTGGCAAGTACTCAAATTGCTTGTATTTGATTTGATTCACAGATTCGGCTAGTGGTGCAGAGGGCGTCGAGAACGCCGCGGCCATCAGGAAGGCCGTGTAAGCAACGAGAATTTTCGGGAGCCGCTGCCGGTCACGGGGAGTACTGCTGCGTTATCTGCTGTTATCACTTCGACCAGCCGTCGACAGGCAGTCTGAGCAGAAACGTTGGGCGGTGCGCGTCGTGCCCGGATTCCCTGCCGCTCAGTTATATCGATAAACAATATTTGTTCGTAATAAAGGTGTATTTAACCAAAACTAGTGTTTTTCCCCATTGTTTCTAACAATATATACCTACTCATAAAGCTTATCTTTCATTTCTTAATAATCATCTGAATTTATTTGTTCCACTGCTAGTTTTTCTACAAGTGAAATAAGGTTTTCGGTTTCAGAGTAATGGATGTACTGGTGAAGTGGAAGGATGGATCACTAAATGTGGTTTACTCCAATGACCTAAAAGTAGAAGGGCCTATAGCTATTGGCAGTTCCGTGAGAATGTTGTACTGCGGGAAATGGTATTCTGGTACTATAATGGAAGTGCAAGAAGACGATATTAGTTCTGATGACTCTGACAACATCCCTCTTAGTGAAATTGCTAAACTTAAATCGGATGATCTATATTCCGCTAAAGGGAAAGTGAAAGAATCCAAAAATGACAACATTCCGCCAAGCATCCTAGCTCCATCACTGAAAACAAATCTTCCGGACGACAATAATAATGCTCAATATGCTGATGATTCACCTATATCATCGCCTGAATGTTATGACTCAGATAAGGATCCACCATTTGGAATTTGTGAAGCTAGGGGATGTAAAGCAGAGGTATTCAGTTCATGTAATGTTTGCAGTATTCTTTTGTGTTGGGAGCATTTCATGGCAGACGCTGACGGGTGCTTACGTTTAGGTCATGGCACGAAATCTGATCATGTAACAGCTGAAGAAAGCAGTCGCGATCAAGACAATATTAGTTTAATAAAAGCAGCTTGTCCTGAAGACTTTTGGGTCGAAGGAAATGAAAAAGAAAATCATGAAAGGAAAGCTAAAAAAACTAACAAACAAAAAGACGCAAAAAAGTGTAGAGATAGTGGGCAGACGTACTTTAGTCTGTTCAAAAAAAAGTATGTTCCTGCTAGGACTATGAAGCAGCGATGTATGTCAAAACGATGTTCAAAGGTTGGAAGAAAATGTCCAGAAATAGACGATCAACAAAGAAAACAACTATTTAGTGAGTATTACAATTTGGCTGATCTTACCAGGCACGAAACTTTTTACTTCATCACGTAACTAAGGAGAAAGTCAATCGAAAAACAGTCACGACAAAATCACGGAGAACCTGTACTTTAAGGTATTTTTCCACAGTTGGAAATGATCGTCTACCTGTCTGTAAAACCTTTTTTTTAAACACTTTGGGAATTTCTGAAAGACTAGTTCAAACAGTGCATAATAGAATATCTGAGATGGGTATATTAGAGAAAGAAAACCGAGGCGGTCGTCAGAGATGCCAGGAGATTTTAGAAAAAGAACAAGAAATGCGAAACAAGATAAGTGACCACATTGATAGATATCCAAAAATGGAATCGCATTATTGCAGAAGCAAGACTTCGCGTGAGTATCTACATCCAGATTTGACATTGCAAAGGATGTATGATATGTTCATTGAAGAGCTGAGCCAGCAGAGTATCGAAAGAAAGCCTTGTATCACGATGTATAGGAAAATTTTCAAATCCAAAAATTTGTCTTTCTATCATCCAAAGAAAGACCAGTGTTCGTTGTGTCTTTCGTTTAGAGAGGGAGATGAAACAGCGAAACAAAAATTGAAAGAGGATTTTGAAAAGCATATTAAAGAGAAAACTAAGGTTAGAGAATTGAAGAGACTGTTTAAAGAAGTAGCGATGGCTGACAATACAGTTATGTGGTGTGTTTGATCTTCAACAGGTCATTTACCTACCAATCAGTAATGAAAATGCAATTTTTTATAAAAGTAGATTATCGAACTTCAACTTCACTTTTTATGATTTAGCTAGTAAAGATTGTTATTGCTTTGTGTGGCATGAAGCAGCTGGTAAGAGAGGATCCTCAGAGATAGCGACCTGCCTTTTTAAAATTTTAGAGGAATATTCTAGGCAGGATAAGACAAAAGTTGTTTTATTTTCTGATGGGTGCTATAGTCAAAATAAGAACACTATAGTTGTCGCTATGCTCCTGTATTCCTTGAGTACCCTTCCATCGTTGATGGAAATAACTTTAAGATTCTTTGTTACAAATCATGGACAAAATGAAGGGGATTCTGCCCATAGCAGTATTTCTCATGCAATTTTAAAAGCAGGGGATATCTTTGAACCGACTCAGCTACTACCGATTATCAATTTGGCAAGACGGAAACATCCATATAAAGTATATCCCCTAACTTTTAGAGACTTCATGGATTTCAAAACTTTATCAAAGAATTTGAGGATTTTATCCCTACGTACTACAGCTTCAGGAAGAACAATTAACTGGACAGACATCATGGAAGTTAAAGTTGATAAGCTACACCAAGATAAAATATTTTTCAAGACGAGCCATTTAACAGAAGATTATGATTTCATTCAATTAAAAAGAGGCGCAGCAAATACTGAAATGTCAGTTAGACCACTATATGCCTCATCAATAAATATTTCTAATAAGAAATATAATGACCTCCTTGCGTTATGTAATGGAAAAAATCCAGTGATAAGACTACCGGAGATAAAGAAATTTTATGAAGACTTACCTCACGATAAGGCTTGGGTTTAGTTTTTTTAAATAGATTTTGAGAATTTTTGTAGAGGAGAGGGTATAAATATGGGCTAGGCGGGGAATATGGGCTACGTTGATATTTCTGATGCACCTAGAGTCATCTATCGAGTAATGTATCAATTAGATGCTCTTTAGAGCACCTAACCGCCTGCTGATCACAGAATTCTTCTTTTCACATATGCAATTCAGTTTCGTGTGATTTGGTCTTTATCAGTGTTTATAAGTTTTGCAGTGGTGGTTATTTGTCGCTGTAACCAAGTAGGCTTTAGAATTTAACTGGATTTTTATAGCTTACAATTGAAAATAAGGTTCGTATTTTTAGATTTTGTTTTTAATTTTACCCAGATATAAGATATAAAATATTTGTGGAGTTTCAAACTTTTTGAAGGTTATGTGCAATATGGGCTGGTATTACGTTTGTAATATGGGCTAGCCCATATTTGTAACAGTAGTAGAAATCATGAACCTTGTTTTAGAATGCCACGCAGAAAAGCTATTGTTAGTCTCAAGTTGAGCGCCAAGAAACGGAAGACATGGGATGTAGACCATATGAAAAGGGCTGTTCAAGCGGTAAGAGAAAAAACTATGGGTACTATAAAGGCAGCTAAAACTTATGGCGTTCCAAGAACTACAGTACAGCGATTGGCCAAAATGGACCATCTTAGCGTGGAGGAGGCTGTTCAGATCAAATTAGGGCGAGGTACAGTTTTGACTCCAGAATTGTAAGAATCATTAGTTCGCTATATTCTTGAAATGGAAGCCAAGTTCTATGGTTTAACCCGCAAAGACGTTAAACGTATGGCATTTTACTTAGCAGAAGAAAACGGCATAAGGCATCCTTTTGGGAATACACAAACAGCAGGAAGGGGCTGGTTAGATCTATTTTTGCAAAGACACAACATTTTGTCGGTTAGAAAACCTACTGGGACATCATTTGCACGTGCCAAAGGGTTCAACAAAGAGAGTGTGGACAACTTCTTTACACTTTTGGAGAAAGCATATGAAGACCACAATTTCCCAGCTAATCGCGTCTTTAATGTAGATGAGACTGGTCTAACTGTTATGCAAAATAAAGTGGCTGAAGTGGTTGGTCATAAGGGCAAAAAACAAATTGCATCTTTAACATCATTAGAAAGGGGGTCTTTAATCACTTTGATTACCTGCATGAATGCAGGGGGAGACTTCGTTCCACCGATGCTCATATTTCCTAGAAAAAATATGAATGTGCAATTAATGAAAGGCACTCCTCCAGGATCAATATCAGCAGTTCACCCAAGTGGATGGGTTCAGGCCTCATTATTCGCCCAGTGGTTCGAACATTTCATCAACACGGTAAAACCAACTGCATCTTCACCTGTTCTTCTAATTTTAGATGGACATTATAGTCATACCCGTAATTTAGAGGTTGTTATTATGGCGAGAGAAAATCATGTTTGCATAATCTCATTACCCCCTCATTCAACACATAAATTGCAACCTCTTGACAAAACTTTCATGGGTACATTAAAATCTTACTACAGCGAAGAGATTAGACAATGGATTCGTCATAATCATCGTCCCTTAACCCAATATGATATGGGCGAACTTTTGGGAAGGGCTTATCTCAAAAGTCAGACTGGAGAAATCGCCGTAAAAGGATTCCGCGTTACTGGAATTTTTCCGATTAACAGGAATATTTTTTCCGAAGTGGACTTTCTTGCAGCCGAAATAGAAAAAGCAACAGAACACTGTACCGCTGAAAATGACTTCGATCAGAGCACACTGGGCACATCTCAATCAGATCTAGAGCCTCCTAGTCTAGACAACGTTCAACCCGGGCCAAGTGGTAAATTTTAATCTGATGTAGAGCTACTCAATCACGACAGCGTTCAGCCTGGACCATCTGGAATCAAAAAAAAAAATGGTGACTCCCTTCGATATTTCACCAGTTCCGATCTTAAAAAAAAACAAGTAATAGGGGTAGGAAAGCATCACAAGCAGCAGTAATTACTTCGTCCCCTTACAAAAATGAATTATTGTTGAGCACTGCCAATAAAAACAAACAAAAGATTAAATCTATTAAAAAAAAGGTGTTTTCTCAATCAACCAAAAAGAGATCGTCCATATCTTCGAAGGAGAATAAAAAGCAGCAATCTTTAGGAGAATCTGAAAGTGATGACGATGAAACAGAGCTGATGTTAGCAGATGATGACTTAGATTTGGATGATCTGCCTGGATTTGTGAAAGTAAATTTTCCGAAGACCGCAAAGGAGAACTATGGGTTCAACGTTTAATGTGCAATATGTGGTGTCATGTCGATTGTGCAGGTGCTGATAAAGACGATTATGTTTGTGACTTTTGTCGCACTGGATAATATCTAATGTGTTCTTGCCAACTGCTTCTGTTTTTTCAAAATTTTGCTCTTGAATAAAGCTCTTAGTTACCATGTGTAGGTATTTTTTCTGGTAGCCCATATTTGTATCACTATCTCAATATCTTTTATGATGCCAATTTTATTTAAACATATAAAAAATCGAATAAGGTTTATGTAAAAAAAATAAAAACTGACAGCATCATGTTAGATTAGGTTCAGCTTATCCGAGAAAAAAAAAGTTGAGCCATATAGACCAAATATGTGTCAAATATGCCAATTAAATAAAATGGTAGCCCATATTTATACCCTCTCCTATATATTTTTTGCTTATTAGTGTCTTACCTTTGTCAATAAAAATTATTAACAAGAACTTTTCTCTCTTCCTTCCTCTGATTATAAACCATCATGTATGCATCTTGTTCGTCGTATCTTCCGTTACATAATTAAAGAATTATTTTTGGCAACACGAAATGACGTATCTGACTTATCAATTTTTTTTCTCAAAACTTATTCAGCATACAACCATTTTGCTAGCTGCAGTTGAAAACTAGTGGATTTGAGTATGATAGGCTCAAAAAGTTTTGTGAAACACTTTTTATTGTATGACATACAGCTTCTAAAAGAGACCCCTTTTTCTTGTTTTCTCTCTCCTGTAAAATTATGGAAATGTCAGTTACGACACTTCGTGTTTTGGGGGACGATATGTGATCATTATAGCTACACATACCTGTTGAATTCTGCGGATTTGCAAGAAAATAGAATATAAAATGTATTCCAACCAATTCCTCATCTCTCTTTACATCATGGTAGTAATCATTTGTTATAAATTCATGGGTTAAAGAATTTCTTCAAAGCAATCAAAACAGTATGGTCGTCCCCATTCTAAAACACCGTTATGTGTAAAACATGTTAATCCCTACATCTCCGAGGTGCATGATGCAATTACTGTAGACATAGACCTAAAATTATTAGTAATTACTGAAAAATAAGAGCTAAAAAGAATTATAAATAGTGATAAAATATTGGTGGTTAAGGTTTTTGACTGGTGACTGGTGGGGATACAATATAGGGATGGCGACGATAGGCGATACATTAATGTATGGAAAACATCGATACATCGGACGTAGAACATCGATCTTTACAGATCGATGGTTTCATGACGATATATCGATATCGAGAGGAATCATAAACATCCGTAACCGTATACCCCGAGTCTGTCCTTAACTGTGCTACCATCTCTAAGCGAGGGCTGTTAGCTTCGAAACTGAAAGGCCAGAAAGCTATTTAGGTGTTTAGTAGTATTTGAATATTATCATTACAGACGAGCACACTGAGCCACTGAGTGGCCACTGAGCACTGTAGTCTTTTCTTCATTCTGTACTTCCCCAAGGGATAGAATAAAATAGACTGAAAACAGGGCGTTTAATGATTTTCAATTCTCATAGAAAGATTTTCCCCTGCCGGCCCTTGACATCGTTTCGAAATATGAAACTCTGGAAACCTATAAAAATAAAAATGAATACACAAAGCCTACTTACCTATTTCAGACAAAAACAAAAACAACTGCCACATAACGATTGTCACCTTGCCAAAGTAGTGATGGGCGTGCCTGCTGCACGGTATACGGTATCGATATTCGATAAAATATTTTTCTTTCTACCATTAATGCGTGGAAAAAACAAAATAAGGAGAGATCTAAAATAAGGAATTATTGAGGGCCTAAAATAGCCAGGCGCTAATAATTCCTGGCCGTATTTGAATATCTAAGCAGGCACAGTAGAACAAAAATAAGACTTGGAATTAATAAAGTTTATTTCGACAGTTGGCATTGTTTGCTCCACTGGGACAAAGTGTTGACGGATCCCACAGAATTATGTGTCACTTGTCGATATGGTTAGTTTTCAAATATCAGTAGATAATCAGCTGTTATTCAAATCAGTGTATATGTTTTGTGATTCAAATAACGTCTAATATAAATATAACCCAGAATATGTACTCAGTGAAAAAAGAAAAATATTGCAAATTTCTAATTTTTCTGCAGGTTTCAGGTTTGCTGGTAGCTCTACGACATATATTTGGGTATTTCTTAATCGCTGTGAATATAGTGTATATGTTTGTTAAGTTACTGAACAACGAAAAATATTCAACTTTATGGATGTATGGATATTAAAAAACCAGAATGATTTTGTGGGAATCTCAAGCTAAGGTGCCATAATGGTTCTGATGAACGGCAAGTAAATGAATGAATGTTTGGAAACGAGCAATATCTGTGAACTTTTTGGTAGAGCCAGTAATCATGTAGGTGCTTAATGGCTATCTGCAAGATGTTTATAGGAAAAAACACCCAGTAGATGATCTTGAATCAGTAAAATCGCATATCAATTGAAGAAAATAATATAAACATGAATAAAAAATCAACAATAGTAATTAAATCATGAATTTTATTCAAAAATCAAACATTTGTTTAAATTTTGACTGAATTATATGTAATTTCTTAATATTCAATAAGCTGATAATGTTTCAATGACAAGATGTCATGTCATACTTTGACAGTATTTTGTTTTCAACATTTTATAGCTATTGGTTGCTAAAATTTGTTGATTGGAACTTGAAGCTCATTCGCTGTATTTGACGGGCTGTTACCCTACAGGTGGAGAATAACGGACTGTTGTTGGTGAAATTGGCCCATTTGTTATTATTATGGATTCTTCAACAACGCAAGAACGCATTTTGGTCGTACAAAAGTATCACGAAAACGGACGATCTTTAGCCCTCCATCAGTCCCGGTGTTAGAAAAAATCTAACAAAATATAATTCACTACAAACATTTTATTAAAAATTCGATGTATAGCATTGAGACTAATGGAGTTCCTCATAGATGTCGCTAGTGTTACGGGTTTAATTTTTTCTCTGGGAGAGGGGTGCTACCTATAGTATCTTTGTAACTAAGTTATAGAGCTCGGCTCTGTGTTTTTAAACAGATTTGCTTCCTTTGTCACAAACGTATCATGGCTGTGATGTCTCCTATGAAATGGTAGATATCTATTAAGTCGCGTACACATCTGGCGAACGCATGTGGCCGAAGCCTTTCGACCGAACGCCGTCGGTAAATGTGTACGACCTATCAAACGCATGTGTTTGCCTTCGCGAGAGTTCGGTCACTGGGCGGTACATCAAAAGAAAATTGAAGAATGAATTCGATTGGCTGTGTTTAGCGATAATGGAGTGGACTAATTCCTCTTGTTTAACACTTATTGGTTTATATCGAGAACGGGAAGTTTTATGGAATCCAGTGCATAAAGATTACAAAAATAAAATAAAGAAAATGGATGCCTGGAACGACATCAGCAAAATTATGAAAGGCGATACAGGGGAGGTCAAAAAGAAAATGGAATCTTTATTAACATCATTCCGACGTGAGAGTCAAAAACAAGATAGCTCGTTTAAAACTGGCTCAGGAACCGACACAATGTTTAAATCTAGCTGGTTCGCTTTCAAAGAAATGCTTTTCTTGATGGACAAGTTTATACCAAAAGACACTAAAAACACTGAGGTAAGTCAAAATATTTATTTTTTTATCAAATAAAATAAAATAGGGAGATTTGTACGACCTCAGTGTATAGGCAGTAATAAGACAGAAGATTATAATTAGCCGACTAATTTCTACGCATGTGAATGTTGCCAACTCACGCTACCTTCGCCCATAAAATATGTAGCAAATTCATTTCTAATTGCTTCACAATTTGCCGAACTTTTTCGACCTATCTTAGGTATTGGAAGAAAGGACTCTGCATTTTTATTTTCGCTTCCCTGTCTCCATTGTCCAGGAATGATTCTTCCTTCTTTCTCATCATCAAATGTTCCTGATGGAGTATAAGTGTTGCGAGAATGTTTACTTTTCCTTAGGAAGTTATGTAAATAGACACATGCTAAAACTACCAAAGTTGCTTTTTCAGGTGATACTAGCATCACTTTTCTCAAAACTCTAAAAACAGTTGACATGATGCCGAAAACATTTTCAACAATACGCCTGGCTCTACAAAGTCTATAGTTAAAGATACGTTTCTTAGAACCTTTTTTTCTGTTCTACTGGATACCCCTTCATTAAATGCTCACTAAGGCTAAATGCATCATCTCCTACAAATACATAAGGAACTTTCACATGTCTATTAGGTAGAATGTCATCAGGTGGTAAATGGAGCTCATTGTTTTGCAGTTTTTTCCAGAATATAGAGTTTTTTAGCACGCCTCCATTTGAAATCCGACCTTGGCAGCCAACATCAGCAAACAAAAAGCAATAATTTGGATCAGCAACTCCCAACAAAGCTAAACTAAAATTTCCTTTATAATTGAAATAGTCGCTGCCACTGTGTATGGGTGCCTGAAGTACGCAGTGTCTGCCATCTATGGCACCAAGGCAGTGAGGAAAATTCCATAGAGCTTCAAACATTTCCACAACATATCGCCATTCGTTTTCAGTTGTAGGCATCTAAAAAACAAAAAAAAAACGTTAGTGTAAAAAAATATGAAACCAAAATTTTTTCAGGAGATGATTCGACCAAGGAATCAATATCAAGAAGAGGAGGAGGAGAAGGAAGAGGAAGAAGACATGGCCAACAATGACATAGCTATTGACGAAATTAATAATGACACGCAAGTAACAGAAGTACCAGAACGAATAACCCTCAAAAGAAAATCAAATTTTATATCTCCCAAGAGGGTCAAACGGGTACCATCTGTGGCTTCTGTGAATCAAGGAGCAACCAGTGCTATCTCTAGAGGGCAAGAAGCATACCAAATATTACAAGAAACACTTGCAAGTAAAAAAACAAGAGACCTTCAGAATCAGATGGTCCACTGAATGAAAATGAGTCTTTTTTGTCGGCGACCCCATCAAACCTGACGTTACAGGAAACTGATAATCCGAAGACACCCATTATACGTTTTATAAATGCATTTACAGATAGTCTTTAAGGCATTTTTTTTTATATAAACCCTAGACTTTTTAATAAATACCTAAAGCATATTGTACATAACTATTGAACTCACCTTAACGTATTCTTGAAGCGTCTCAATTATAGCAGAGCAAACTTCTGGTATTATCCTTGACATGAGTTGTTTTGAAATTTTAAAAGTATACATTAAACTTGTATATGAGTCACCAGTAGCTAAATATCGTAGGGTTAACATTAACCTTTCTGTTGACGGTATTGCTTCTCTAAACTTTGTATCTTGTTTCGCGATTTTTGGACCGATTTCATTTAATAACCATTCAAAATCAGTAGACTTCATTCTACAAAAATTTACAAAAAGTCCGTATTCCATTTCAGCTTTTAGATCACTAATTAAGTCTATCCCTCTATACCGACTTCTGCTTTTGAACAATGATGTTGTCCACCAGCGCCGTTTTCGTCGTTTCTTGGGGGGCTCTTTCAATGCTTCGGTCTCCGCCTCACTAATAATAATATACAACGCACTTGCAATAATTATATTCTCATCATCGGACGCCATTTTTTACCATTTACAAAAATACCCGCGAACCTCGACGAATGACTGCAAACGAATTCGTTCACCGTAATGTGGACGGCAGAGCAAATTTTCCATCGAACGTCGAAATCATCGAATGAACTCGATCGAAGAGCTTCAGCCACATGCGTTCGCCAGATGTGTACGCGCCTTAAAGGCGCGTACAGACCTACAAACGCATGCGGATAGCAGCCACGAATACACATACGTGTGCAAATGTGGATGGCGCTTTCGTAGCCTCTCGCCGCATGCGTTGCTTCTTGCGAATGACTTAAGCACACATGCCGCGAGCCAGAGTGGTGTCGGTTTTTACGCACACATCAAAAGAAACATACGTATGCGTTCGCGCTCAGTTTAGACGGATAACGTGGAGATTTGCTGCATTTGCGAGACAAGTTAGGATTTATTGAGTTTTATTCATTTTAGTGATTTATGTGTAAAATGGAGTGGTCAAATGAACAATGTTTGCAATTAATAGATTTGTATGAAGAAAACCCTATATTATGGGATCCAAAAAATAAGTTTTATTATTCAAAAACAAAAAAAAAAGATGCATGGGAGTCGATTTCAACAAATCTTAATATGGATTTAGCAGTCGTGAAGAAGAAAATGAGCAGCTTACTTGGTTTTTTTAGGGCTCAAAGGAGCAAATGCAAGAAGTCCGTGGGTACAGGAAAAGGTATTGTGTTTTTCTTTAAGTAAATTAACAACGGCGGCTGAACTTTTAGGGTTTATTCATATATTAGATAATTTTTAAACAAATATACATAATTTTAAACTTAAAGATATAGCTTAAAAAGTTATAAAAATAAAAGTCCACTTAAGCTTATATGTAATAATGGGTTTATTTATTTTAGGTACAACTGAAATTTTTGTTTCCAAATGGTTTGCTTTTGAACGGATGAAATTTCTGCTCGACAAAGACCAACCAAATTGCACCCTAGATACCGAAACTCGAGAAATGGTAAGTATTTATACATGATACACATTTTTTAACTTAGGCATAATTATCTTGCCACGGTACACTTTTTTTTTTTTTTATACTCCAACTACCACGAAGGCCTAAGGCCTAAGCACCCATTGGGTACCGTGGGGCTATGGGGGATACATGGGAAAGGGGGGGACGCCACACGGACTCTGGCGAGGGAACACGTGTGCATGCAACATGCACACATTCTGGCTCCGCCTACGAGAACCGCCGGGTGGTACCTCCGCGTTCGACAGTCAGAGACCATCTACCACCTACGGACAATCACAACATCCATGGCCAAGAGAAACATTTCTCATGGGACGGGACTCGAACCCGCACAGCGCACGGCGGCTGATCAGGAGACCGAAAAGTCTACTACTGCGGCCACCGCTGCTGCCTAAAACAAACACACAACATCCATGGCGAAGGCGAGATTCGAACTCGCGGCCCGGCCGGCCGGCTGATCAGTAGCACGACACTCTGACCCACGCGGCCAACCGAGGTCCCAATACGTCCATTTGTTATGAAATATTCCGTAAATTCATTTCTAACCATTTTTGCGTTTTCGGAATATTTTGAAGAGGCAACAAACTATTGGCATTGTCTTGAGCAGTTCTCAATTCTCCTGGTATGTTTTTATCTGGTCCATTATCAAAAGTTCCAGGAGGTGTATATATATTTCTAGAAAAGGGAGAGTTCCTTAGAACATTGTGAAGATACGCTATAGTCATTACAATGATTTTTACTTTTTCTGGTTCTAGTAAAATTGGCTTCCTTAAAATGCGAAAAACAGCAGATGTAATCCCAAACACGTTTTCAACTATTCTACGGGCCCTACTGAGTCGATAGTTAAAAATCCTCTCAGGTGATCCTTGACGGTGCTGTCCTGAATATGGCTTCATTATATTTTCAGTAAGCGCAAAAGCTTCATCAGCTACAATTATGTAAGGTACAGGTCGATCTCTACCGGGTAGTGCATCGTTTTCAGGAAGGTTTAATTTTCCTTTCTCAATAAGATCATACAATTTCGTATGCTTAAATACTCCACCGTCTGAGATTCTTCGTTGAGATCCGACGTCAACAAATAAAAATGAATAATCTGCATCAACCAATGCCAAAAGAACAATACTAAAAAAAGATTTATAATTGTAGTATTCACTCCCCGTTTTAATAGGATTTTGTATTATAATATGCTTCCCATCCATTGAACCAAAGCAATGTGGAAAATTCCAAATATCTTGAAATCGAATTGATATTGTCTTCCACTCTTGTGGTGTAGTGGGAATCTGAAAAAAACACTGTGTTTAATATAATTAAAAAAATATTAAGAAGGAGATTTAAAATTTCAATGTGGGTACTAAAGGCAATAGAGGGTGTCCCAATATTCCGTGGACATAATGTATAGCAAACGGATCTGTGCCTGTGACGACCCTCTCTTCGTGATATCATTGTTATGGTTAATTAACACGTTGGCTGCTCACCAACAATTATATAGATGTCACTGGTGCGGCATTGTCAAATGCTTTTATTTGTCATTTTTTAAGCATAAATTAGTTGAAACTACAATTAAAAATACTTTTTTCTTTAAATTTACAGAAAAAAAAGACACGACGCACAGGTGGCGGCATGAGCACTGCGCACTATTTATTCTTGCTAGGTGCTCAATGACGCACATGTGTCGTCAATAATAACTATCCTTCAAACATCTTTATTTACTATATATTTTGCACAAAATATAAAAGCAAATAATGAATGACTATAATTAAAAAACAAAATCATACTTCCCTGAACTTAACATTCAAATAATAAAAAATATATTCTTTATATAACATAAATTATAAACAGCAAATTAAAACAAAATAAAACAAACCTATATATCATTTTATTTTAGATTTTCGTGGAATTCCTTGAAACAAGGTTCTAGACATAGTCCTGGTAAATCTGGACACGATTTACAAAAGTACATGGCATCTTTGCGAACACCACGTTTTGAACAGCAGCGACACCTCTTCCGCTGTCTTCTATTATTTTCACTCCTTGCTTCACATTTTGATGGAAGATGTTGAGTTGATGGTTCCTTCCCACTGGTCTGGTTCTGAATTGCGCTATCTGGAATATCTGGAAGCAGTGCTTCTATGACTGACTCTCTATAATCTAACAATGACATCTTCTGCCCAGAATATTTGTTGTAAAGCATGTAAGAATTATGGAGCATCATCTCGCAAATATGTAGACCCACTTTTTTGTACCATCTAATTGTCTTTCTATGTGAGGGATAATAAGACTGCATCTGGTCTTGCAGGTCTATGCCAGACATATATTTGTTATATTGCACTACAGGAGTTGGTTTACTTTTTTTATTACCAGATCTAGAAGTCACTTCTTCAAATGTGTTTTCATGTTCTGTTGTGATATATAGCACCTCCCTTTTGTCTTTCCACTTACCCACACACATTTGCCCCATAACGATAGATAGATTCACCTGTTTTCAGTTTTGATGTACTTACTTCCTTGGGGGTATCCTTTCTTCCAGCGCGCAACGTTCCCGTACAAAAGATCTTATTTTCCAGTAACTGACGTGCAAGCGATACAGAGTTATAGAAATTATCCATGTACACACTATATCCATTATTACAGTAATTATCCAACAGATTGAGAACAACATTTGCAGCGTGTCCTTTACCACCTAAATCGTCAAAAACACCACAGTAAATCTGTATTTTTAAAATAGTTCCGTCACATTCGGTAAGTAGGTAAAACTTTATGCCATACTTGTGCTTTTTGTTTTTTATATATTGACGAAACAGAAGCCGCCCGCGCCAAAGAAGCATGGATTCGTCGATAGACAGGTTTTTTCCTGGCGAATAAATTATCGACATTTTCTTGTTGAAGAAATCCAGCAAAGGGCGAACCTTGTATAATCTATCACTTGGAGCTGCTCCCCCAGCTCGAGGGTTCTCGGCAAAATGAAGACATCGCAATATAATTAGATATCTGTCTCTGCTCATGAACTTCCTGATCCTAAAGTTGTATAAACGGTCGGTACGCCAATAGTCCCTAAATCTTGGTAGTTGGAGTATACCCATATAAAATGTCATTCCTAAAAATATTGACATTTCTTCTTTATTGACTGGTTTCCAACGGCTAATCCTGGAATGGGGCCCTTGACATTAATTCAGCAACACAATTTCTGCGTAACTGTTAGTTTCTCGGACCAGTAGTTCAAAAAAATTATCGTCCACGAGGAGGAAAAAAAAATCGATGGGCCTCCTTCTATCAGGTACTGGTACATTCAATCGTTGCTGCCCAGTAAACATATTTTTTTTTTTAATTGCGGAGGGCCCTCTGTCCACATTTCGCTCAATGAAGGGACTTCCGCCTCATCATTTGAATGCCCGGAGTCGCTTTCCAAGGAGTTTACTGCCTCTTCGATTATATCTTCTGCACCACTCCATTCACTTCCGGAGTCTTCAAATGGTTCGTCGTCTAAGGAATCCTCAGAAAGATATGCCAATTGACGTAGTTCTTCGTCGTTTAGATTTCTAGGATCCCTAAACCTTAATCTTTTCGATACTGAAGGTCCCGGAATGGGATTGTCCCCATTGCAAAATTAATGTACTAAATTCCGAACCACGTGTGAATTTTTAAGGTTAGAACACTAAGCAACATGCTCCTACTAAAGTAAAAGGCACACTGAGGCGCGCTTCGCTTATAACTATATTTAACTACAACAGGGACTACGCCGACAAGGTTGCGGCGTGAGCACTCGCATACATATTCTTATGCCGCCACGTTGTCGGCGTGAGCAGCGAACGTGTTAACGGACAACAATAAAAATACATTGTTATATGCAGTAACCTAGGATACCTGCATTCTTTTATGAGGCATAGAAATGTTTGCCAGACTATAGAAGCACCACGTATTTAAAAAAATATATTCACTATTAATCTAAAAAAATCTACAAAAAATCCACACACATGCATACTAAACTCTGTTATTATTTGTAGGACGATGGAGAAGTTACTGACCTAAATGAATCTTTAACCGAAGAAGAAAATGTAACTAAGTCTGATAATAATGTGACACAGCCCAATGACCTGAATGCGGAAGAGACAGTTGACTCACCAAACGGTACTGCTGCAGAAAAACCTGTACATGGAAAAACTTCAAGTCGAATAGCAAAGGAGCCTCAGATTTTTCCAAAAAAACGTAAGGTAAACGAAGATCCCAAAGTAGCAGAAGCTTATAAAATTATGAAGGAGGCACAGGCCCGCAGTTCTAGACGAGAGAAAGCTGAAGATCGGTTTGACATCTATGGGCAACACATCGCGTCAAAATTAAGAACCTATTCTAAAAGAGCAGAAATAATGGTCGAACATGCTATCAACAATATACTTTTTGAAGCAGATCTAGGAAACTATGACGGGCCGTCTTCTGGAAGCTCTTTTCAGCAACATAGCCTAGTTAGTCTTCCTCTTCCCAGCCCTGCCACAAGTCAGTATACCTCTTATTCCGACCCTCTAACAAATACATCAGCAACTGAGAGTAGTCAACCTTCAAATAATATGGATACATCTGGATACAATATACCAACTGCACAGAACTTGTTTGCAACTTTTAACCCTATAACCTATACACTAGAACAGCCAACAAATACTTCTCAATAAGTTTTTCCAGTTTTCATTTATATGTAGAGTAGCGGCGGGTAATATGAAATACACCGGCTAATATGGAATACCATCTAATTGGCTAAACTTATGCTGCCATTTATAAGGCGGTAGCAAAAATATGCTCGTCGTGAGTGCAGATTTATACCCAAATACGCGCATAACTCTGTAATCGGTAATCGTTGCACTGTACTGCACCTAGAAGAATTTATGACTAGAATAGAAAACAGTATTCCATATTACCCGCCGCTACTCTACATATTATTATGTATTATTAGGTATTATTATGTAATTAGCATTTAATTTTGTAAATTACTATTCAATAAGAATAAATATTTGGTTTCGTCTCAATACTTTACCTTTATGCACTCCCGCAAGTTTTCAATTAGGGCTAAACATACTTCGGGTACTATTTGTGAAATAGAGTGTTTGGAAACTTTGAAAAGATACTGGAGACTTGTGTAAGAATCCCCTGTTGCCAGAAATCGTAATGTTATCAGTAAACGTTCTTTAACTGGTATGGCCTTTCTTAAGACTGTATCTTTTTTCTGTATTACGGGGTCTATATGATTTAAAAGGCGTTCAAAGTCTTCTACTGACATACGAGTAAAATTTTGAAATTGTCCAGTATTGGGTTCTAACGCCAAATCTACTAGTAAATCGGACTTCATTTGTAAGGTTCTTCTTTTAAATAACTGCGTCGTCCACCATCGCCTATTTTTCCTTTGTTTTTTCTTTTTTAATGAACTAATAACCACAAACGCGGCACTAACCATAAGCAGCTCCTCAGACATTTTTTCACGATTGGATGGAGCGCCTTGAGCACGCATGCATATGCGGTGATTTTTAATTTCAACGAATGCTCTGAGCGCGAATGGTTTGAGTACGCACGCATATGCGTGGCTTCTCGCCGCATGCGTGTGCTAGTCTGTACGCGCCTTAAGGTGATGATATTGTGCCAGGCGAACCAAATTACTGAGGTTGTCAGGATTTGAACGAGGTATTTATATATACGAGTAACTGGGTTTATACGTAATTGTAACTATTTGATACCTTTAGCGTATTTTCTTGGGTACGTTTTTTTTTAAAAAAGAACTTTGGGTTTCTTTTTCTTTGTTGGTAAGGGGGGGAGATGTGTCTGGTTGATACATTCTTTTTTTCCTCCTATCCAGTATAGAAGATTAATGATAGTTTAACGTATGTACATTTTTTTATGTATTGTATAAATGTATAAATATGGGTAAATTTACTGGGACTAATATTTTCTAAAGTTTTTCCTTTGTGAAAGTTTTCCCTTCAGGAAAAACTTTCTCCAGGAAAGAGGGGTGTGTTACGGGTTTAATTTGAAAACCTTGTAGGAACTGCCGTGACCCTGCAATAATCGTAAACACTAAACAAGGGTAGACATATTTCTAGTTTAACTACCTGAAGATTTTCTCTATGGTTTATACGTAACTCTCCACCTATTATCTCATTTTGTAGTTGAGGCCCTTTCATCTGAGAATTGTTTACGTCTTCGTTTCTTTCCTAACCTCAATGTTACATTTCGACAAGTGTTCGGTCCTTTCAGTCCGGGAACAGTCGGCTGTTGTTCCATTGCTCCATTGCTCCTCTAGGACTTTGTGTTCCGTGTCCAAGTTGAAGAGACTTCACTTTTTGGTCGTAGCTCTGTTGAGAAGCACGCATTTTGCGGATCTTTACGCCAAATGAAGTCTAAGCGTTCTTCATTTTTATGTCTCATATAATCCTACGCTTTTTACGGCGTTGTAGCCGGCACTTTTAGGCCACACTCCAAGAGAGGTAAGCAATTCGGCTTGCGTTAAAATGGAACCCGGCGCCATATTGGATTTTTGTTTCAGGCCTTTTTCACCTTCTTCCAACTTTTCGTCTTCTTCACCTTACGTTTTCGCCACTAAACTACTGCTGATACCTTCAGATGAAGCCCTGACGACTTTTCCACGCGCTGTCCTGTAATGAGAGTTCCAAGCAGCCCCTGAGGAAGGGAGCTGATTCAGCTGTTGCCAATGTCCACATACGCCATGTGCTGAAACCCCGTCGAACTGCATCTACATACTTAAGCAGCTAATTTCACTTAATATGAATTATTTATCCTAACTTCACAGCTGGTGTGATCCTGAGGTATGCATACCCCCGGAAACTTGGTAAGTCACTAATGTTCGTTTTCATTTGTTGTTAGGTGATCGATTAACCATTGCAAAGTGAAATTTTGAGCTTACTGTGATCATTTTGATTACTTGAAAATCCTGTCATAGCACCCTTCAGGTAGTGTGTTGCAAACCTTGTCATAGCACCCTTCAGGTAGTTTGTTGCAAACTTTGTAGTAGCACCCTTCAGGTGATTTATTAAAAATAGTTAAATAGATTTTGGGCAAGCTCTGGAAATTGGCAATCTTTTCATTTCCCCCAGCGCCCTAATCCTCCAAATCAACAACCACTTCGAACCCCAGAAGTAACATTCATCATGCAGGGAAGTGCATCTATAACCACCCCCCTGGCACGAGGGTAACATTAGGCAACACTTATGCATAGACCATCTTGAATTTGACAATGTTAGTATATGTCTAACGCTCGGAAGTGTTAGAAAAAATCTAACGACGCGACCTATCCCGTAAGTGATTTTTTAATAATCTGGGTATGTTGAATTGCGAAGTAACTAATACCTATATGATATGATTGTCACGTTTTCTTTTTTTAACAAATTTTCGACATAATTTTTATCATACTGTACGTTTGATTTTATTTTGTGCGGTAAATAAATATACAAGAAATTTCGTTGGTTCTTTGCAGAACAGAAGTCCAATGGATGCGATGGTACGAAGAAATTCAAAAAGATGTAGGTTCCGATTTAGACATAGATGACGCTACCTCAGAACACAGTTTTCATGACACGACGCGCGGTTTCACACACACCGATATTATCGGTGTCGTTATCGGTATCGGTATCGGTTTGCCTAACAAATACATTGCCTTGAATGAATAGTTTTACACAAAAACCGACCCGATAAATATATCGGTGGCCGTGTTCGATATCGTTGCGTCTGTCGGATGGTCGAGTTAAAATTGGCCAGTAAATTATCGCCCGGTTTAGTACGCAATGCAAACTAAATAGGCACATTCACACGTTCCGACTTGTCGTTATCGGTGTGTCATATCACTTTTGAAACTCAGTGTCGCACGAGTAGTTTGGCGTATTGACTGGTTGCTGGAACACGGGTTATACTTAATATGAGTGTGACTAAATTTAATTACGACATTGTTACACTCATTGAATTGGTGGAAGCAAGGCCCTGTTTGTGGAATAAATTTTCCGAGACTTACAAAGACAAGATATTGAAAAAACGTGAGTGGAAAGAAGTGCATAAATAACTTGAAGCCAATTTCGATAATTTAAATGAACAAGAACAGCAAAAAATTGGTAAGTGCATGTTTTTACCTGTATTTATTCACATTTACAGCCTACGTTACAGATCTAGGTTAGTACATATGTACCTATTTGAGCTTTAAACTTAAAGAACACTTGCCTAAATGTAAAAGTAATATCTAAGTATAAAGACATTAAATAGAACCAGAAGCAGTAACTTATGCGCTAAATTTAAGACATTTGCCATGGTAAGGATCCCTCTGGACTTACAAAGAATTCTGCAAATTTATCGCGAACATCATTGGCAGCTCGTCCACCGCGACATGCTGTAGTTGGTGGTAGATTTTGTAGCTCTCTGTCTGGTGCGTACATATCTTCTACACGAGTGCCATCTTTTTCTCGAACTAGGTTGTGCAAAATTATGCACGCTTTAACAATATCTTTTGCGTACTCCTTACCAACATTTATGGCTCTGTGAAATATTCGCCACTTATTCACTAATATACCGAACGAACATTCTATTACCGTCGCGCTCGACATAAGCGATAACTGAAAATTCTTTTATTAATATTTAAACTATGGCCCCCATATGGCCTAAGTAAATTCTGGGAAAGTGCAAATGCTTCGTCTCCAACTAAGACGAATGGTAGATTGTCTCCTGTTGAAATTAGGGGGCTTGGGTGGGGAATATTCAAGGCATTTTGTTGTAATAATTTCCAAAACACGGTTTCTTTAAATACTGATGAGTCGCAATCCTTACCAAAGGCACCTATGTCTACGTATATAAAGCGGTAATTAGAATCCGCAATAGCCATTAGGACTATCGAAAAAAAATGTTTATAATTCAAATTCATCGATCCACTGCCTGGAAACTTCATAATGCGGACGTGTTTCCCGTCCACAGCTCCTATGCAGTGCGGAAACTGAGCATTTCTTGTAAATCCATCAGCAATGTCCTTCCAATTTTCTACTGTTGGAGTTGGAAGATATTCATCTTTCAAAATATTCCAAATACTATGACAAACATCTTTTATAATCTTGCTTATGGTTGAAACTCCTAATCTGTAGGCATAATGCATATCCGTGAACGTGTTTCCACTTGCCAAATATCTGAAAAAAATATCTATGTATACCATCTATTTCAGGTGACGCTATTACAACAAAGTGGCAAAATATAAGAGATGCGTTTGTTAGATCCCTCAAGAAAAAGAGTGGACAGGGTGCACAACGAAAATATGTTTACCATGATCAGCTGCAATTTTTGTTACAAGTTATGAATAAAGATGAAACGATCTCTAGTATTTCGGATGAGGAAGTGCACCAAGGAGAAGAAACTGAAAATTCAAATGAGGTCCCACCTACACCAGCAATATCTAAAGCCAGTTCAAGAAGTTCCCATGCAAGTAAAACTCGCCAAGGCCGCAAGAGGCTTGCAGACCCCATTGAATTGGAAATTAGGAAAAAACTAAATGAACCTTCCAATGAAGATGAGTCATTCTTCAATTCCGTTGTTCCTATGATAACAACAATGTCAGAAGAGGAAAAAATTGAGTTTAGGATGGGAGTACTGCAGCTAATTCAAAAAATTAAACGAAATCGTCACATAAGCACCTCTAGCATCACCTTTTCTACTTCTCCTGTGTCTGATTTCTCTGCAGTCTCATCTCCGTCATATACTATTCTACAAGCAGCAAACCCATCAACGACAAACTATCAGTCGTTTTTTCAAGAAGGGTCATATATATCAACAAGTAGCACCTCACAAGATGTTTCACAACATTGCCAAAATAGTGTATGAATTATTTTTATTGTCAAAGATAAGTTTATGTAAGAATTTTTATATGTTATGTTACTTTAAATGCAAATAAAGAATTTCCTTAATCACTTACCTCAGTGTTATTGCCAGCATTTCTTTTGGAGGTACACATAATCTCATTTGAGTATCTTGTCTTTGTAAGCTACATGATAACTTTTCTAGTAAGTAGTCAAATGTAGCTGTGCTCATTCTGAAGTAGTTAAAAAACTTTTCATCATGCTCGCGCAATTTTTCAAACATTGTATAAAATGCTCCTTCTACATATTTTTGAGATAATATGGGATGGACCCAATATCGTTTTCGTCTTTTTTCTCGACACTTCTTTTTTCGCAAATACAGCAAATATAATAAAAACACAGCTTTTTTGTTCATATTAAATAATAAACTGTTCCGAGACGCTACACACACCGCACTGATCCCTGGCCTTTTATGAAAGACGGCGCAAAGTTTTACTTTTTTATCGGTGTGTAAGAAAGCACTCTCCGATACCGATTCCGATAACGACACCGATAATATCGGTGTGTGTGAAACCGCGCTAATACGGAGCAGTCCTCCGACTCTGGTAACGAAGATATTTGTTTACCTGCAGCTGCTTTGAAGAAAATACCCCATTTTACATGGCTAAAACACAAACCAGGTAACCTCCGAACAAAAACCCGTGCTCCAAATACAGTGACCAAGCTTCCAGGTGTAATAGGAGAAACGAAGAGAGGGAATGAAATTATCGATTGCTGGAAAATCTTTTTTCCATGGATGTGATAGTCGATACTATAGTTAAGTTTACAAACCAAAAATTGGATCAAATGCGGCTTTCCTACGGGCGTCCAAGAGACTGTTTACCTACAGATTCAGAAGAAATAATGGCGTTCATAGGTATTATTTACCTAGCAGGAGTGAAAAAGGCACAACATCTCAATACGAGTGAACAGCAGCAGATTATTTTCCAGCAACAATGTCTCAAAAGCGCTTCGCTATACTTATTCGAGCACTTAGATTTGATTATAAAAATACTCGACAAGAACGATCAAAGCTGGACAACCTGGCACCTATTCGAAATATATATGGATTATTTGTAGCCAAATGCTCTGGTAGTTACAGTCCCGCACAGAATGTTACTGTAGATGAGATGTTAGAAGCGTTTAGAGGCAGTTGTCGCTTCCGTCAGTACTTTAGTAATAAGTCGGCCAAGTATGGCATGAAGTTTTATGGCATCGGTCAGCCAGAACATTTTACGTTTATAATTTGGAAATTTATGCGGGAAAGCAGCCTCCAGGTCCTTATCAACTAGCTAATGATGCACCAAGCGTTGTGAATCAGCTCATAAAACCAATAGATAAATCGGGCAGAAATATTACTGCTGACAATTCACGTCGGTTCTTCTCGCTAACGAGCTATACCATAACCACAAAATGACTTATGTGGCCGCCATCTGAAAAAATAAACGGGAAATTCCTGGAGACTTTCTACAAGCTAAACCTCGACCTATACATAGTACTATGTGCGCATATGGTATCGATAAAAATAAATGCACTCTAACCTCGTTTATTCCAAAGAAGCATAAGAACGTTCTTATGTTCTCAACGTCTCATGACAGTGACACCATCGATCCCGATTCAAGAGAGCAAAAGCCAGACGTAATAAACTTTTACAACCTCACTAAGGGAGGTGTTGATGTTGCGGATAAAATGAAGGCCGACTATTCCGTTACGCGTTTTACTAATCGTTAGCTATTCACCGTATTTTTCAGCTTCCTAAATATAGCTACCATTAATTCTCAAACTATTTACAATTGCAATACTGGAAAAACTATACCAAGATACGAATTGATTACATCTTTGGCAAAAAGCACATAAGGCCACAAATGATGAAACGAGCTTCTCTTACAAATATTTCCTTTTCTCTCAGACACAAAAACCGATCGATTGCTGGCATTCAAAAGAAGGATACCCCCATTCCACAGAATCCAGAGCAAAAACCAAGGTGCGGATGTTGCCAAGCACGGAAAATAGATTTACACAACATAAATGTGACTGCTGTCAAACACCTATATGTAAAGAGCATCCCTCATCAACTACTTTTATTTGTCAAGAGTGTAACGATTCTGGAGAAGAAAATTAGATTCTTATTTCCTCTGTTTATTTTGATAATACGAGTACATATACAGGGTGTCCGCAAAGTTGGGGTTTTCCTTTACACGACGTGTAGATCTTGAAAACAATTTTTCTTAGTACCATATACACCAATGTCTTAAGGGAACCGAGATAAAGGGCTCTGCAACATCAAAAATATCTGAATACCGTCCTGTAGCCGCGACCCGGGACATCACCGATTGGTACAAGGTCTCAACCCGACGGCAGAACTGGGTCGGGGTCAGTGTGTCAGGTCAGTATGCAACCTTCAACCGACGGTTACGGTCACGCGTGTAGAGGTAAACGAACCCATATAATCGATTGCGTTTCAAAAAACAAGCACTAGAGACGTGGCTAGAGAAGTGCAAGTATCAAAAACTAAAGTGTGGCAAACGCTGCGTGAAGAGGGGCTGTATCCGTTTCACGTCCAACGTGTACAAGCCCTTCAACCTGACGATTTTCCAGCAAGAGTGCGGTTTTGTGAGTGGTCGTTGCATCAACATGACAATAATCCGGACTTTTTGAAGTGCATATTGGTGACAGACGAATCTACGTTCACGCGTAATGGGGTGAATAACTTTCGCAACACTCATGTTTGGTCAGTAGAAAATCCGCACGCTGTCCGTCGGGCACATTTTCAACAAACATTTTCGGTGAATGTCTGGGCTGGCATGGTGCACGGTATGCTCATCAGCTGATTTCATTTTCTGTTGGAGCGGTATGATTTCGGGCAGCGACGTACTTAGCCCTTCTCGTCAACTGGAGAGTGAGTACTTTTTCCTTTATTTTTTTTTTACTTGGTCGCCCTGGTTTCACTACACATTACCTTTGTTATTTCAAGGGTAGTTGTTTCTGAAAAGGAAAACCCCAACTTTGCGGACACCCTGTATAATAACATTTGAAATATGAAATAATCTAAGTGTGCGCCTTATGTTAGATAACATCTATACACGCAACCGATGGCGTTGTTCGAGGGCGTGCAACCGCTGACACTAGAGGGTTAGAAAGTTCTTTTCGCAAACTTCGTGATCAATTTTGTCCACATAACCGTCCCACAGAGCGTGGAATTCGGTGGATTATCAATCGTTTTGAGGAAACTGGCTTAGTTGAAGGTCGTAGAACATATCAACATGCCCATCCGGTACGTACAAATTATGAATGAGCAAACAACGAACGACTTTTTAGAGAAAACGACTTTATTCAACAGAAGACGAAGGAACACTGGTCGCTTTTTTAAAAAGTCGTTCGTTGTTTGCACATTCATAATTGGCGCTGCGAACAGTATTTTTTGGGAAAAATATTTGGTGGTTATCTGAAAGCTTGAATACTCTTAGGATAATGAGGTTTAAAATTTTGTTTAAGTGTTGGTAGTTGCATAAGACTTGTAGGGAAGGTTTGTTGTGGCTCTAGCCAAGTTTAACTATTCTGGGCTATAACTGATTGGGCTTTTGAGAAAAATTAAATTTAGACCTTTGGAAATTTTGATTTGAAATTTGTACTTTATTCTGCGACTGAGGCTGTTGTCGTTTAAATAGGCTGGTTCTTAAGAAATTTTTGTAATCAATTTGCATTTGCAAATTATTATAATCACGACAATATTGAATACAAGAATCAATTGTAGTAGTATTTTGCTGTCTTACATAAGACCTACATGGTTCATTCAAACCAGAGATAAAGGAGCTTAGACTGTCTATCGTAGTCAGTCAATTTAAAAGCAATATGATCCAGATTATCGTGGTATTCTAAATTTGCAGATACTTTCAAGCTCTGTACCTTAAATTTAATTTCTTAGTCTTCAAATTTTTGGCTAGGTCTCTGAACTGACGTGTATAAGGCGGTGAGAAGAGTTTCTTCATTTCTAGGATCTTTATATTTGGATAATAATAATGATTTTAAATCTGGCCCAGTTCTCGAACTAGTTAGGTGCACGAAATCTCTTACTTCGCTTTTCTGTTGAGACATAACGTACTGGAAAGCATATGCCGATCCTGTTCGCAGCGCCAATTATTAATGTGCTTAAAAAGGCGACTTTACTCAACAGAAGACGAATGAATACTGGTCGCCTTGTTTTACATGTGTCTCCTACTTCTAACCTAGGCTAGAACAAAGGAATTGACAAGTGCAAACCTAAGCAACTCTACATATGAGATCATCATCATAGCAGTGCCTTAATTTACACGTGAATCAGTAGCCGCTGTGAGTCAGAGTGTTCATGAACAGCCATCAACTTCGATAAGCCACCGTTCGCGAGAATTGGATATCAGTCCAGCAACATTATGGAGTATATTGCATGTTCATTTCCACCTAGACCCATACAAGATCCCACTTACTCAACAATTTACCTCAGTGACCACGTAAATAAGCAATTCTGTAGGATTTGGGGTTCGGAAAATCCACACGAGATCCATGAACATCCTCTCCATGATCAAAAAGTAAGTGTTTGGTGCGGATTATGGGCTGGTGGCATCATTGGACCGTTCTTTTTCGAGGTTGAAGCTTTTTTTGGCCGAAATTGGAAGATATTGATACCAATGACCTTTGGTTCCAGCAAGACGGTGCAACTTCGCACACAGCTCGCCAAGCAATCCAGTTATTGGCCGAAAAATTTCCAGATTGCATTATTTCGAGACATTCCGAAATTAATTGGCCTCCAAGATCGTGCGACTTAACGCCACTGGACTATTTGCTCTGGAGATTTTTGAATATTAAAGTATACGCGACTGCCCCACACACGATTCAAGACCTTAAGCGCAACATTCGCACCGAAATTACGACCGTGGACCCGCTAATACTGGAAAAAGTCATCGAACATTTTGATGTTCGGATGATGGCATGTCAACGGAGCCGCGGTGGACATTTCGCCGTTGAAAATACGCAAAGGCGTATCTCGAAATTAGGCGAAAATTGAATAGATACGCTAATGGACATATTTGACCCAGCTTCAAGCCGTGACGTGAAGGCGCTTCTCAAGATTCGCAATGATACTGGTACCGTACTAAAAGATCCCCGAGGTGGACGTTGTAGCGCAGCTGCTGAAATCGATGAAGCTAACAGAAAACTTATCATTAACCATATTAATCGATTTCAAAGAGTTGAGTCTCATTATTGTAGAAATGACACGTCGTGAAAATGCCTGCATAGTGATTTAACAGTGAAAAAAATGTATGAGATGCTTAAAGACAAATTGAGGCCCAACAACAAACTTTGGCTTACAACATATCGATCCGTCTCTAACTCAATGAATCTGTCGTTGTCCCACAAAAGACATATGCGTATTGTTGCACAATAAACTTATTACGATGGATCTCCGGAAACGAAGTTAAAACTGCAAAAAGATTACGAACAGCATACAAAAGCAAAAAATGAGATCCGGGAAATAAAAAACTCTTGCAAAATAGCTACTCAGAATAATCCCAAGTTGATCTGTTGCTGCTTTGAACTGTAGCAGGTTACTTATCTTCCAACATCTAACGATGGAGCAGTCTTCTACAAAAGAAGATGTGGTGTATAATCTAACATTTAAGGATGTTGCTTCTCGTGATTGCTACTGTTCTACTTGGAACGAATGCTTCTGAAATTTCAACAGCCCTATTCAAAGTGTTACAAATTTATGATGAAAAAGAAACCCATCCCGTCTCTTTGTTCGCAGATGTTATGTACAGTTTGTATACACTAAAACACACACACAGGAAGTAAGTCTTCGATTTTTCAAGCCTAATCACGGGCAAAGTGAAGGGAACTCAGCACACATAGTGCCATCTATTACGCGAGTTATGTATCCAACCGGATACGGTAACCATACGTCGGCACATGAACGGCGTTCACCTTTACCGGAAATGCAACATAGACATTTTTAGTTTACTTGGTTTATATTTTTGTTAATCAGTTCAGTTCATAACTCATCCTTGTAATAGTCGGTCGGTACTCAAATAAATATTTTTTAAAAAGTAAAATCCTGGCTTCAAGAATTTATCTGGCGCTGCGAACAGGATAGCTGCACGACATCCCTGAGGATTATTGGCTCGTGTCAACGACTTGGCAGTTATCTACAAATACCACGGACCTGAGGAAACTGGAGACCGTACTGGAGATGAAAATCCTTCTGATTCGTCTGATCCTTATGTAAGTCCATTCCATTTTTCCTATGAGTTCCGAGTATCCACATGATTCTTTACAAGCTCTTATTTCACCTAGTACTCGAAGAATTTCAAAAGAAAAGTCTAGATTTAAGCCATATTCTACTCCCTCTCTCGAAAATATTTCTACCGAACAATTAAGTACCTCTTCCTTAGAAACTATTACAGAAAACCCAAACATGGTTCTCTCAAATTCGGATATCAATAATCTGTGTAATACCTTGCCAGAATACAAAGTGGGTGAAAATCTATCTACTTTTATCAACTCTGTAGATAATTTGGTAATTTTTTTTTCTCAACAAGGTGCGGATGCTATCCAAACCTACATCATAAATGCTAATATATTGTCTAAGGTAAAAGGCGAGGCTCGTGATTTTTTAAATCTTCACAATCAAACTCAGTGGGCTGAGATAAAGCTACTTTTATTGCAGAAATATGGTGATCATCGCACCGAGGAAATTTTATTAACCCAACTCACAACCACAGTCCAAAAACGATCCGAATCGTATCATGAATATCACCACCGAGTAACACTAGCATTAAATGATATTCTTCAGCATGTTTCACTTCATGAAAGTAATCCACAGGCAGTTGAGTTTAAAGCTTCATTCTTTAGAAATCAAGCACTTAGAACCTTCTGTACTGATATAAATAATCCATATTGCGACCACCTATCTCATTACGATTTATCTTCGTTAGACGAAGCTCTTCAGAAATGTATTTCTTTAGATAACCATAAGCAACAACAGCAATATATGTCGTATCTGAAATCCTCTACCTACCCCAATGAGTATCAAAAGGCACCACCACGTCCCATTCAACGTAATGCCCAAGCTGTCACTCAACCGAGTAATCGAAATGCATTACCCAATTTTCAGTCTTCGATTCAACAGAATCCATCTAATGGTACCCAAAATTTTTTTCAACAGCCCCGTTTCCAATCGTTCACACCTAACAGAACATTTGGTGATATAAATTGGCCCATACCTCAACGTCAAAATCCTCCTACTAACAGAGAAGTATTCGGTCCTTCTTGTCCAAATAATGTACCGAATAATCAATACAAGCCCAGTCCTATGTCAGTAACGCAGACTACTAGTCGTAAACCAACTCCGATGTCCACCTCTACTCATAATAGTCGTACTTTTCATCATAATGTAGAGTGTGACCCAAATTCCGTCACATATTCTGACGAATGTTGTAATCACGAATATTATGACACATATAAAGACCAACAAGCCTATTCCGAAAATTTTCAAGGGCCTGCCATTCAGGAACCGCCCGATATCGAACCATCCAATTAAATAACTTTTCAAAACACACCAAGCTACCCTATTTCTACCTACCCCATTCCAATTTGAAAATTTTGATCGACTCCGGTGGATCAGATACAGTTATTACCCCAAGAGCTGCTAAAAGGTATGACCCTGAACATGAATTCTATGAGCCCTTCACTCTTATCTCCATGAAAACTCCGAAAACGTATACTCGAAATTTATATTACCCTGTACTAAATGAAATAGGTATTCATACACCTCTTATAGTCAGAATTGCCGACTGGCATGATGATTTTGATATTCTTCTCGGAACTGGTGAACTTGATCAATTGGGTGCAAACATTGACTATGAATCTCACATATTTTCTGTCCGTAAACTAGGTATCGAAATTCCTTTTAAAATAATCTATCGTACAAATAATCGGTTATCTATTCCTGTATCCGTCAACAATGGTGAAGTAGTTGTCCCGGAAATCATCCATGAAGGTCATGTTATCTTACCAGAATCTATACATTATACTAAAGATGGTTATATCGATATTCCTAAGCCAGAAAATTTGGAAAATGATTTTTCTCAACCTGTCTCTGCCACATACCTCTCAGAATTTGAGGAAGAACTTCCTAAGCAGTCTTCTAGTACCTCTTTCAATAGTAGTATGATTCGAACTCAACACTTGAACTCTGAAGAAAAAGAAAAAATTCTCCGTTTATGCCATCAATATAAAGACATTTTTCATACAGAAGATTCCGTTCTCACTTGTACAAGTACTGTCAAGCATATTATTCGTACTAAAGACAATAGGCCTATTTTTTCTCGATCTTATAGGTATCCAAGAGCTATGCTTCCCGAAACTTCTTCACAAATTGATAAACTCTCAGAAAACAACATCATACGTCCCTCAATCTCTCCATATTCGTCCCCAGTCTGGATTGTTCCCAAAAAAGCAGACGCATCCGGAAAGAAAAAGTTTCGCATGGTAATCGATTATCGGAAGCTCAATGACAATACAGTGGAAGAGAAATATCCAATTCCTAGGATAGATGAAATTCTGGATAATCTTGGCAGGTGTACCTATTTCACAACTCTTGACCTAGCCCAAGGTTTCCATCAGATACAGGTTCATCCAGATTCTGTGGACAAGACCGCTTTCACTGTCCCAAATGGACATTTTGAGTATTTGAAGATGCCTATGGGGGTCCGTAATGCTCCTATGACCTTCCAAAGGATGATGGATGAAGTTCTCCGAGACCACCTCTATAAATCATGTTTTGTTTACATGGACGATGTCAGCATATTTTCTAGGTCCCTTCAAGAACATCTCATACACATCAAACAAGTCTTTCAAAAATTCCGTGACACAAATCTAAAAATACAACTTGACAAGTCAGAGTTCCTGTGCAAAGAAGTTGCATTCCTTGGCCACATAGTGACCCCAGAGGGTATAAAGCCCAATCCTAGTAAGATCCATGCAGTTCAAAATTATCCCATTCCCAAATCACGAAAAGAAATTCAAAGCTTTCTTGGCTTAGTCGGCTACTACCGACGCTTCATTCACAATTTCTCCAAAATAGTCGCTCCTATGACACGTTGTACACGAAAAGGAGAAAAAATTGACATCCGTTGTACATAGAAGCTTTCGAAAAGTGCAAATCCGCAATTAGCAACTCCCCCATACTCCAATACCCAGATTTTTCAAAACCGTTCACTCTTACCACAGATGCTTCAGGTGTTTCCATAGGTTCAGTTCTATCTCAAGATGGAAAACCCATTGCTTACTACTCTCGTACTCTTAATACTGCTGAAAGAAACTATTCGACCATTGAAAGAGAGCTCTTAGCGATTTTAGATTCGTGCAAACATTTCCGCCCTTATCTGTATGGTGTTAAATTTACTGTCGAAACTGACCATAATCCCATCGTTTGGCTAGAGAAAATTAAAGAACCTCACTCTCGTTTAGTTCGTTGGAGACTCAAACTGGAAGATTATAATTTTGACGTAAAATATAAAAAAGGCAAGGAGAATGTTGTAGCTGATGCCCTATCCCGCATAGAAATAAATATGCATGAAACTGAATCCGTGATTGCTAATCCCCCTTCAGAGTCTTCGGACGATGAAATATTTGATCTTGACGAATTTGTGAATCAATCCTTTAATAAAGAAACTGGCCAATCTACCCAATATTCATCAGTTGAACATCCTGTTGCTACTGTCCCATTTTCTGAAGAGCCTATAAATTACTTCACTAACCAAATTATAATAAAAATTGGAGACAAACATTCTATCAGATATTCATTGAAATTCAAGTCTAAACATCAACATTTGGTCACCCTTGTCCAAGCAAATTGGAAAGACGGCGTAAAAACAGCACTTCACGACATAATTGCCCCAAATCAACGTTATTATATTCTTACAGACAATACCGACATCCAAAAATATGTCGCTGAGTATGTTCAAAATACCTACAATGACACCATCCAAATTTTCTTTTGTTCCAAGCGTGTTCAAGACATAGACGATCTTGAAGCTCAAGTTCAATGTGTTCAAAATTATCACAAAAATAATCATAATGGCATTGTCGAAACCATCAATCAGTTAAAACTTAAATATTACTGGCCAAATATGCGATGTACTGTATCAAATTTTATTAATCAGTGTGATATCTGTCTTCGCAATAAGTATGAAAGGCATCCATACAAACTTCCTTTGAAAGGTCCTCTTCTAGGTCAAAAACCATTCGATATTCTACACATAGATACATTTTCCTGTTATAAAGAATGTTTTCTGACTATTATTGATTCATTTTCTAAATACGCTCAAGTCTACCATATTTCAGATAAAACGACAGTCACAATATTGAGTAAATTACGTCACTATTTTTCGCACCACAACTATCCGAGGAAAATTGTATGTGACGAAGGCACAGAATTTTCTAATAATCTCTTCAAGGAATTCATGAGTCTTCACAAAATTGAGCTACATTTCATCACAGTAAACAATCCAAATTCCAATAGCCCTATTGAAAGGTTTCACTCGACTTTCATAGAAAAACTCAGAGTAATGAAAGACGAACGTCCAAAGGAATATTTTCAAGATCTAGTAACTCACTGTGTCCTAATCTATAATCAATCGATACATTCCGCTACTGGTTACTCTCCATTTTCTATCCTTTATGGCCCCTATGCCGAAGAAATTCAATTTGACGACGACATGCCAGTATATGAAAAATATAATCAACGACATAAAGACGAACTCCGCCCTTTTATCGATTCCCTATATAGGAAAATTCACAATAAAGAGACTAGAATTTTGGACAAACGAAACGAAAAGCACTCTGATTCTACCCCAGCCCCTAAACCTGGAGATCCTATTTACATTCACAAAAACCCTCGAAACAAGCTTACTGCACCCTATGTGTCAGCTAAGGTCACTTCAGCCAAAGAGACCCAAATAGAGGCTGTAACATCTAAAAATAGACCCACAAATACTCATCCAAGAAACATAAAACGCTTACGCAAAGCCCCCTTGGTACAGGACCAGCCACCTGCTGAGCCACAGCCTGGCCCTTCAAGTGCGCCCGATCCCCAATAATGGATATTACCAGGAATTGGTTGGTCAAGCACAAATGTTGGATCACTATCACCGCCATATTTTAACCATTAACTTAACTTCTATAGACATCTCCTTGAAATCAGCCTTGTTACACCCCCTCCTGTTCAACAAAATTTCGACTTCTGCATACCAAAATGTAGTCACTCACTATACTCTTCTATATCAAGAAACTTTGGATAATTTTCATAAAGTCGTTCGGTCACGTAGAAAACGTGGTCTAGTGAACATGTTGAGTACGGTGATAAAGTCCATAACTGGAAACCTCGATGAGAATGATCGTATATTTTTAGAAAAACATATTGATGCTCTTGAGAAGAAGTAATCCGAAATTATTACCGTCGTTAATAACTCCACCACCTACGCCTTAGACACTATACAAAGATATAATAATTTTATTACAGCTTTCAATAAGAACTCTGTCAAGGTGGCATGGGAGATTGAATCTATAGAGAACAGTCTTGGAAAGTACTTTGCTCTTCATAGCGAAATTCTCAGCATCAGTAGCCTGAATCAATTTCTTCTCAAAATTTTAAGAACAATAAGCCTAGCAGCACTTCAGCAGTCAAATGTAGAACTTTTTACCCTGTCAGAAATAACTGATCTGGAAAATCATCTAAAATTTTTCTATAAGAAAACTTGTCTTTTGTCAGACGATCTGCATCCCTTTGAATTAATTGAAAATTCTTATAGCACAATAGTTATAACGGATACTCAACTCTTAATTATCCTAAAGATCCCTATCCTTGATGAACATCAGTTTCCCCTTTACCATATTTACCCCGTCCAAAACAAAGACGCAATCATTCTGATACCCCCGGCTACCCATTATGGAGACAATCATTGGTACCCTGACTGCAAGCACACGGAAAAGAAGATTATATGCCAATCAATGTCGTCTAGCCGTCCAATTGCCAACATTGGAAAACTGTACAACAGCCATAACAGTTTTTCACCAACCGATCATCCACCGTACTGAGAAAAATCTTATAGTACTGAGCACAAACAGGCAGATCCAAGTCTTTGAAAACTGTTCCGGAGAAGTGGAAAATGTCAACCAACCAGTAATAGTCCAGTCAACATGTGCAGTAAAAATTGACCAAAAATGGTATACTAAATACATCAAGTCAGAAGATCCAGATCCCAGATGTTGTTCCTGTAAAACTGATTCCCAAATTCCAAATACACCTGGACCAGATCGACAAAATTCAAGAAACACCCCGACTGTCTGTGATCCAGCCAACGCATCTAAGGCCCATCTTCATCTCATCCATATCTTGGACTGTTGCAACCCTGTACGTCATCCTGGCTGCAACCATTATGTATTTCGTTTCAAGAAAACGAAAGAGACTACACACCCTGTTCTTCAAGCCAAGGCTTCCCTTGAAGGATCTTCAAGAACTTCAGGCCAACCAGCAGAAGTTCGAGGACGAACTTCCATCCTAAGGAGGGAGGAGCTATGTATCCAACCGGATACGGTAACCATACGTCGGCACATGAACGGCGTTCACCTTTACCGGAAATGCAACATAGACATTTTTAGTTTACTTGGTTTATATTTTTGTTAATCAGTTCAGTTCATAACTCATCTTTGTAATAGTCGGTCGGTACTCAAATAAATATTTTTTAAAAAGTAAAATCCTGGCTTCGAGAATTTATCTCGCGATTAAAAAAGAGGGAGCACTTAGAGTGCCTTCCCAGCTTATATCAAATTTTCGCCTTGCGCGACGATCAAAACCCTTTGAAGATTTTTCGTTGAAATTCAATGATTTCCTAGATTCCAAAAACTATTTCGTGAACCTTAGATTGCGTTCAATTCGGGTTGACGAGGATGGCAATCAGTTTGAGTGTCACGATATTTTTGAATACATGGTAACGAAATGAATCCCTTCAAACTATTTTTCAAAGTCGATCATACAGATAAAAATTATAGAGCAATGTCCTCAAAGCGGCAACCTGCACCTTTCCAAAACACAACTATTAAGCGGATGAATAAGGAACTTCGTCCAATATCTTTAGAAAAATATAAAAATTTATTGGCGCTATGTACTGGGAATACCTCGGTAATAAATTTACCAGATCACTTCCAATTTTTTACAAATTCACCCCCAATAAATTTTATAGTTCCAATTTTCCACCTTTTCTATTTTAGGTTTCCTTAGGGTGACTTATTGTATCTTAGTATTTATTTTTAAGACAATTTGAGTTATTATCTTACTAGTATGGTAGTTCTTGTTCTAAAAACTCGTTTGAGAATGTTTTCAAAGCATTAAAAGCTGTTCTGATTACTTCGTTTTTCTTCAGCTAAAACATGTGGAATTCTGATGGTCACTATCTGCTTTTTTTGAACAAATAAACATTATGTTTTTGACCTTTTTAACCTGCTTTCTATACAATCAATAAAGGGTAAGTAGATACAAAAGTAATTGTTAATCACGGAAGGTAAAGGAGTATCTTAAACAAATGATTAAAAATGCCTTTGCAGAAATTTATACAAAATTTGGGTCGTGTATCTTATTAGTCTTACTTTGCATAAAATAACTGAAAAAAACAAATCTTCTAAGGGCCGATTTCATCAACATTAATATTATGGACCAATGGGAAAATACCTTATCAAAATGCAATTTGACAGAAGCTGTCAAAGGTCTCCGAATAGCAGTGATTTCTATTAAAATATTGAATAAAATCGTGAAAATTCGATTGTATTATAAACAAGACCACTTCTTGATTCCAACATGATGCTTTTGTACAGAGAAAACAGGTCAACTTTCATGTATTTTGATATATGTTTTAGGTTTACATTTAACAATCCGTTATCCCCCTCAGCGAATGGGATTGCGGCAAATAATAGGTCGATTTTCTAGCTGTTAAATTTTGCAGCAGATTTGAACGTTTTTTAATGCATGGCAATCTCGAATTTAAGTTCAATATACTGTTATCATTACATACCTGTTGAATAGTGTGGATTTGTCTGTATTTTGCTAGAAAATAGAATATAAAATACATCCCATCCAATTCCTCATCTTCCTTTACATCATAATAGTAATCATTTATTAATTTACGGGTTAATGAATTTCTTCAAAGCAATAAAAACATTGTCCTCTCCATCCTAAAACATATAATGTGTACGACGTATCAATCTCTACATCTCCCTGATGCATATTGCAATTACTATGGACATAGACAAAAAATTATGAAAAATGTCTCACAAATAATGCCTTTTAAGTCCAAAAACCAAAGTTAAGTGCCGAGATTAATTTAAAGTTTGTAGAAATGTATCGTGCGGAAGAATGTCTGTGGAACGCCACTACTCCATCATATAAAGATAAGTCTATTCGTGATTCAGCATTACAAAAAATAAGTGGCAAGTTATTAGAACTCGGCTTAGAAATGTCTACCAAAGACATAAAAATGAAGATAAAAAATTTACGAGCAGCTTACTTTCAGGAACTGTCAAAAATTGAAAAATCAACTAGGTCTGGAGCAGGTTGTAAGGACGGGTATAAGTCAAAATTAAATTGGTTCGAGGAAATGCACAGTTTTATTAAATGTGTACCTATGAAAAGGAAAACAACGGTAAGTATTATTTATTCATTTATAATACAAAGAAAATGGGTGTCAAAACACAGGGAAGTTTTGAAAAGCGTCACGTTGTCAAGGTGGCGCACACATAAATAAACAGTCAAGAAATCATTTTTAATTGCCAAGGCACCGCACCATCATTGTTAAAGTAGGTTTTAAAGGCGTCTCTTCTCGCCATTGCTGACATCGAAGAATGATTACTCCCTTGTTGACATAACCTCTCAAGTCCTACAGTTTCTGTTCTCCAAGAGCCATAGGAGATGGTTCCTGCATCAATATCTTCCCGGTCGACATCACTGCTGATTAAATAATTTCGATTTTCTTTTCTCAACCAATTATGTAAAGCGCATGCTGCTAATACAATTTTGTCTACTGTTTCTACATTAGTTGCAATTGGTTTTTGGATTACACGAAATCGGCTTACCGATAAACCAAAGGCATTTTCCACTATTCGTCTCGCTCTGGAGAGTCGGTAGTTATAAACTTTCTGTTCCTGTGTTAAATCGTCACCAGGGTAAGGTTTCATAATATAGGTTTTTAATGAAAATGCGGCATCCGCAACAGTCACTCCACCCTCTGGTAAAAGATTATTCTCCAGTTTATTATATATGGAGCAATTTTTAATCACTTCCATCTGATGCCATTCCACAAGCCCCGATATCAACATAACGAAAGTAATAGTCATCATCTACCAACGCCATAAGAACAATACTGAACGCTTTTTTATAATTGAAGTACATACTTCCACTATTACCAGGAGCGATAATTTGAATATGTTTTCCATCAATGGCACCATAGCATAGAGGAAAGTTCCATCTCTTTCTAAATCCATTTTTAGGACAGTCAAGAATCAGTAATAGATGAAGAGCAAGACAACAGCCAAATGAGCCAAGCCAACATTGAAAATAGCAAAGAAAATAATATTGACAACAGCAATGACAATAGTGATAACAGTGAAGACATTGCAAATTCTGAAAATCTTTCACCACGGCCATCTACATCTGCGACAGGTAATATACCACAACGCAACGAGTCTGCGACACCAACTGCGAAAACTACTAGTAAATCAAACTATAAAATGTCAGCTCCAACTCCGAAAAAGAGAAAAATTGCGGAAGTGACATCATTGGTTAGGGAAATAAAGTCGATAAAGCGGCGTCTTCCTAGCGGCGGGATATATTCCGCAGCGGCTTAGCGAATTCGGCCGACGGAGTGACGCTACCACTCGATCATAGGCAAAACACGTGAGCGTTTTCCTAGAGGCGGGAACGGGCTGTCGGTCGGCGGCGTCGGTCGGCGGGATTGTCCCGCGTGCTCCGAGAGCAGTCTACCCTGCTCCACGCTGCGGAATGGATGCATGATTTCGATAATTTTGATTTGGTATTGCTAGCATTATGACTTTTATGGCTTCTGAGGACGAACAATTAATTAACTACGTAGCAGATAAAGAAAACCTATGGAATCTTGCCAGTCCAGAATACAAAAACGACATGAAAAGAGATTTGATGTGGATGGAAATAGGGAACATGTTGAATAAGACAAGTAAGTATTATTTATCATTTATTGTACATGTGCTGTGTACAGTCAATAGCAAAAAGGATCAATTGTTATCATTGTATTCTGTGAAATCGAGAAAATCGTTGAATCGGGATCTCACCTGAAAGCCTTCCGATCTTGCGAAGCCTCCTACGCCAGCCAGAGGAATCATGTTACTCGTCGGTGATTCAAAATTATGTTCTCGTATATCAGCAGGGTTTGTTGATGGTGAAGAGTTGATGAAACGCTACCTTATAAAATTGTGTAAACAACAACACACTATTATCAATAAGTCTACAGTTTTAGGTTTTATGTTGATAGGTGTAAAGAATACTCTGAAAGTAGAGCTCATTATCCCCAATGCGTCCTCAGTAATTTCGTGCTTTGCACAAGTGATAATTGAAACTCCTTTTGTCCCCATCCTGTATAGCCTGTCGCTTGCAATATGGCTTCATCATATGCTCGTGTAATTGGAAAGCTCCATCGCCTAGCAAAACATGGGGCAACAAAATATCAGATTGTGGCAATAGTTTTGGTGGGGGAAAAATTGATCCGTTTTCTACTATTTGGCCCATTTTTGATTTTTTTAAAATTCCAGCATCTCCTTCTCTACCATAGGAACCAACATCCACAATAAGAAACCGATACCCGGCATCTACTATTGCTAACAGAACAATAGAAAAGTAACCTTTGTAATTAGAGAACAAAGATCCCGAGTTGTCGGGTGATACAATTCTCACGTGTTTTCCATCAATTGCTCCAACTGCGTTAGGAAATTTCCATAGGTCCCAAAACTCCTCTGCCTTTTCTGCCCAATTAATTTGGTCGGGAGGGGGTAGAAAAATAGGAACTAATGTTTCTTTGAGCGCCTTCAGCACAAGGGGAATGAACTTAGATATTGTACACGCTGATATGCGATGAGAAAACTGCAATGAACGGAAGGATTCTCCAGTTGCAAGATACTTGAAACAATTCAAAGACGTGTAATAAAAAATGTAGAACAAAAGCATTTGCTACACTTTATTCATACGATCCATGGTCTCACCTGAGACTAATGAGTCGAACATTTGTGTTTCAGAAGACCACTGCAAACAACGATGGAGAAACATTAGGGACCATTACAGAAAACAATGCAAGCCAGGTACAACTGGTTCGGCGGCCGGCAAGAAAAGAGCTGCTTATTGGGATCGGCTCGAATGTTTAGACACAGTCCACGATGAAAGAGAAACGACCACGAACATTGTTTCCGAACCAGGACCATCATCAAACTCCGAAGAGACTGCTGCAGTAGCAAATAATGCTTCATCTACAGAGAAGGATAATGACGGCATTATGGTTCCTGCCTCCCCACCTTCGTCATCTGTTACCCCAGCTCCTGCCTCCAACCATCATACTGCTTCTGCTCCTGGTAAAGACCACTCAACAAGCCTCCGCCGAAGAAAATGAAAAGAAAAGACCATGCTGTAGCCGAATTGCTTAAGGCGAGACAGGAGGACCCAGAGCAATTTGCGCACATGTTCGATAAAATCGGTGAAGTGGAAGACGAAACTGATTTATTTTTTAAATCGATCAGTTTGACGGTGAAGCGTATGAATCAAGATGTAGCGAATGAGCTAAAAACTAAAATATTCTCACTTGTAATGCAATATGAGTCAATAAATAGGCATCGCCAAGATTTACAATCGACCTCATCATCAGGTGCTTCTTATTGCTCAACACCAGTACCTGAACCAGAACCAGATGGATCCGATGAGGTGCTTATTTCAAATGCCCTGGGATTTACAATCGACCAGTTTTAAAATAAAGTTGAGATACTCTCACAATGTACAAAAATATTTCAAATAAAGAGGTTCCTACTCAGGTAGTATATATTTTAAGGCCACCTCAAAGTAACAGCCAGTTTTTCTGCTGTTGTTATGGGCTTTGATACTCGGTTGTAGGCATGAACTTCCATTTTGTGCTCGATCAGAGATAACAAATAATTGAATTGTTCACGAGTAACTCTGAAGAATTCAACGAACTTCGTCTCATCATCAATCAGATGATTCCTTATTAACACGTTGAAAGCTCCTTCTTCTTAGGGATTTCATCTCGTTTCCCGTACTTGGTGAGAAGATAATTCTCCTCCTCTTCAGACTTTTCATGAAAATACTTGTAATAGGCCACCAATATCCTAAGTTTCTGGGTACGAGATAGTCCACTCCGCGACATGATTCGGCTGCAATTGAACGCTGTCTGGAAAACACTCCCCGCTTCCGCACGACTAGACCGAATGGGCAGGCGGAATTCGGTAAGCCGCTGCGGAATATAACCCGCCGCTAGGAAAACGCCGCTAGGAAAACGCCGCTTTAAGGATGATTTAAATAGTGCATCTACGGATGAGCATTCTACACGACAACAAAATGAGCATGATATTTTTGGAACTTTTGTTAGTAGCCAACTGAAAATGTTATCTACTGCACGAGCTATTATGGCTCGGGACAAAATCAATGCCATATTATCTCAGTTTCGTATGGAAGATCTAATCTGCGTAAACACCACATTTACATGCAAGACGCCTAGTACTCATTGCTCTTCAGATTCACACACAACAATTAATACAATTCCACTTACATCAGGAGAGTCGGTTTTGTCAATAATTACAGAAAATGAAGATAATTATCATTACGACAAAATCCAATCGACGAGATTAATTTCGATTTTTTACGCCAGGACAATGAGAATCCTTTTGCTGTAGCATTCCGCAATGCATAATTTTTTATATTCTTATGTGTAATTTTGTGATAAATAAAAATATAAAGTTATTATTAGTACTAACCTTTATGTTTTCTTTCAATGCCTTGAAGAGTTCTTCACATACCTCTGGTATGTATTTAGATATGGATCACCTTGAAACCCGATAAAAGTGACTCAGTCTTCTGTAACTGATGCCGGAAGAAAAAAATCTAATTTGATCTCCAATTTCACTTTTGCTGGTAAGGCCTCTCTCATAATAGTATGCTGCCGTTGAAGTTTTGGCAGCACAAGACTCAACAGAATATCAAACATATCTGGCATCATTCGTAGAATACTGATATACTCTTTTACGTCTTCATTGCGAAGTCCTTCTAACACCAGTGCGGATGATCCACGTTCATTCCTTTAAAATCCATGGTCTTCTCCAAACGGGTTTTTCCTATAAAGCTTCTGTGAATTCATCAAATGCAATTTGGCACAGTTTCCGAAGTAATTGTTTCAGTCGAACATTGTTTGTTTTAGAAATATTTTTCATTTTCAGTGGATTTATTGCTCTATTGATCTCTGCAATAGTACTGGCTACTGGCCTAAAATTTCCTAGCATCCTAGCAACATGTAAACCGTTCTAGCATGCGCCAAGCCAGAACAGTAACTCAGGCTAGGATACCGGAATATCTAGCTTGCTATCCTAGCTTGAAAAACTAGCCTCGTGTAATCCGGGCATAAGTGATGTTAAACTTCATATGTTAATAAAGTGTGATTCTCACGAACGTGTTTATATGTCATTATTTTTTATTATACCCACTATAGAACAAGCTGGTTATCGTAGATGCAAACAAACATTGAGTCAACTGGCCGCCATTTTGAATGTAATTGTGACACTAGGGCAGAGAGGACTGCTTACGGTCATCTGTGCCCCCAAAGCGGCCCGCTGTACCCCAAAAGTGTTTCTAAATGCTCTTTAGGAAGTCTCTCTCTCTCTGTGTGTGTGTGTGTGTGTGTGCGCGTGTGAGTGTGCGTGTGCGTATGCGTGTGCGTATCAGTGTGCGTGTGCGTGTGTGTGTCTTATATAAAACTCTACTGTGGCTACTGCTAAAAATTGTGGCGCTTGCACACGTCGCCACAGACATTTTATGGAATTATCGCTACTGGCTCATTTCAACCAATGAAATCGCTAGTTGGCGAACGTCTGCCTGCCAATCAATTGTGATCCTCAAGCATTCTTACCGTTAGATCAATTATTCTGAATTTTATGGCCGATTTAGATCCAAACAAACCAAGTTGATATAATATATTTTGCGGTTTTATTTTTGAATTGTTGATAAATTGGAAAATATATCAACAAAAATACTAAGCTTTAATAACTCGCATGTTCGCAACTGTTATTGCTAGAGTATTGAACTCTTAGTCACTAGAATTTTGTATCATATTGTGTTCCCATCCATATACTTTTCTCTCTCACTCTTTCAATTCTCATTCACAATTTTTTTTGATATTGGCCCTAAGGGAGCTTGTACGACTGGTTTATGACTTACAGCTAACCTTTTTTCAATGTGAATAACTAATATTACATTGACTTTCAAAATAAGAAATAGCATTGAAATGGTAATGACACATTGTTAGATTTTGTGTATTTTTATCGACAATTAAATCTACCAAACCTTATGCATTGAAGTCGGACATTCAGGAAGGTGTCCTTGTGTTTTTAGTAAACTAAAAACCAATGATACAAACACGTATAAGACCTATATCAGAAAAAAGCTTGTAACGTGTAGAATCAAAATGTATGAAAATATAGTACACAAAGGTTATCTGTAACTCATAAACTAGTCATACAAGCCCTCTAAGCCTGATTAAAAAAATGCGTATTCGACCATCCTGCATAAATTATAAAAAACACCATTAAGTTGATACATATCCAAACAACCAATGTTTTTAAGCCGTTATATTATTGTCTTGCATCTCGGTAACTTGCTGAATCAGTCCAGCTTTTATCGAATTATATCTATCATTGTAGATCAAGAAAATTACTCAGTCTACTCAGAGAAAATTGCGTATTCGACCATCCTGCATAAATTATAAAAAACACCAGTACAAGTAAGTAGGTACAGACAAAACATAGAATCATGAAATTTCTCTGACGAAAAATTCAGTTCTCCAGTTATAACAGCTATAGCTTTTTTTCGATAAAATGTCCAGTATCTCAACAATTGGAAAAAATGACTCTATAGTATATAAAATTACTTCGTTACAAATGGCCTATCCAAACCTGTCATACACTGTATAGAAATAATTTTCAAGTTAGGAGCATACTGCTGTACTCACCCTGTATATCATAGTGTTTTAAAATTTGGTAGGCCGTCGCGCCTAGAGTGAGTCGAAGAGCGTCTAATTCATTCACCAACAACATTAAGTTGATACATATGCAAACAACCAATGTTTTTTAAGCCGTTATATTGTCTTACATCTCGTAACTTGCTGAATCAGTCCAGCTTTTATCGAATTATATCTATCATTGTAGATCAAGAAAATTACTCTGTCTACTCAGATGATAAGACTGAAACCGAATACATTCCGTCCACTAATTACGAGTCCTCAGCGGAAACACCGATAACAACTACAATATACCCTGAGGTGGATCGAAAAAGAAATATGTTGAACCCAATATTTGACAATACTTCGAAGGCTGACGAAAAAGAATCGGATGGAAATGTCTACTGGAACCCAGCGAGGGGACTACTGAGTGTACCTTTAAGCCCTTTGAAAGGAAATGAACGAGTAGAGAATTGGCTGGTGCAAACCCCTCAAAACGATGCCCTTAAATCAGTAGAAACTAGTTGTGAAGATAAAAAAAATACACAATATACTGGAAGCGTAGAAGGGGTCAAGTCAGACACTATATTGAGCGCTGGGAAAAAATTGAGATAATACAAAATATTATTTTGAACTCTGATAATACTCGCAATAGATTTTTACCTGCGGATGAAGTCAAAACCGTGAAAGAAAGGGCCACGACGTGGTGAAAGTCTTCAAAAGGGTCAGAAAGCAGAACTGACTGACATAGAAAAGCGAACCTATTTTGAAGACGTTATTCCTAGACAAACAGATTTCTCCGAGGAAGAAATTGTAATAAATACCGCAGAAAAGGAGGGTAAGTGTACGGCCAGACTGAATTGCGGGCGGGCGTGAAGCGGGCGATAAGCGAGCGAGCGATTTTTTCAAAAGCTAATGCACAGATGTAAATAGCCACGCCGACGCTTAGCGGGCGGGCAAAAATTAAGCGTGCAGCGTGCGATAAAAGAGTAATTAAACTTGTTTGAAATTCTAGCGAGCGTGTTTGGATTTTTGGATAGTTTGCTGCTGTGTTTCTCGTAAAACAGATGTAAATAAAAAGAAATAAAATCTGTAGCAGTAATAAACATGAACAGAAGGAGCTCCTGATATCTGAAGTTCATACCAGAAGACCTTTGTGGCAAGATAGTCACCCTTTATATAAGAATAAAAATGCTGTTGATAAATTATGGCAAGAAGTGGCCGAAGCATGTAATTGTAATGGTAAAGGAAACACTTTTTTGAACACAGGTCTATATTATACTTATCAATATGAACGTATATAATTATTTAATTACACACACAATCACATAATTATTTAATACATAGTAGATGTGTAATTAAGTTGGCAAGTGGAATAAGTAGTCAGCAAGTTGTTCTCGAATTTCAATTGCTCTTGAACTCCCTCGATTATTCCTTCTTCCATTAAAGGCAGGTTGATTATTTTCCTGATATTGCTCCGATATGTGACGATAGTGGAGATCACTGTCGCCATCTTTGTCTCTTACTAAATTATGCAGGATGCAAGCACACTTAATAAGTATGCAAGCTTTGTCAGGCAGTGTTTCTATGTCTTTATTTAAAAAACGCCATTTGGCACACAGTATTCCAAAAGCACACTCGATACATTTTCTAGCAGTGGAGAGGCATTTGTTAAAGTATTCTTTTTTGGGATTAAGTCCGCGTCTCGGATAAGGCCTCATTAAATATGATTTTAGAGGGTACGCTTCGTCACCTATTAAAAAATGTGGAAATTCTATATTTGTGTTCGGTGAATTAGTAGGACGAGGGACATTAAACAAATTACTTTCTAACAAATTGAATCGTTGATCCTGCAAATGTTCCACCGTCACTTTGTTTACCACGGCCTCCAACTTCAATGGTTAAAAATTTTTTGTCCGCACCTGCTACAGCTTGTAGCATGACAGAGAAATAGTGTAGATAATTAAAATAATGAGATCCAGAATTTGGTGGGCATCTTATTTGACAGTGTTTTCCATCTATCGAACCGAAACAATTTGGAAATTTCCATCGATTAAAGTAGTCAGCTATAACTTTCTTTAAACAGTTCTCAGTTGGAATTGGCATAAATTCTTCCACTAGTTCTTCCCAAATAATTTGGCAGGTTTCGAAAACTATGTTGCTTATTGTAGATTTTCCCATTCGAAAAGCAAATGCTAACGATCTGAACGAAAAATCTATAAATAAGTATAAATATCACCAAAAGTTGTGTAAATATAAAAATCATAAATTAGCTATAATAGTGTATTAAATTATATTTTCTTTTTAGTTACGGATGCCAAAAACAGGTGGAAAAATTTAAAAGATCAGTTCAGAAAGGAGGTGAAAAAAATACCCGTTCCCAGATCGGGAGCCAGTGCACCACCTGTAAGACCAAAGTGGCAGTATTTTGAACAAATGTATTTTTTAAAAGATTTTGTTACTCCTTCCGTGCGAAAGACAATGATAACGCCGATTTACTGTTCTTTAAAAGTTTATTGCCCCATATGGCTGATTTCACAGAATTTGAAAAACTAGAAATTAAGTCGGATATCATGTCATTAATTTTGAAGAAAAAGAAAAAAAACTGCCAGAGCAGCAGCAGCAGATTTTACAACTTCCGCATTTGGCAACTGGTAACTTGGAAAACCAAGCAGGCGGCAGTAACGACCCAGGTTCATATTTAACGTATAATATTATATAATGTAGTTTTTGTTAGAAAATTTGGTTAATTAGCCTGTTATAATAAAATTAAATAAAATCTTTTATTATACTAGCATTTCATTATTATATATAAAAAGAATATATTCTTACCTTAATGTTACTACCAGTCTTTCTTCTGCTGATATAGGAGATCGATAATTTGTCGTAATTTTCGTAAGCCTCCTATTAACCTTACTTAATAAAAAATCATATGTGCTTATGGACATTCTTAAGTATTCAAAGAATTTTTCCGGGTATTCTCTTAATTCGACGTATAGGTGGTGAAATTCTCCAAATTTTTTTCTCCTTTTATTAATAGGATGTATTCCATATCTACGAGACTTCTCCAAAAATAATTTCCACTTCATATAGGGGTTACTGTCTATTAAAATATTTCTTTTTAGTTTTGATAAGGGCGCCATGTTTACTGGCGACAGAACACAACTAATCTGCGATTTTCTATTTTTAGTATGGCCAAAAAATCGCCTTGCAAAAAATCGCTCGCTCGCTTATCGCCCGTTTCACGCCCGCCCGCAATTCAGTCTGGCCGTACACTAAGAGGTTCAGGAATAAAGTGCATTCATGTTATTTTTGTATGAAGCTGTTTCAGAATGTGCCAAGGCATTTCTAAACGATTCACTCATCTGAAACGATAGTTGCCAAGGTATTGGCAATGGAGAAGAACTCCAAAATAAGAAAGAATGCCTTCGCAGAGTTGATACGGGTAGGTGACTTTAACCACAATTGCGAGGTTTTGTCACTAAATAGAGGAGAGTTGATCTTAGTTCGGCGACCCACCGAGCTAGAGGCTAAGTCTCTATCTTACAGCGGTTATGCATCTTGTCCCAAATGTTTGGGTTTTTGCTAAAAAGATACCATACCCGAAATTGCGAGCTTCAAGGTAATGGAGAACCAAATGGTAGCAAAATGGTTGTTGCAGAGAGTAATGCAATTTTGAACGAAATATTTGGTAAACAGCTTTCTAGAGAATTTTCATTGGAGATTCTTGGGAAGATGTGAGAAGACGATGCTGTGTTAATGATTCGCTTATAATAAAATTTGGCGCTCTCATGTTTGAAAAATACGACGTCACTCAAGGGGCTCTTATTCGCCAATCAATGCGACGGCTAGGTAAGTAAGCTTTTTGCTGTTGTAATGCTGTTTAAATGAGTGTCGCCAACTTAAATACCTTTTACATAAATAATAAAATAATTGTTCATGAAGCATGAAGCAGTATTTAAATAAAATTCTTCTGTTTTTTCCAAAGTAAAGGTGGGGATGCGTAATTCTATAAACTATATGTGAAAAGGTAGTTGAATTGCATAAAAAGTATTGTCTCCACTTCTGAATTCTATATCATGCTGATAGAACTACATGTCTTTTTACCACATACATTTTTCGGGTACCACGTTTTAATTTGAAAATGTCCACATTTGTGGCCCAAATTTCATTAAAAAGCAATTATAATATGTAGTTTCATTCATTGTTAATATCAAAAAGAACAGATTGTGGAATAGCTGGCAATAACCCATATATATTTGCTTGCTCGAAGAATTCGACTCAATCCTTAAGGGGGCATGATTCTCTTTCGAAGATGTGCAAACTGGCTGACTTGAGAAATCCTGAACTGATTACAGCAACTAAGCTAAGAAAATATGTGGCTACCGTATGTCAGGTATTTATGTTATAAGAAAAATGTCATACATTATCTCAACCATTTTATGCAAAAGTCGATTGAATTCATTATATTGCTTTTCGGACACAATGAGCAGATTTTACTTTCAGTTTTAGCAATAATGCATTATAGCTGAATGCTATTCAAACAAATTTTATTTCCATACTACACTCTAAAAACGATTTTTAAATTTTCAAAAACTACAGCACCTCTCTAACCACCCATGTGAGAGTCCATTGTATTTATGAACTGTGTGCAATAAATATTGAATCATGTTAGATACCTAACATTGATTTTTTAATATTGAAGTAAGGATAAATTTTGATATGGTGAGATGAATGGCTAATACAAAGCTCAATCAATCCGGAACCAATTTAAATAACATACCCGCTACCTAACTCACAGCATCGGAATCCATTACCAACTTGACTTTAGTATTACTGCAACACCCCACGTTATCTGTATCTTAATTTTTTCTTGATCTTAGGAGGTTGACGCCGGTTTATTTCCCACGCTACTGTCAAAGTTTTGTAATCGCGAAAAATGTCTAAAATGAGACATTGTCTTTTGGATGTTAGACGTATATTAGAAAAAAACATATCACTCATTTCCATCGATCTGTCGGTCTATCTATCTGTTTGCTTATCCTTGACCCCGCTATAATTTGGAAAGGACTGGATGGATTTCCATGTAATTTGCAAACAAGGCTACTGCTGTGCCAAAGACAAAAATGGCCAAACTCCTTAATTTAATTTTTCTCAATCAATATTGTTTTTTACTGATACTTATTCTACTTTGTGATTTTATACAAAAGTACAAAGGAGTACAAGACATCGAATAATGAAGATGCATATTTATTCAAAGTCCATTTATCCAGAATTGCGTGGGAAATACCGAGTCAATCTACTAGACATCAATTCTTATAATCAAATACCTTAAAGCATGTTATTCTATTTTAAAGGTGTTTGATCTGACTGAAACCGAATCAGACTGGTTAGCCAGACATTTGGGCCACGACATACGGGTCCACAGAGAATTTTATCGTTTACATGAGAGCACCGTGGAACTGACCAAAGATAGTAATTTGCTGATGGCGGTTGATGAAGGAAAAGTGAGCACCTTCGCTGGGAAGTCACTAGCAGATATAGACATAGATGATAAATGATTTATCAACATATGTAAGGTAATTTAGGCATATTTCTTATTTACCGGTGCGACACGATAAAGGTAAAAGGCACAATTCATTACCGCTTGGATATGGATAAGTAAAGTATCAATTTTATTCCTTACAGTCTTATCGCGACCCAACGACAAATGGGGAGAGTTTAGGCTTTTATATTTACCAGCGTTTATTGATAAATTGCAATCCAACCGACCACATCAATAGCAAATTTCGGTTCAAGTTACTTTGTCTAGGAACTAGAATAAATTATCAAACCCAATTAATAACAGGCGAAACTTAAATGCAATAAGTCAGCTGTGTTTTCAGATGTACCACATAGAGAGAAATGGCGACGTGTGTCTTACATAAAACTCTATTATGGTTACTGCTAAAAATTATGGCGACGTACACAGGTCGCCACAGCCATTTTATTAAATTGTTCGCGATAATTAGAAGCTGCAACCGAAAATTACCAACCCAATAAATAACAGGTTAGTTTTAGATGTAATAAGTCAGTTGCTTGCAGATATACCACAAATAGGGGAAAGTGAGAATGGATCGGATTGTGAGGCAGAGTTGGACGGTCAAATTTCACCGCAAGACAATCCACTTACAGAACTCCCAAAGAATGCTTCTCCAAAGCGGACTTTACAGAAAAGAGGTAACCTTAGTTTGAATGCACAATTTATACCTATATTCATCTATTCTTTGGATGCATAAGCAATCGCGAATAAATCCTAATCTTATTCAATGAGGTTTTTT